>JAIOJX010000026.1:204776899-205296899 GCA_022376925.1 Tragulus kanchil
AAGAGATTCAGACATGGACTACATGAAGGTATGAAAATAAAACTTTCTCTCATTTTAATTGCTTTAAAATATGGATGACTCTATCAAAGTGGTAAAATGCATCATATTTTTAAAGCATATGTAAAAGAGAAATGTATGACAACACAGCACAAGGAAAGAGAAGATCTTGGGAATACTTTACTGTAATGTCCTTAGAAATATTACTTGAAGATAGGCTCAGATGAATTTTTTTCTTTCTTTTCTTTAATTATGAAAGTATGATAACACACTTAAAGGAGAGTTGGAAAATACAGAATAAAATTACATACAGTTCCACTATGTAATTATTTTTTGGGTAGATAAATTAAGATTTTCAGTTGGAGTTTCAATACCAAACTTTCAAAAATTAGCAGAATGAATAGACAGAAAAGTAGAAAGATATAGAACCTGAAAAGTACTATGAACCAATTCAATATAAATAAGATTTATACAATTTTCATATAATAGTAACATAAATTCTATTCATTTTCCCATAGAAAATAAACAGAAGACACTGAAGCATATCCAGGAACATAAAACAAGGTGCAAAAATGTCATGGTCTGGAGGTATTGAAATCATACAGAGTCTGTTCTCTTATCACTGTGGAATTATGTTTGAAATCAATACCAAAAGATATTTTTAAATAATCCACATACTTTTAAGTGCAATGTGACATTTACCAAGGCTCAGATTAATTTTAAAAGAAAAGCTAAAGAAACCTATTTGTTTTTCCAAGAAGCTTTTCTGCTCCTTAGCATTCCCCTACTAAGTATATGAAGTCTTGTTTCTATACATTTAACAAACCAGTGACTTCCTTTGTTTTTTCTAGTATTCATGCAAACCAAACCTTTGTCCTGCTAATCTGTCTTCTGCTAATTTAATTCACAAGCCCCAGCTATTGGACCTCAGAGAGTAGAGAAAAAGCTTTTTCTCTACTGCTGGATGTGTCATATATTCAAATGATCCCATTCTGCTTTCCTTGGCTTTTTCATTCCAAGATAAAAACAGTCATTAAGGGACCTGAAAAATGACATAAACCGTAAACTTAGATCTGTTCAAAGAAATGAAGAGATTCAGACATGGACTACATGAAGGTATGAAAATAAAACTTTCTCTCATTTTAATTGCTTTAAAATATGGATGACTCTATCAAAGTGGTAAAATGCATCATATTTTTAAAGCATATGTAAAAGAGAAATGTATGACAACACAGCACAAGGAAAGAGAAGATCTTGGGAATACTTTACTGTAATGTCCTTAGAAATATTACTTGAAGATAGGCTCAGATGAATTTTTTTCTTTCTTTTCTTTAATTATGAAAGTATGATAACACACTTAAAGGAGAGTTGGAAAATACAGAATAAAATTACATACAGTTCCACTATGTAATTATTTTTTGGGTAGATAAATTAAGATTTTCAGTTGGAGTTTCAATACCAAACTTTCAAAAATTAGCAGAATGAATAGACAGAAAAGTAGAAAGATATAGAACCTGAAAAGTACTATGAACCAATTCAATATAAATAAGATTTATACAATTTTCATATAATAGTAACATAAATTCTATTCATTTTCCCATAGAAAATAAACAGAAGACACTGAAGCATATCCAGGAACATAAAACAAGGTGCAAAAATGTCATGGTCTGGAGGTATTGAAATCATACAGAGTCTGTTCTCTTATCACTGTGGAATTATGTTTGAAATCAATACCAAAAGATATTTTTAAATAATCCACATACTTTTAAGTGCAATGTGACATTTACCAAGGCTCAGATTAATTTTAAAAGAAAAGCTAAATAAATGTAGAAATATACTTTATTCATGAATTGAAAGTCTCAGTTTTGTTAAGGTGTTAATTCTCTTCAACTGAGAAAACTTCCCTGGGGGCTCGGATGATCTGCCTGCAATGAAAGAGATCTAGGGTTTGGTCCCTGGATCAGGAAGATCTCCTGGAGTAGGGAAAGGTAACCAACTCCAGTAGTCTTACCTGGAGAATCCCACGAGCAGAGAAGCCTGGAGGGATACAGTACATGAGACTGCAAAGAATTGGACATGAACTGAGCAACTAACAGTTTACTTTCACCTTCCTCCAAAGTGAGTTCCAAGTTGAGTTTTACCTGGGGCAAAAGGAGGTATGCAGGCTGGGAGACCACACCTCAGATACTCTTAGAAACTTCTCCAAAGAGGCAGGCAGGGAAGGACTGCATGTATATGCTTTTGGTGAAAGGAGAGTTACATGCAATCCAGCACATATTTTTCCAGAAGGTTTCTGCTAGTCTTATAAATTCATCACCATGAAGGATTTTAATGCTTTCCTAGATATAAGGAGATACAAGAATTGGGCTCTTAAAATCAACTCCTGAGAATATCTAGCTATCTGAAGACCTGTCCTGCCAGTTTTTTCCCAGAGCACAGAGTGCCTCATTCCTGCTCTCCACCCTGAACTCCTTTCAAGGGGTGTTAAAGGTCAGCAGCTACAGCAGCACATGATTGAGTCCTTATAGAGGTAGATGGCAAGCACCCAGGGCGAGTGCCAATTTGTAGCTGATGATGCAAAAGCAACTTAATGGAGAAGAATAGTCTTTTCTACAACTGATTCTGAAATAATTAGATATCCATAAAAAACCCTAAAACCTTGATATGTAACTCATATAAAAATAAAAAATACTAATGTATTGTACACCTAAATGTAAAAGGTAAAACTATAAAACTTTAAGGAAAAAACTTAGAAGAAAATCTGGATAATTCTGGATTTGGTAATGAAAAGATTCAACAACAAAAGCATGATTCATAAAAAAAGTTTGACAAGTTGTATTTTATAGAAATTTTAAAACTTTGCTCTGTGAAAAACAATTAAGGAAAATAAAAGAGACAAATTAAGATGGGAGGAATATTTGCAAATGACACATTTGGCAAAACCCCATAAAAAATTCTTAAAATTCTACAATAGAGAGACAATCTAACAACAAAAAATGGGCAAAAGATTTTTTGAAGTCTCAGTTTTGTTAAGGTGTTAATTCTCTTCAACTGAGAAAACTTCCCTGGGGCTCGGATGATCTGCCTGCAATGAAAGAGATCTAGGGTTTGGTCCCTGGATCAGGAAGATCTCCTGGAGTAGGGAAAGGTAACCAACTCCAGTAGTCTTACCTGGAGAATCCCACGAGCAGAGAAGCCTGGAGGGATACAGTACATGAGACTGCAAAGAATTGGACATGAACTGAGCAACTAACAGTTTACTTTCACCTTCCTCCAAAGTGAGTTCCAAGTTGAGTTTTACCTGGGGCAAAAGGAGGTATGCAGGCTGGGAGACCACACCTCAGATACTCTTAGAAACTTCTCCAAAGAGGCAGGCAGGGAAGGACTGCATGTATATGCTTTTGGTGAAAGGAGAGTTACATGCAATCCAGCACATATTTTTCCAGAAGGTTTCTGCTAGTCTTATAAATTCATCACCATGAAGGATTTTAATGCTTTCCTAGATATAAGGAGATACAAGAATTGGGCTCTTAAAATCAGCTCCTGAAAATATATAACGATCTGAAGACCTGTCCTGCCAGTTTTTCCCAGAGCACAGAGTGCCTCATTCCTGCTCTCCACCCTGAACTCCTTTCAAGGGGTGTTAAAGGTCAGCAGCTACAGCAGCACATGATTGAGTCCTTATAGAGGTAGATGGCAAGCACCCAGGGCGAGTGCCAATTTGTAGCTGATGATGCAAAAGCAACTTAATGGAGAAGAATAGTCTTTTCTACAACTGATTCTGAAATAATTAGATATCCATAAAAAACCCTAAAACCTTGATATGTAACTCATATAAAAATAAAAAATACTAATGTATTGTACACCTAAATGTAAAAGGTAAAACTATAAAACTTTAAGGAAAAAACTTAGAAGAAAATCTGGATAATTCTGGATTTGGTAATGAAAAGATTCAACAACAAAAGCATGATTCATAAAAAAAGTTTGACAAGTTGTATTTTATAGAAATTTTAAAACTTTGCTCTGTGAAAAACAATTAAGGAAAATAAAAGAGACAAATTAAGATGGGAGGAATATTTGCAAATGACACATTTGGCAAAACCCCATAAAAAATTCTTAAAATTCTACAATAGAGAGACAATCTAACAACAAAAAAAAATGGGCAAAAGATTTGAAGAGACTACAGCAAAGAAGACATATGGATTTTAAATAAGCATATAAAAATGTTCACCATCATTATGACCACAATGATGCCACTACACATCTATTGGTTTGTTGGTTTAGTCACTAAGTCGTGTCTGACTCTTGGAACCCCATGGACTGTAGCCCGGCAGGCTCCTCTGTCCATGGGATTTCCCAGGCAAGAATACTGGAGTGGGTTGCCATTTCCTTCTCCAGGGGATCTTCCTGACCCAAAAATAAAACCCACATCTCCTGCATTTCAGGTGGGTTCTTTCAGGCACAATGAAACAAACTCCTGTTTATTAGACATTAATTTCAGCTGCCTTTTTTTTGTACTTATTTATTTACTTGGTTGCACTGGGTCTTACCCGTAACATGTGGAATCTTTTAGTTGCATGTGGGACCTAGTTCCCTGACCAGGGATCGAACCCAGGCCTCCTGCAACGGGAGCATGGAGTCTTAGCCACTGGATCATTAGGGAAGTCCCTCAGGTGCCTTTTAATCTAGCAGAGAGTTCTTAAAACAGTTGTGACTTTCTCACTGTACTATAATCAGAACCAAACTTTCAGAAAATCAGAACCAAACTTTCAGAAGAACACTTGTACCTCTCATTTATCAATAAGTTCCTTGTCTTGCTGTATTTTCCTTTTTTGTGTCTTCTACTTCTCTGACTGTGCCACAAGCTTACATGGTGGTCCTTTAAAAAGAAAAACATAGTTCAGGAGCTATCACACGAATGGGTAGTTATGTCCTTCTCTCCACTAAAATTACTATTCCAAACACTGGACACAGGAGTGAAGACAAATCTAACAATCTAGTCTACATGGCAAAGGTTATTCAGGTGGTATTTATATTAATAAGGAAACAAGGATGCAGATAACAATTCCTACTCAAAAACTTATTTCTGGAGTGCCCTTCAAAATCTTTCCAAGACCCAAATTCCCCAAATTGCTAGCTCTGAAAAAATCCAAGTCACAAGCCTTCAGACACAGGCAATTCCTGCAAGCATAAAGGGTTTGTTTTGGGAGAAGTAAGGTAATCACCTGTAAAATCAACAGAATTTTTGAGCCCTACTGGTTTCAAGGCACGTGGCTGAATTTCACTAGAGGCTTTCCAGATAGCTCAGCAGGTAAAGAATCCACTAAGAAGCAGGCTAATGCTCAGATTTGTTGTTGTTTAGTCCACTAAGTCATACTCAGATGGGATACCAGAAACATTAGGAACTCTTTCATTTATCCCCTGTACCTCTAAATTTTGCAGATCTCCCTAAAATATACCTATCTTTTTCCCACTTGAATACAAAGGATATAAGGTTTGAGATCTTATCCTTAGTTTTCAAAAGAGTTGAAGAAATTCATTTATAACATATTTTAAAATACGGGAAATGAGAAGGAGGAGCCCAGGAGTTGGATTCACAGTTGAACTTTGGTCCTGATTCGTTCAGTAACTAGCAGAGGACCTGAAGAGACTACAAAACCTCCAGTTCCTCTAAAGGACTTCATGCTTGCCCCTCCCACAGCCCAGGATTCTAGCAAACAGGATAGGATAGCACACAGATGTAAATTCTCTGCAAGATAGGTCCGTGAATTATTGAAATACCTCTTCCTAAATTCCTGAGTCCAACCACTTCCCAATTCCCAAGTCCAATGCACAACTTTCAGTTCTTTTTTTTTTTCCCTTAGGGGGGCGGGTGGGCCACTTCTATTGGTCTTTCATTTATCTATTTTCATCCATCTTTGCTTTTTGGCCTGTGTGGGCCTCCCATCGCGGTGGCCTCTTTTGTCACAGAGCACCGGCTCTGGGCGCATGCGCTCCAGAGCTCAGGCTCGGTAATTGGACACATGGGTCCAGCCATTCCGCGACTCGTGGGTCTTTCCAGGCCAGGGATTGAACCGGCGCCCCTTGCACTGCAAGGCAGTGTCCTTACCCACTGGACCACCAGGGAAACCCAACTTTCACTTCTTAATTTACTTGAATTTCCTGTGACATATGCTATCATAGACAATTCCCTCCTTTGTGGAAACGTTTTCCTTCATTCTTTTCTGCACCTTTTCCTGGTTTACATCCTACCTCTCTGATTACTTCTTTACGGGGGTATTCTTTCTCTGCCCTCCCTTAAACACAGAATCTACAACACCCCTCCTTAAAGTTAGTGACCTCAGTTCTTCCCCATAGCTTCAACCAGAACTCCATCTAGAACATCAGCTCACATTCTCTAGTACCTGTAGGACACGGCAACATCTCAGATTCACCAGAATCTTCAACACAACATGTCCCAAGCTAAACACATTGTCCATTTGCTCCCTCATTTCCCCACGTCATGGCTTAAATTGTAATTGCTTTATTAGCAGTCTTAGATCTCAGCTACATCATGTTCTGCTTAACAGTTTTGAATCTTAAAAAGAGAGGCCATCTCTTTCATTCTCCATATCTAATTGATTTCCAAGTCTTCTTAACTATTTCTCAAAGTGGCCATCACCTCCTCCAATGTATTTGCCTTAAGACAGTCCTTCAATATCTCTGATGTGAGGGATATTCTTAATTGGGAGATGCTACTATCATAGCAGCTTCCTAAGTGGTTGAACCGCTCTACCTCTCTCTCTCTCACACTTCCATGTGAGTGTCCTCAATTGTGTCCCCTGGCCTGCAGCCCATTAAAATGATCCATGGGATGTCCATGTGATCTGTCCACGGGACAATGCAGGTAAGAATATTGGAGTGGGTTGCCATTTCCTACTCCAGAGCATCTTCCTGATGCAGGGATCAAACCCAGGTCTCCTGCATCTCCTGCTTTGGCAGGCAGATTCTTCACCACTATTCCCCATGGGACACCCCTCTCACTTTTGTTTCCCTTTATTTTCTCCCATTCTCCAAAGTTTGCTTCATTCCATGGAATTATGAGCACATCACACCTTTGCTTTCTTTACTCCTATTATGTATTCATGTAACATAATATGGAGGTTTTCATTATGTCAATTCCATTTGACTTTCTAGTCTCATGCCCCTAGTGCACTTGCCTATGATTTTATGGAATTTTGTGTTTTTCCTCTTGACTGGACTGTCATTTCCCATCTTGTCTTCCCACTGAACTCTCACACATTTTTTCAGGATTCTATTGACTCTTCCTTTTTTGGAATGATTCCTGACCCGGAAGTAAGTCATCCTCATCTCTGAGCTCCCTCTGTGCTATGTACAAATCTTTTTTCTTCTTTTCTTTTTGTTTTTGGCTATTTTGGGTTTTCACTACTGCCACAGGCTCTTCTCTAGTTGCAGGGAGTGGGGGCTACTCTCTAGTGGAGATGAGCAAGCTTTTTGTTGCAGTGACTTCTCTTGTTGTGGACCTTGGGCTCTAGGACACATGGGCTTCAGTAGTTGTGACTCCAAGGCTCTAGAGCACAGGCTCCATAGTTGTGACTCGCAGGTTTAGTTGCTCTGTAGCATGTGGGATCGTCCCGGATCAGGGATCAAATCTGTGTCTCCTACATTGGCAGGCAAACTCTTTACTGCTGAGTTACCAGGGAAGCCCATGTGTAGAAATCTTTATCACAGCCTCTCTTGCAATGTTCTGGGAAGGATCTCACTCCTTGAGGAAAATAGTGTATCCTAATTTTGACATCTGCAGTGCCTGTCAGAGTACCTGGCACAGGGCAGCATATCAGTATGTTCAACAAAGCTGATAATTTGATTATATTGAGCCAATATTCCTAAAGTCTACAATAGGCTCTAGCTGAATCATGCTGCCCTTTTAGATGGGTGTGCATGCCTTCTGTTTGACAAATCTGCCAGTCTTTCTCTATTGCCACCCTTTTTCTCTATTGCCCCTTCTTCACAGAGGAAGAATATAAACTGATAAAGCTTGTTGTCACATTTATACCAGTTTCTTCAGGAAAAATGAGAGATAGAAAATATTTCTTGGAGACTTTCCTGGTAGTCCAGTGGTGAAAAATTTGCCTTCCAAAAGAAAAAAAAAAATCTACCTTCCAACCAGAGGAGGTAGGTTTGACCCCTGGTTAGGGAACTGGGATCCCATATGCTGCAGAGCAATTAAGTCCAGAGGCCGCAACTAGAGAAAGCCTGAATGTTGCAACAGAGACTAAATGTTTTAATAAAATATTTATTTTTTCCATTTCTGTTAAAAGGAGAAAAAATGAAAAAGAAATGGAGAGTCTCTTAAGTTTCTGTCCTTGGGTGACCTCACTCAAGTATATTAGTATGTGTAATTACAGACATCCTAGAATTTTCCTGGGTGGTACCATTTCAAACTATTCCTACTTTAGTTTTTCTGTTGTTCCACCGTCCTCATCTGGACTTTTGATGTCCTGATGATCCTTCCAGAAAATCCTGTTGCCTTAATACAACCATGTGCTGTGTGCTCAGTCATGCCCAACTCTTTGCAGCTCCAAGGACTATAGCAGCCAGGTTCCTCTGTCCATGGAGTTTTCTAGGCAAGAATACTGGAATGGGTTGCCATTTACTCTTCCAGGGGATCTTCCCCACTCAAGGCAGGTGGATTCTTCACCACTACACAACATGGAAAGCCCCAAAGGCTTCATTAATTAACTTGGTATTTCTTTCAAAGCAACTAATGCGTTTTTATCTAACGATTATTTTATATTTGAATGTTTATCATAAGAACATTGTCTGCTCTCTTCAAATCCTGTGAGAAGTACTTCCTGCCTTCAAGGATGCTTAGAATGATGTGAACGGCTATGAAAACTTGTCTACTAAGGAAGTACAAGAAAATGACTCTTCGCTTATTCCTTCACTGTTTCTGCATTATATTGAGCCAATATTCCTAAAGTCTACAATAGGCTCTAGCTGAATCATGCTGCCCTTTTAGATGGGTGTGCATGCCTTCTGTTTGACAAATCTGCCAGTCTTTCTCTATTGCCACCCTTTTTCTCTATTGCCCCTTCTTCACAGAGGAAGAATATAAACTGATAAAGCTTGTTGTCACATTTATACCAGTTTCTTCAGGAAAAATGAGAGATAGAAAATATTTCTTGGAGACTTTCCTGGTAGTCCAGTGGTGAAAAATTTGCCTTCCAAAAGAAAAAAAAAAATCTACCTTCCAACCAGAGGAGGTAGGTTTGACCCCTGGTTAGGGAACTGGGATCCCATATGCTGCAGAGCAATTAAGTCCAGAGGCCGCAACTAGAGAAAGCCTGAATGTTGCAACAGAGACTAAATGTTTTAATAAAATATTTTTTTTTTCCATTTCTGTTAAAAGGAGAAAAATGAAAAGAAATGGAGAGTCTCTTAAGTTTCTGTCCTTGGGTGACCTCACTCAAGTATATTAGTATGTGTAATTACAGACATCCTAGAATTTTCCTGGGTGGTACCATTTCAAACTATTCCTACTTTAGTTTTTCTGTTGTTCCACCGTCCTCATCTGGACTTTTGATGTCCTGATGATCCTTCCAGAAAATCCTGTTGCCTTAATACAACCATGTGCTGTGTGCTCAGTCATGCCCAACTCTTTGCAGCTCCAAGGACTATAGCAGCCAGGTTCCTCTGTCCATGGAGTTTTCTAGGCAAGAATACTGGAATGGGTTGCCATTTACTCTTCCAGGGGATCTTCCCCACTCAAGGCAGGTGGATTCTTCACCACTACACAACATGGAAAGCCCCAAAGGCTTCATTAATTAACTTGGTATTTCTTTCAAAGCAACTAATGCGTTTTTATCTAACGATTATTTTATATTTGAATGTTTATCATAAGAACATTGTCTGCTCTCTTCAAATCCTGTGAGAAGTACTTCCTGCCTTCAAGGATGCTTAGAATGATGTGAACGGGCTATGAAAACTTGTCTACTAAGGAAGTACAAGAAAATGACTCTTCGCTTATTCCTTCACTGTTTCTGCTAGAATTGCACATTTATGCGTTTGCATTTTTAATAGGCCTGCGAATATGGTCTACTGTAGAGTTAAGGGTTGGGAAACAAGATAGACTAAAGTTGATAAACCAACATGCAGTCTAGGGAGTCCAGAATCACCTTATAAAAAAAACAGCAGTTCTCCACTCCCTCTTCTTTCTTTTTACACTCACGCTCAGGCGTTCACCATCTGCACTTCAGCCCTCAAAGAACACCTCCTATGCAATTTTGCAGGAACCCCTATTTCTTAGCTTAGAACCAGAGGCAGCGGGGAAGGGCCACTGTCACTCAATCCCGTTGGCCAATGAGAGGGGCGCTATCCCCGCCTCCTTCCAGGGGAGGTATTGTGGGCATGCGCAGTGGGCGTCCCAGCTCCGCCACCCATCAGCTGAGAATCTTAGCTGGGGGCCTAGGGGTCCTTGGGTGCCCGCAGCCAAAGGCGAAGGAAGCCGAGGAGGTCGGGGTAAGAGGAGCCTCGGGAGGGGGTGTCCCTGGCGGGGTGCCCCGAAAGCGCGTGTCGCGGTGGCTGTTGCGCCACCTTGTTTGCGCGCGTTGTCTGGTGGCCGCCGCCCTGCACTTTGCGGTAGGCTCCCGGGGGTCCGAGGGCCGGCGCTGTCCCTGCCCCGAAGCGCGCTGTTCTCCACGCCGGGCAGCCCGGCGCGAATGCGTTGCGCGATCAGGCTGGTCCCGCCGGCCCTACCAGCCGGGCCCGCTCGGCGCCGGCTGCGCCGCAGTCCCGCCGCCTTTCCCCGCCGCCCCGGCCGCGGTAGCTCAGGCGCACCGGCGACCTGCGCGCTCCGGGGCGGGGCTCGTGCCCCGGCCGCTCCGGCCAGCTCTGGAATCTAGCTTCTGCCTCGGGGTGGACACGGGTTGACCTCTTCCTCTTTTTAACGCGCGGCTTTAAACAACGCTATTTAAAGTTCTCCTCTCATACAGAAGAATTGAAAACATACATTTATGTGGTAAAGGAGCCGTCTTCATTTATTCGGAGGCTCACCGTAGTTGGTTTCTCTTTTGTGAGAAGTACTTCCTGCCTTCAAGGATGCTTAGAATGATGTGAACGGGCTATGAAAACTTGTCTACTAAGGAAGTACAAGAAAATGACTCTTCGCTTATTCCTTCACTGTTTCTGCTAGAATTGCACATTTATGCGTTTGCATTTTTAATAGGCCTGCGAATATGGTCTACTGTAGAGTTAAGGGTTGGGAAACAAGATAGACTAAAGTTGATAAACCAACATGCAGTCTAGGGAGTCCAGAATCACCTTATAAAAAAAACAGCAGTTCTCCACTCCCTCTTCTTTCTTTTTACACTCACGCTCAGGCGTTCACCATCTGCACTTCAGCCCTCAAAGAACACCTCCTATGCAATTTTGCAGGAACCCCTATTTCTTAGCTTAGAACCAGAGGCAGCGGGGAAGGGCCACTGTCACTCAATCCCGTTGGCCAATGAGAGGGGCGCTATCCCCGCCTCCTTCCAGGGGAGGTATTGTGGGCATGCGCAGTGGGCGTCCCAGCTCCGCCACCCATCAGCTGAGAATCTTAGCTGGGGGCCTAGGGGTCCTTGGGTGCCCGCAGCCAAAGGCGAAGGAAGCCGAGGAGGTCGGGGTAAGAGGAGCCTCGGGAGGGGGTGTCCCTGGCGGGGTGCCCCGAAAGCGCGTGTCGCGGTGGCTGTTGCGCCACCTTGTTTGCGCGCGTTGTCTGGTGGCCGCCGCCCTGCACTTTGCGGTAGGCTCCCGGGGGTCCGAGGGCCGGCGCTGTCCCTGCCCCGAAGCGCGCTGTTCTCCACGCCGGGCAGCCCGGCGCGAATGCGTTGCGCGATCAGGCTGGTCCCGCCGGCCCTACCAGCCGGGCCCGCTCGGCGCCGGCTGCGCCGCAGTCCCGCCGCCTTTCCCCGCCGCCCCGGCCGCGGTAGCTCAGGCGCACCGGCGACCTGCGCGCTCCGGGGCGGGGCTCGTGCCCCGGCCGCTCCGGCCAGCTCTGGAATCTAGCTTCTGCCTCGGGGTGGACACGGGTTGACCTCTTCCTCTTTTTAACGCGCGGCTTTAAACAACGCTATTTAAAGTTCTCCTCTCTCATACAGAAGAATTGAAAACATACATTTATGTGGTAAAGGAGCCGTCTTCATTTATTCGGAGGCTCACCGTAGTTGGTTTCTCTTTGGGAAGGAGACTTTGACATGCTGCCTTTCTGAAAGAAAGTGGTAGTCCGCTTAATTGTGTTCAGCTCTTCTGTGACCATGGACTGTAGGCCGTCAGACTCCTCTGTCTATGGAATTCTCCGGGCAAAAATATTGGAGTGGGTTGCCATTCCCTTCTCCAGGGGATCTTTCCAACCCAGGAATCAAACTGGGTCTCCTCTTCACCATCTGAGTACCTGCCCTTTATTTGTTTGCGGAAAGCCTTTTACAGATACATAAAATATTCCAAGATGCCTTCCTACCCTGTCCCTCTTGTTTTTCAGGTTGTTAACTTTCTTTAAATTCAGACCAAAAAAAGCCCTTCCGATCAAATGCTGTATACTTTTTTTCTTTCTCAAGATTTTTAAATTTGCTTGGCTTTTACAGAAATACATTAATTTTTGTTTAATTCAGATCAATATATTCTGACCATAATTATGGATCATTTAAAGCTTGCACAGTGGCTGGAAGAAAAGGAAATGATTATGAAATGCTGCGCTGTTTAGTAGTATTGGAGATGAACAGTTTCATCTGGGGTTGTCCTGATCACTCCTCAGGTCAGGGACTGATAGCAATGTTAAACCGTGCCTTGTGATGTGGACAGGCCTCTGCTTTGCAGGCCACTTGGAGAAGTTTGTCCCAGACTTGTGACGAGCTAAGCGTTATGCTCTTGTTTCAGTTTCTCAGGAAGTTAATATGATACCATGTTAGCTCATTAACATCTACATTTTACTTCAGATATCTTGCTTCTGCTGCTTCTGATCTCAGAGTCAACCTGAATTTTGGTTATGATCCCAAACTTTAGCTAGGGACTGCTCTTTTTTAAAAAATAAATCGTGTAAAACACCTGTAGTAAGTCTGAGTAAAGTTTGCCGTAATTCCATTTAACGTGAAAGCTTAGTGCTTTAAAGGGTAAAAAATAATTCTTGGTATTGTGAACTGAACCCAGATAGTATGATAGTTTAATGGATGCAGGAGCTGAGCTAACAAATGCAATTGTTGCAACTGACGTAGAGAATGCTCATGTCTGTAGTACACGTCTGTACTACATGTCTGTAGTACCACATCTTCTGTGGCTCTGGCTTTTGTGGTATTGACCAGATGACTGCCTTGTCTCTATCATATTTATATTCCAGAGGTAGGGATGGATAATAAATGATGTACTGACTAGATCATTGTAAATGGTGATTAGTACTACGATGCAGTATGTTAGATCAGCAGGGTGGCAGAGTGGTGACTTCTCACATCAAATCGCAGTGGCTCTGGAATCCTTCTCCAGCATGTGATGAGGCTTTGCTGGGCAAGAAGAGCAAGTCACATGGAGATCATGGGAAGAGCCCTCCAGGGAGAGGAAATGGCACCGGAGCAATGGCCCAAGTCAGAGATAAGACTGGGACATCCTGGATCTGAGAGAAGGCCCTAAAGTTCACTGTCTTAGCAATTTACCCTCAGACTGGAGATGTGTTCTTAGGAAATAGGTACATTTATTCATTTATTTTACAAATATTTATTAAGCATGTATTATATATCCAGATTCTGAGAGTAGAGCAGTCTACACAGTATACCCCCCCCAAAAAAAGAAAAAAAAAAAAATGCCAAGAAACCTGCCCTTCTGGGAACTTATCATTTTGGTACACAGGGTGGAGAGAAGTGCTGCCAGTGCATACCATTAAGAAAGTGAAACTGACTATGTCTGTTGCTTTATCCACGCAAGATTTATAAAGTATGAGCTTTATGTTTATGGGAAGCTTAAGGATTCTATGCTGTGTCCAGTAGTAACTAGTAGTAATGCTTGATGCTCAAGATTCTTTTTAAAAATTCCCTTTGTTTTATTTGTGCTCTTTAGAAACAGTCTTGAGAAGATTCTCTGTACATATATTACGCCTTGATCCTCTCTTCCCTTCTTTCCCTTTATAATGTTTATATATCCTCATAGAAAACATTATTGAGATATTTGGTGAACGCTGTTGAGTAGAACTTTCTGCTGAGATGGAAATCTTCCATATATGAGCTGTCCAAGCCAGTGGCCACATGTGTGATATTTGAACACTTGATAGTGCAGGTATAGATAATGATTTATAATTTTTCTGAGCAATAAAACTGGAAATTCTCAATGGACTTTCAAAAGCATACAGCATGAGTGCTTTGGTGCTTCTTAGCTCTGAGCTATGTGCTGGAAAATGATATGCATAGCAGGCATCAGAACAACTTGGCTGATGTAACCAGTGTGCAGAAATTATACACTCTAGTTTATAGTTCGCTGTCTTATGTTTCTGTGTGTTTTACAGTATAGCCAGTCGTTTAGATCCTTTAGTTTTCATAGCTCATCATCAGGAGAGCCAACCTCTGTTGTCTTTTAGATATCACTGTGAGCAGAATAAAAAGAAGAGGAGTAAGCTATTCAGCAGG
This sequence comes from Tragulus kanchil, assembly GCA_022376925.1. NCBI lineage: Eukaryota > Metazoa > Chordata > Mammalia > Artiodactyla > Tragulidae > Tragulus > Tragulus kanchil. The sequence goes on from JAIOJX010000026.1 coordinate 204,791,542, forward strand.
GTTACCTTGATTCGTCAGGTAGTTACCCTAGGCCTATGTCCTCATCTTCCTTGGATTTAGCCAGACTTCATACAGGGTCTGCAGAAAGGTGATAGATTTGGTGTTTCTAAATCGAGTGGGCTCTACTGCTTAGTCACTCCAGTCGTGTCCTACTGTGTGTGACCCTATGGACTGCAGCCTTCCAGGCTCCTCTGTCCATGGAATTCTCCAGGCAAGAATACTGGAGTGGGTTGTCATGCCCCGCTTCAGGGGTATCTTCCCAACCGAGGGATGGAACCCAGGTCTCCAGTATTGCAGGCAGATTCCTCACCACTGAACCATCAGAGAAGCCCTACACACACACACACACACACACACACACACACATATCTGTATGTATATATGTATATGTATATATTTGAAACCCTATGGACTGTAGCTCCCCAGGCTTCTCTGTCTATGGAATTTTTCATGCAAAAATACTGGAGTGGGTTGCCATTTCCTTCTCCATGAGTGGGCTCACCTGTCCTTAATTTAGTTATACAGGGGAGCAACAATATGATTTTGTGTTTGAAAAAAAAGAGTATAGACTCTGAGATTTAGTTTCAAAGTTTAGCTCATTTCTTACATTAAGCTTGTTGCTTATTTTCACTATGTCTCAGTTTCTTTATGTGAAACATCATAATTACTGTTGTACCTGTCTCCGTAGGCTTGGTGGAAGAATCAACTGAGAAAATGTATGTGCAAGTTCTAAGCACAATGCTTAGGAAATGATAAGTTAGTGATGGCTAATCATGTTGAGTTTTTCTTTCTCTTTCATCCATCATAGTTTCTTTTCATTCTTTGCTCAGCACTGAGCTAAGAGAATCACCACTGTGCCCTTTCTCTAAGGAAATACCACCTAGTCCACGAGTGGCAGCCCTTCGGATAAATGAACCTTATTTGCCTCACGAGCAGGAACTTACACACATTTAGACGCTGGAGTAAAGGGATAAGAAAAACTGGTAGTTTGTAGCTGATTGGTTAATTCTCTGAAGAGTGGAAAAGTAGACCATAAAAGAAAATAACGAGAAGGTGCACCCCAGGCTTGTTGAGTCTTGAGGGTTAAGGTTAATGCTGCAATACTAAGTGGCAATCCACGAGACTCAGTGATTAAACTCCCTCTCGCCGGGAAAGAGCTGGCCTGAGCGAATCATGTGGTTGTGTGGTCCTGATGCAGGAGAGATGGTCACGGTCTGTTGATGTTGGTCCTGCAGATCCAAAAGTAGATCTTACCATTCTTCTGTGTAGAATAGGAAAGCTCTTGGTCCCTGGATGTGCATTATCTTATTTGACTCCTGGCAGCAGGCTCAAATGCTAAGCATCTTCCTCAAAGTAGAGACTTCCTTATTGTAAGTTCTACTGGCAGCTGAAAAGTCAGTTGGTGAGTTCCTGCAGCTTCAAAGACATGTAGACACTGCAGAGTTAAGAGTGTGATTTGGAGCTGTGGAAATGAGACTCATGTGTGTGGATGTGGATGGAGGAGCACCCCTGAGAGAGTGCATAAACAGGAAAGAGGAACACTTCTTGCTTCAGTGTGTTTGTGTAGGCTGGGAGCCAGTTTTTCTGGATTTAGTTGATAGAGGGGAAAAGGGGAAGGAAAGATATCATTGAGCTTAGGAGGACGTTGCCCCTATCTGCACAGTAGAATATTGTTGGGGAGTGAGCAGGAAGGAAGTATTGGTATGTGCTATGACATGGATGGACCTTGAAAACATGCTGAGAGAAAGAAACTGGTCACGAAAGAACACATATTGTATGATTCCTTTCATACGGAATGTACAGAACAGGCAGACCTGTAAAGACAGAAAGTAGATTCATAGTGGCCTATGGTTGGAGAGCTTAGAAAGAAATGGGGAGTCACTGCTAATGGGTATGGGCTTTATTTGGAGGGTAGGGAAACATTCTAGCAGTGATGCTGTGGTTGTACAACTTCTTACTGTGAATTTTTAAAAACGCCATTGGATAGTGCACTTTAAATGGTGCACATATGGTATGTGAGTTGTATCTAAGTAAAGCTCTTTGCTCAGTTGCGTCCAACTCTTTGGGACCCCATGGACTGTAGCCCGGCAGGCTCCTCTTCCAGGGAATCTTCCTGACCTAGGGATCAAAACTGCATCTTCTGGATTGCAGGTCTTTACCTGCTAAGTCATCAGGAAGCCCCAAGCTCTTACTGGGTAAAAGGTGCAAACTTTAAAACAGGTTGTTGAGTCTTGAGGGTTAAGGTTAATGCTGCAATACTAAGTGGCAATCCACGAGACTCAGTGATTAAACTCCCTCTCGCCGGGAAAGAGCTGGCCTGAGCGAATCATGTGGTTGTGTGGTCCTGATGCAGGAGAGATGGTCACGGTCTGTTGATGTTGGTCCTGCAGATCCAAAAGTAGATCTTACCATTCTTCTGTGTAGAATAGGAAAGCTCTTGGTCCCTGGATGTGCATTATCTTATTTGACTCCTGGCAGCAGGCTCAAATGCTAAGCATCTTCCTCAAAGTAGAGACTTCCTTATTGTAAGTTCTACTGGCAGCTGAAAAGTCAGTTGGTGAGTTCCTGCAGCTTCAAAGACATGTAGACACTGCAGAGTTAAGAGTGTGATTTGGAGCTGTGGAAATGAGACTCATGTGTGTGGATGTGGATGGAGGAGCACCCCTGAGAGAGTGCATAAACAGGAAAGAGGAACACTTCTTGCTTCAGTGTGTTTGTGTAGGCTGGGAGCCAGTTTTTCTGGATTTAGTTGATAGAGGGAAAGGAGAAGGAAAGATATCATTGAGCTTAGGAGGACGTTGCCCCTATCTGCACAGTAGAATATTGTTGGGGAGTGAGCAGGAAGGAAGTATTGGTATGTGCTATGACATGGATGGACCTTGAAAACATGCTGAGAGAAAGAAACTGGTCACGAAAGAACACATATTGTATGATTCCTTTCATACGGAATGTACAGAACAGGCAGACCTGTAAAGACAGAAAGTAGATTCATAGTGGCCTATGGTTGGAGAGCTTAGAAAGAAATGGGGAGTCACTGCTAATGGGTATGGGCTTTATTTGGAGGGTAGGGAAACATTCTAGCAGTGATGCTGTGGTTGTACAACTTCTTACTGTGAATTTTTAAAAACGCCATTGGATAGTGCACTTTAAATGGTGCACATATGGTATGTGAGTTGTATCTAAGTAAAGCTCTTTGCTCAGTTGCGTCCAACTCTTTGGGACCCCATGGACTGTAGCCCGGCAGGCTCCTCTTCCAGGGAATCTTCCTGACCTAGGGATCAAAACTGCATCTTCTGGATTGCAGGTCTTTACCTGCTAAGTCATCAGGGAAGCCCCAAGCTCTTACTGGGTAAAAAAAGGTGCAAACTTTAAACATCCATTTGGTGGTTTCTAGGATGCTTGGGATATACTGTTGGTCTCACTGAATCCCAGGTCATGTTGTTTGGGGCCTTTGCTCTTCAAGAGGCTGCAAGCCCAAATCCAAGGCTACCTGGAAGGAATTTTATTCCCGTTGCCCTGCTGCAGCGGTTCTGCTCTTTGAGTAGAGGTTTAATTTAGCCTTTTATGAGATTGGCTTTGGGTCCCTCTTAATGACTTAGCTAAGTCCAAAGGACCCAGAATCAATGAACTGTGGATCAGGGAAGAAGGATGGAGAACATCTGAAATCTCCCAGGGATTCCAGGGTGGCCTCAGTACACCAGAGTACGAGCAGGCCCCAGTACTGTTTTATCTGTCTCAGCAGTTCCACTGTCGTACTTCCTGCCAGCACCAACCATTAGATCACAGACACGTTATTTCCTTGTGGCCTCTTTTCCCCCTACCAGAAATCTCCAGCGGGTTCTTCTTGCAACATATTCAAAGCAAATCTAGCATCCAGAGCCCACCCTCCTCTGTGACATTAGTTTTATGGGGCAGCAGGGATGGGTAGCTTTGCAACCAGAACCCTGGACTTGAGTTTCACCTCTGCCTCAGTAGATAACAATGCCCCCACTTTAGTTCATCGCTGCTTCTTAATTATGTACCATGCATTTATCCCTGACAAAATTAACCTATACCATGTTCAGTCAGATTTTGGTTTGTTTTCAGAAAGTAGATTCATAGGCCTATGGTTGGAGAGCTTAGAAAGAAATGGGGAGTCACTGCTAATGGGTATGGGCTTTATTTGGAGGGTAGGGAAACATTCTAGCAGTGATGCTGTGGTTGTACAACTTCTTACTGTGAATTTTTAAAAACGCCATTGGATAGTGCACTTTAAATGGTGCACATATGGTATGTGAGTTGTATCTAAGTAAAGCTCTTTGCTCAGTTGCGTCCAACTCTTTGGGACCCCATGGACTGTAGCCCGGCAGGCTCCTCTTCCAGGGAATCTTCCTGACCTAGGGATCAAAACTGCATCTTCTGGATTGCAGGTCTTTACCTGCTAAGTCATCAGGGAAGCCCCAAGCTCTTACTGGGTAAAAAGGTGCAAACTTTAAACATCCATTTGGTGGTTTCTAGGATGCTTGGGATATACTGTTGGTCTCACTGAATCCCAGGTCATGTTGTTTGGGGCCTTTGCTCTTCAAGAGGCTGCAAGCCCAAATCCAAGGCTACCTGGAAGGAATTTTATTCCCGTTGCCCTGCTGCAGCGGTTCTGCTCTTTGAGTAGAGGTTTAATTTAGCCTTTTATGAGATTGGCTTTGGGTCCCTCTTAATGACTTAGCTAAGTCCAAAGGACCCAGAATCAATGAACTGTGGATCAGGGAAGAAGGATGGAGAACATCTGAAATCTCCCAGGGATTCCAGGGTGGCCTCAGTACACCAGAGTACGAGCAGGCCCCAGTACTGTTTTATCTGTCTCAGCAGTTCCACTGTCGTACTTCCTGCCAGCACCAACCATTAGATCACAGACACGTTATTTCCTTGTGGCCTCTTTTCCCCCTACCAGAAATCTCCAGCGGGTTCTTCTTGCAACATATTCAAAGCAAATCTAGCATCCAGAGCCCACCCTCCTCTGTGACATTAGTTTTATGGGGCAGCAGGGATGGGTAGCTTTGCAACCAGAACCCTGGACTTGAGTTTCACCTCTGCCTCAGTAGATAACAATGCCCCCACTTTAGTTCATCGCTGCTTCTTAATTATGTACCATGCATTTATCCCTGACAAAATTAACCTATACCATGTTCAGTCAGATTTTGGTATTGTTGTTGTTGTTTTAGCTTTGGCCTCTTTTATTGGTCTTTTATTTACTTATTTTCATCCATCTTTGTTCTTTGATCTCTGTGGGCCTCCCATCGCAGTGGCGTCTCTCCTTGCAGAGCACTGGCTCTGGGCGCATGCACTCCAGAGCACTGCCTCACAGTTGGACACACCGGTCCAGCCACTCTGTGGCAGATGGGATCTTCCTGGGCCAGGGATCAAACCATTGCCCCTTGCACTGCAAGGCGGTGTCTTTACCCATTGAACCACCAGGGAAGCCCAGATTTTGTTTTTAATAAACAGATTTTCTTAAAACTCGATAGGTTGGGGTACCTTTCCAGTTACTTAATCTTCATAAGCCATAGCTTGCTCATTGGTAACACGAAGTTTATTTGCCACTACCTACTTTAAAAGGTAGAACTTGGAAATTAAATTAGACAGTCTATGTGAAACACTTTTCATTTCATTGATATGCAATAAATGTTAGGCCGTTCTGCTCTTTCTATGTCTGTATCATCTCCTGCTTACCCAGCCATGAGGCATCTGATTCACAGTTGACCAGAGATTTCCCCTTCCTTTGGTAGCTGACACACTGCCTTTGTACTGTCCCTGTGGTCTCTATCTGTTTGCTTCGGACTTCATGTCTTTGCCTTTGTTGCCTTCTGTGCAGTCGTATTCAGGTATCCAAGTCTTAACATCCACGTTTCATAAATTCTTTTCAGAGAAGGGTGATAGTGATCTTTCCTTTTTCCCATCCTTGTCACTTTTGCTTAGCACGTACTTTTTGCTGACCCAGCCCACCCACCAGGCAGAGGAGGGATTATCAGGCAGAGGAGGGATTACCAGGCAGAAGTGGGATTCATTTTCAGAGTTCAGGTTCTAAAGCTACCTATTCGTGCTGCCCCATAAAACTAATGTCACAGAAGAGGCCGGGTTTGTATTGCTTTTATTGTTTTACATTAGTCACTTTATTCTTCCTCCTAAATGGCACTTGATTTGAGCAGGTACTTTATCTTGACTGTTTGGTTTGTTTGCTTGCAACTTTGAGCAGGTACTTTATCTTGACTGTTTGGTTTGTTTGCTTGCAACTCCCCAGAGCCTAGTTTAAGGGTGTGTAGCAGATGCAAAGCTTGCAGAGTGACTGCCCACGCCTTTAGAATATTCAATGCTCACTCAGTGAAAAGATGGTACAGGAGAAATTATTTGCTGTGCACAGCCCTGTCCACAGGGACATCCCTTTGTGTCCCTTTTTTCCTAACTGGTGTGTGGTGTGGTGTGGATGGAAGAAGAACAGAACTTCATTTCATCTCCTTCCTGTGGCAACTGCCCTGCTTAGCTGGCTGTCCTAAGACCTTGGTGCCTGCAGCAGGAGAGTTGTTCTCTTTGCTCTGTCAGGTGAGTGTGTGTGTGATGGGCGTTTCAACAAGTGTTTCCTTTTTTCTTGTTGGCTCCGCTCTTTCAAATTGGACCTTCTTTCCCATTAAAGTTAGAGACCCATTAGTGAGCTATTCCTATGTAAGTTAAATTAGATGTAATGGTATTTCTGGGGAAAGCCTGTAATCTGTGTGCCATATAATTCATATTTGAATTTCTCTTCTCTGCCAGGAAGTATTTTAAATGTTGGAGAAAGGAAGATAAATAGTATGTGGACCCTGCTCACAGTTTAGTTAAGGAGAAAATATATAAACAGTTAAAATTATAAACAGAAAAGGCACTTACTAAGTCTTCCTTCAAGAGGTCCAAGATGTTTCCACAGGGAATGGACACATTGAACCTTACTTTGTTTAACATGCTCAATTCAGTTCTGTCCTATAAAGTCCATTTTGAAAAATATAAACATGTGAGTTTTACTTTTTGATGTGTTCCTTTGCTAGATTTTAACCCTGTTAGGTTCGTCAAATTTGTCCTTATAACCTCCCAGATCGACAATATGGAAGTAACTTCTGTAGGAAGTAACTGTCAATGTGCAATTATGTGACTTTTCACTTATGTTATTTAGGTGACTGCTTAGAAAAGTGCACAACCCACCAACAGCTGATGAAATTAGCCAACAAGCAAATCAGCCATGTCTTACACTCCAGGAGCTGGTGGTGACCCTGCCCAGCTGGCCCAGCGTATCTCTTCCAACATCCAGAAGATCACACAATGTTGTGAGTTGAGTTTTAAATTGACTTCTTCATGGGAGCTTGGTGGAGACTCAAAAAGGACAAGTAGTTGAAATTCTTCTAGAACTGGTAGTATTCAATGCTCACTCAGTGAAAAGATGGTACAGGAGAAATTATTTGCTGTGCACAGCCCTGTCCACAGGGACATCCCTTTGTGTCCCTTTTTTCCTAACTGGTGTGTGGTGTGGTGTGGATGGAAGAAGAACAGAACTTCATTTCATCTCCTTCCTGTGGCAACTGCCCTGCTTAGCTGGCTGTCCTAAGACCTTGGTGCCTGCAGCAGGAGAGTTGTTCTCTTTGCTCTGTCAGGTGAGTGTGTGTGTGATGGGCGTTTCAACAAGTGTTTCCTTTTTTCTTGTTGGCTCCGCTCTTTCAAATTGGACCTTCTTTCCCATTAAAGTTAGAGACCCATTAGTGAGCTATTCCTATGTAAGTTAAATTAGATGTAATGGTATTTCTGGGGAAAGCCTGTAATCTGTGTGCCATATAATTCATATTTGAATTTCTCTTCTCTGCCAGGAAGTATTTTAAATGTTGGAGAAAGGAAGATAAATAGTATGTGGACCCTGCTCACAGTTTAGTTAAGGAGAAAATATATAAACAGTTAAAATTATAAACAGAAAAGGCACTTACTAAGTCTTCCTTCAAGAGGTCCAAGATGTTTCCACAGGGAATGGACACATTGAACCTTACTTTGTTTAACATGCTCAATTCAGTTCTGTCCTATAAAGTCCATTTTGAAAAATATAAACATGTGAGTTTTACTTTTTGATGTGTTCCTTTGCTAGATTTTAACCCTGTTAGGTTCCAAATTTGTCCTTATAACCTCCCAGATCGACAATATGGAAGTAACTTCTGTAGGAAGTAACTGTCAATGTGCAATTATGTGACTTTTCACTTATGTTATTTAGGTGACTGCTTAGAAAAGTGCACAACCCACCAACAGCTGATGAAATTAGCCAACAAGCAAATCAGCCATGTCTTACACTCCAGGAGCTGGTGGTGACCCTGCCCAGCTGGCCCAGCGTATCTCTTCCAACATCCAGAAGATCACACAATGTTGTGAGTTGAGTTTTAAATTGACTTCTTCATGGGAGCTTGGTGGAGACTCAAAAAAGGACAAGTAGTGTTCCTCTAGAAACTGATTTTAAAAGGCTAGATCTCTTTAGAATAAATGTAAGAAATAATTATGTTAGAAGAGATAGCACTTAACTGAGTTTTTCTGTAGCATGTCAGGCACTTAATAAACATTCATTAATGAAAGAAACATTTTAAAAGATAGATTCTAAGGTCTGCTTGAAAACTATCTGGTTCTAGATGAAATGATTTGATGAAATCTCATAGGTTTGAAACTGGGAAGCACTATCAAGTTTTAGGAACATTTGTTTATTAAGAATTAAATCTGACTGGATGTGGTGTAGGTTGATTTTGTCAGATGTAAATACACAGTACATTATTTTTTATTTTTATTTATTTTTTTTTAAAGATTTATTTATTTATTTATTTCGGGGGGTGGGGTGAGGCGGGGGTGGGGTGGGGAGGGAGGGGCCGGGTGGGCCACTTCTGTTGATCTTTTTCATTTATCCATTTTCATCCATCTTTGTTCTTTGGCCCGTGTGGGCCTCCCATCGCGGCAGCCTCTGTTGTCGCAGAGCACTGGCTCTAGGCGCATGCGCTCCAGAGCTCCGGCTTGGCAACCGGACACATCAGTCCAGCCGCTCCACGGCACGTGGGATCCTCCCAGGCCAGGGATCGAAACGGCGCCCCTTGCACTGCAAGGCGGTGTCCCCACCCACTGGGCCACCAGGGAAGCCCTACACGGTACATTATTAAGGAGCAGGGACAAACGAAAGCAGGGGCATTGTTATCTGCTGAGGCAGATGTAGAAGATAACCATCTGGATTCGCCACAAATTCTCCTTAGCTGTACTTGTCAAAGACAGAATGCTAGAGAACTAGTCCAATGTGGCATTTTATTGGGAATAATTGCTTCTCAGAGAATATATAGGATTTTGTTTTATAACAGAACTGAGCTTATAGATTTTGTTTGTTTCTGAAACACAGCAAATCTGCAGTTTATTCTTCAGCCTGCTTCATTAAGTAAGGCCACTCTCTCCCAGAATACTAACACACTGTGGAACTCTTTCATCTGAAAAATGTTTTCAGATGACCAGCTGTGTTTCTTAATCATTAACCTTCCAACGGTTATTACTCTGCCTGAAAGATTAAAGTGAGATATCAGTGTGTTTTGGAGTCAAGGAGAATAAAATTAGATTACAGAAGGGGAGTAAAATTAGATTACAGATGTTTCTAAAAAAAGTGTTTCTGTGCACAGAAGTGTGTGTGTGTGTGTGTGTGTGTGTGTGTATGTGTCTACGTACTCAGTCGTGTCCAACCTATTGCAGCCCCATGGACTGTAACCACTAGGCTCCCTCTGTCCTTGGGCTTCTCCAGGCAGGAATACTGGAGTAGGTTACCATTTCCTCCTCTAGCACAGCAGTGTAAGGTAACCGGTATTCTGCTTTGGGGTGACTCTTGTTCTCTTTGGTTATTCTTGGAGAAACAAGGAAAGGAATAGCCTGAAGGCCCCATGTGGTCTCCTGCAGGGTCTGTAGGATTAGTGCGTGGATGATTATTCCAGTTTGTCCCCCAGTGTTGGCTCCACCTTGCTCTTCTGGCTTCAGGTCTGTTCTCAGAGATAGCCAAAAGGGCCTCTCCTGTTTGTGGCTGTCTCACTGCTGATTAGAAATAATGGTAGTCTGCCTCAGGCTACCTATAGGAAAATAAAGAGAGTTTATAATTTTAATTTGCCTATGTGGAAAATCAGGACCTTTATCCAAGAAGGGAGCCCAGAAGGTCTTTTTCCACAAGATAGGGCAGATATCCTATCCTGGAAAAGTTAAACTGTGTCAGAAATTCTGGAGAGAAGGTAAGGAATGACTGAAGTGCACAGAGATGACAGAAGCAGTGTGCGCTTTGTGGTATGGAGGTTGCCTGGGTTAGAGATGATCTCTGCGTTGGAACTGGAAGGAAGGAAGAGGGGACTTGGGTCAGGTCTCACTCCCTCAGGAAGAGATCAGTCCACAAGACAAGACAGATGATGCGAGGTAAGCAGGACCAGAGTTGCATGTTCATGGTGTGGTTGATTGCTGCTTCATTAAGTAAGGCCACTCTCTCCCAGAATACTAACACACTGTGGAACTCTTTCATCTGAAAAATGTTTTCAGATGACCAGCTGTGTTTCTTAATCATTAACCTTCCAACGGTTATTACTCTGCCTGAAAGATTAAAGTGAGATATCAGTGTGTTTTGGAGTCAAGGAGAATAAAATTAGATTACAGAAGGGGAGTAAAATTAGATTACAGATGTTTCTAAAAAAAGTGTTTCTGTGCACAGAAGTGTGTGTGTGTGTGTGTGTGTGTGTGTATGTGTCTACGTACTCAGTCGTGTCCAACCTATTGCAGCCCCATGGACTGTAACCACTAGGCTCCCTCTGTCCTTGGGCTTCTCCAGGCAGGAATACTGGAGTAGGTTACCATTTCCTCCTCTAGCACAGCAGTGTAAGGTAACCGGTATTCTGCTTTGGGGTGACTCTTGTTCTCTTTGGTTATTCTTGGAGAAACAAGGAAAGGAATAGCCTGAAGGCCCCATGTGGTCTCCTGCAGGGTCTGTAGGATTAGTGCGTGGATGATTATTCCAGTTTGTCCCCCAGTGTTGGCTCCACCTTGCTCTTCTGGCTTCAGGTCTGTTCTCAGAGATAGCCAAAAGGGCCTCTCCTGTTTGTGGCTGTCTCACTGCTGATTAGAAATAATGGTAGTCTGCCTCAGGCTACCTATAGGAAAATAAAGAGAGTTTATAATTTTAATTTGCCTATGTGGAAAATCAGGACCTTTATCCAAAAAGGGGAGCCCAGAAGGTCTTTTTCCACAAGATAGGGCAGATATCCTATCCTGGAAAAGTTAAACTGTGTCAGAAATTCTGGAGAGAAGGTAAGGAATGACTGAAGTGCACAGAGATGACAGAAGCAGTGTGCGCTTTGTGGTATGGAGGTTGCCTGGGTTAGAGATGATCTCTGCGTTGGAACTGGAAGGAAGGAAGAGGGGACTTGGGTCAGGTCTCACTCCCTCAGGAAGAGATCAGTCCACAAGACAAGACAGATGATGCGAGGTAAGCAGGACCAGAGTTGCATGTTCATGGTGTGGTTGATTGCTACTTCTGAGACTACACTCTGGTTTGGGGCAGTCTTGGAGTATGTGGTAGGGCGATGAGAAGACCTGAAGCTCTTGTTTTTAACAGCCTTGTGAAGAGCTGTTAAAGAGACCAGGACTTTCCAACCCTGAGAAGGTATAGTCACCACCTTCAGATATTTGAAGCACTGTCTTGTCTGAAACACAAGCAATGTGCTTTCCTTGATCCTAGAGGCCTCCACAGATGAACAGAGCAGCGATAGTCCAACTTCAGCTGAAGAAGGAACAGGGGCTTTTGAGTAATCCTAGTTGTTTAGAGAGAGAATTGTCCACCTCAGAAGCAGCGCAGTCCTTAGCAGCATGTGGTGGTAAGACATTTCTCAGGTCTGTTATTAAGAGTTTTAGACCTGAATAATGGTTCAGACTGAGTGACTTTACAATTTTGATATTAAGCTTTTATTCATTAGCAAGTAATTTATAGAGCAACAACTGCTTGCTCATCATTGTTGAAGTCCCTGGATATCCAGTGGTGAACAAGATCCTAAAGGTCCTATTCTCCTGTAGTTTCCAGTGTGAGGAGAAACTGATGGGGGTTTTTTTGTTTTTTAAAGAATTAATGAACAACCAAATTTCCTGTGAAGGAAAAAAAAAATGAAATTGATGTAAGAGCAGTTGATTAGGGTGAAGCTGCCTTGCCTTAGAACAGAGTGCAGAAGAAGAGGGGCAGGTAGTGAGAAGATACTCAGGAAGAACATGTGAGACAGATACTGCCTCAGGCTACCTATAGGAAAATAAAGAGAGTTTATAATTTTAATTTGCCTATGTGGAAAATCAGGACCTTTATCCAAGAAGGGAGCCCAGAAGGTCTTTTTCCACAAGATAGGGCAGATATCCTATCCTGGAAAAGTTAAACTGTGTCAGAAATTCTGGAGAGAAGGTAAGGAATGACTGAAGTGCACAGAGATGACAGAAGCAGTGTGCGCTTTGTGGTATGGAGGTTGCCTGGGTTAGAGATGATCTCTGCGTTGGAACTGGAAGGAAGGAAGAGGGGACTTGGGTCAGGTCTCACTCCCTCAGGAAGAGATCAGTCCACAAGACAAGACAGATGATGCGAGGTAAGCAGGACCAGAGTTGCATGTTCATGGTGTGGTTGATTGCTACTTCTGAGACTACACTCTGGTTTGGGGCAGTCTTGGAGTATGTGGTAGGGCGATGAGAAGACCTGAAGCTCTTGTTTTTAACAGCCTTGTGAAGAGCTGTTAAAGAGACCAGGACTTTCCAACCCTGAGAAGGTATAGTCACCACCTTCAGATATTTGAAGCACTGTCTTGTCTGAAACACAAGCAATGTGCTTTCCTTGATCCTAGAGGCCTCCACAGATGAACAGAGCAGCGATAGTCCAACTTCAGCTGAAGAAGGAACAGGGGCTTTTGAGTAATCCTAGTTGTTTAGAGAGAGAATTGTCCACCTCAGAAGCAGCGCAGTCCTTAGCAGCATGTGGTGGTAAGACATTTCTCAGGTCTGTTATTAAGAGTTTTAGACCTGAATAATGGTTCAGACTGAGTGACTTTACAATTTTGATATTAAGCTTTTATTCATTAGCAAGTAATTTATAGAGCAACAACTGCTTGCTCATCATTGTTGAAGTCCCTGGATATCCAGTGGTGAACAAGATCCTAAAGGTCCTATTCTCCTGTAGTTTCCAGTGTGAGGAGAAACTGATGGGGGTTTTTTTGTTTTTTAAAGAATTAATGAACAACCAAATTTCCTGTGAAGGAAAAAAAAAATGAAATTGATGTAAGAGCAGTTGATTAGGGTGAAGCTGCCTTGCCTTAGAACAGAGTGCAGAAGAAGAGGGGCAGGTAGTGAGAAGATACTCAGGAAGAACATGTAGACGGAAGCCACAGCTAATATTTTTAAAAAGCAATCCAGAGCTTAGGGTGTTCAGAAAACAGGAAGAAAAGAAAAATCCACTGTGGCCAAAGCACAGCACTTGAAGCAGGAGTGGCAAGAGGTGAAATCAGAGAGGGGTGGGGCGGGTCGCCTAGACCCTTGGAGGCCATGGGAAGCCTTCTGGAGCTTAGATTTCATCCTAAGAGGCAGTGAAAAGACACAGTCGGTTCTGAACTTTGAAAAGGTTACCCCAGCTGCTGCTTAGAAAATAGACTTTGAGGAAATAAGGAAACACCCTGGCCATGGCTGAGTTCTAAGGAAAGAGATGTTGCCTTGCACCAGGGTGGTAGCCAGAGGTAGAAAGAATGTTGGATGTACTGTGGAGGCACAGCAAGCAGGACTTGCTGATGCATGGGAGAGTGAGGCTAGAGAGAGAGAAAGGCGACCCAGATGACTCCATGGCTTTTTCATTGAACAACCAAGTGGATGGTGGTATGCACTTAGATGGGAAGAATTAGAGTTTAGGAGATGTAGGGAGAGTATTATTTTGGCCAAGTAAATTTTGAGATGTCTTTTAAACATCCAAGTGGTGATGTCAAACATCTAGTTTATATACATGGATTTGGAGATCAGAGTATCATCAGAATACAAATTTTATTTAAAAGGGTAAGTCTAAAATCATCCCATAGAAGGGATTAGGATTCAGAGAGGAGGGCTGGAGTATTTTAAAAACTGTAGGCATCAGAAAAGCAGGGAGAAAGCAGTGTAGTCAGGGAAGGAACGACCAGTCAGGCAAGAAGAAAATTAAGCCCTCTGGGTTTCTAGAAATTAAAAGAGTGCTTTAAGAATGAGTGAGGCATCACTGTGTCTAATGCTGCCAAGAGACTGAACAAGATGAAAGCAGAGAATTGAATCTAGCAAACTGGTGACTTTGAAAGAATAAATCCCTGGCTATATTCCAGGGATACAAAGCTGGTTCAACCTCCGCAAATCAGGCCATGTGATGCATACACCGCATTAACATTGTGAACAATAAAAATCATATGATCATTTCAATAAATGGAGAAAAAACATTTGACAGTATTTAACATCCATTTGTGACAAAAACTCTCAACAAAGATGGGTATGGAGGGAATTTACTTCAATATATTAATGTCCATGTATGACAAGCCTGCTGCTAATGTCATATTCAATGATGAAAAACTAAAGTTTTTTCCTCTAAGGTCAGGAACAAGACAGGAACTCCCCTTATTGCTACTTCCTTTTAAAAGTGTTGCAAGTCCTAGACAGAGCATTTAGGCAAGAGAAATAAATAAAAGACATCCCAACTGCAAAGGAAGAAGTAAAAAAAAAAAAAAAAAAAACCTGGTGGAATTAATATAAAAATACAGATAGAACTGATATAAACAAATTTAGTGATGTTACAGGTTACAAAATCAGTATGTTGCGTTTTTGTACACTAATAACAAACTGTCAGAAAGAGAAATTAAGAAAATTCCATTTACAGTTGTGTCAGAAAGGAATAAATTTAACCAGAGACGTATGTTGAAAAATACCATTAAGGAAAGAAATTGAAGGAGACACAAATGAAAAGATATCCCATGCTCATGGATCGGAAGAATTAATATTATGTCCATACTGCCCACAGTAATGTACAGATTCAGTGTAATCCCTATCAAAATTACAATGGTATTTTTCACAGTTTTAAAATGTGTGTGGAACCACAAAAGACCCTGACTAGCCAAAGCAATCTTGAAAATAAATAAGAACAAAGCTGAAGTCATCATGCTGTCTGATTTCAAGCTCTCTTACAGAGCTATGGTAATTGAAACAGTATGATATTGGCATTGAAAATAGACACATAGCTCAATGAAAAAGAGAAGAGCGGGCTTCTCTGCTGGTCCAGTGGATAAGGACACCGCCTTGCAGTGCAAGGGGCGCCGGTTCCATCCCTGGCCTGGGAAGATCCCACGTGCCGCGGAGCGGCTGGACCGATGTGTCCAATTACCGAGGAGCTCTGGAGCGCATGCGCCCAGAGCCGCCGCTCTGTGACGACAGAGGCCTCCGCGATGGGAGGCCCACAGGAGCCGAAGAACAAAGACATGAAAATAGAGAAATGAAAGACCAATGGCAGTGGCCCGCCCGCTCTCCTTCCTCCCCAGCCCGACTCCCGCCCAAAATAAATAAATAAATAAAGAGAAGAGCAAGCCAAGAATATACAGTAGAAAAGCCAAGAATATACAATAGAAAAATGACAGTTATATCAATAAGTTTTGTTGGGAAAACTGGACAGACACATGGAAAACAATGAAACAGGACCACTTTATTACACTAATACACAAAAATTAACTCAGAATGGATTAAACTTGAGCATAAGACCTGAAACTATGCAATTCCTAGAAGAAAGCATAGGTGGTCATCTTCTTCACATAGATCTTAGCAATGATTTTTTGAATTTGACAACAAAAGTGAAAACAACAAAAACAAGTGGGACTACATTAAATTACACCACACAGCAAAAGGAAACCAAAAAAGACAAGAAATAGCAGGTGTCGGCGACAATATGGAGGAAATAGCAACCCTCATACACTGTTGGTGGGAATGTAAATTGATGAAGCCACTATGGAAAACTGTATTGGAGGTTCCACAAAAAATTAAAAGTAGAATTACCGTATGATCTAGCAGTTGTACACCTGGTTTTTTATCCAAAGGAAACAGAAATACTAGCTTGAAAGTTTATCTGCACCCCTATGTTCATTACAGCATTGTTGGCAATACCCAAGTTATGGAAGCAAGCTGTGTCCAGTGGATGAGTAGATAAAGAGGATGTGGTGGATAGATAGGTAGATAGACACAGTGGAATATTATTCAGCCATGTTAAAAAAAAATGAAATGTTGCCATTTGTGACCACATGGATAGACCTCAAGGGCACTGTGTTAAGTGAAAGAGAAAAGACAAATACTGTATCATCCTTCTTGTATGTGGAATCTAAAAGAAAAAAATACCCAAACCAAAGAAAAAAAAAAACCCCTAAGTTTCTGCATATGGAGAACAGATTGGTGGCTGTCATGGGTCGAGGGTAGAAGTGAGTGAAGAGGGGAGTCAAAAGGCAAAAATATATTTTGTAATTAAAGGTAATGTACAAATTTTGATCATTCAAAAAAAGAAGAAAGAAAGGTGGTGTTCTATCCATGTTCCAAGTGTAGATGGAGAAAGACATGCAGAGAGATCGGCCTCTTCCATTAAAGAGACTTCCCAGCATCCTCTCATCTCCGCATATATTATTGACCAGGATTTAGACAGAGTCACAGTACTATACCCACTGCCAGGAAGGCTGAAAGCATCTTTTAGCTGGATTGCAGTGTGCTCACTTTAAACAGAGATTGCTCCATTTGAGAGAGAAGGGAGAAATCAATATTTTATGAAGCAACTATTAAACTCTGCCATAGAAGCAGAAAGAGGGGCAAAGAAAATATGCATTTAGTTTTTCACTACAAAAGGGAGGTTCTGGTGAGGGTACACTAGTGAAAGAACTGTCCTTGAAGGTGAGAGGCAATGGGGAATGGACCACTCATGAATCGTTTGCCTTTTTGTACACTGTACAGATTTGTTGCACAGTGTGTTGTGAACTCGAAATTTAATAGGTAAAAATGGAAAGTTTCTGAGTTGCTGAACGAAATAGGAGACACAGGCCTCAGATAGTGGGAGGGAAAGCTGTTAAAAGTTTATGGGAAGAAGAGAAAGTGAACTGCTTGAAATTTTGACAGTTGAGAGAATGGGTGTACCAGGGAAGCAGAAAAAGGTTGTATAGCAAGATGAGTACTTGTGTGGGGTTTGGGGTCATGAATTTAGTGAAATGAGTCATCACTGTGTATTTTTTAAATTCTGAGCTTAAATGTTTAATGATGGGAAGTTTAGATTTTGGTAGAGCAAACTACTGCTAAAAATCTAACCTGCCAACCAGTGTGCATTACTGATGAGGGCTCTGCAGAAATCACGTGGAAGTGAAAGAGAGAAGTGTGAAATTTCATTTCACTTTTTCCCCCATCTGGTAATGCTAATAATACTAGATGCGACTGAATAAGATGGTACTTTGCACCGTATATAGGTGTTTCTCCTCATACTACATTTGCATCTTTTGAATTTGTGTCAATACAAATTGTCTAATTTTACAAAGTAAATCTAAAGTGAAGATGCTGTAAGTAAGGTAATATCCTTGTATTTAGAATATGTGCATGTGTTCAACTAAAGCTGAAGTCTTTCTGAGTATTGCAGTGGGAAAATATTAGTTTCAATCAAGATCAGTGAAAACTTGTAAAATATTGAGTTGTATTGTTTACTTTATACCAAAAATAGCAATCAGAAGACTTTTGATTCTTGGAGGAACCCAAAAATAACATTTAGTAAGAGTAGAATTTTGTGAGTTTTCAAAAGAATATTCCAGTGGTTCTGTTTTTCAAAAGTAGGATAGATGAAACAAAATGTTTTGAAACTTAAATGGTATTTTTCTCTATTAAGCTACTTTTTATTAAAAGAGAGCAAGGTTTTATTTTCTGCCATAGAAGCAGAAAGAGGCAAAGAAAATATGCATTTAGTTTTTCACTACAAAAGGGAGGTTCTGGTGAGGGTACACTAGTGAAAGAACTGTCCTTGAAGGTGAGAGGCAATGGGGAATGGACCACTCATGAATCGTTTGCCTTTTTGTACACTGTACAGATTTGTTGCACAGTGTGTTGTGAACTCGAAATTTAATAGGTAAAAATGGAAAGTTTCTGAGTTGCTGAACGAAATAGGAGACACAGGCCTCAGATAGTGGGAGGGAAAGCTGTTAAAAGTTTATGGGAAGAAGAGAAAGTGAACTGCTTGAAATTTTGACAGTTGAGAGAATGGGTGTACCAGGGAAGCAGAAAAAGGTTGTATAGCAAGATGAGTACTTGTGTGGGGTTTGGGGTCATGAATTTAGTGAAATGAGTCATCACTGTGTATTTTTTAAATTCTGAGCTTAAATGTTTAATGATGGGAAGTTTAGATTTTGGTAGAGCAAACTACTGCTAAAAATCTAACCTGCCAACCAGTGTGCATTACTGATGAGGGCTCTGCAGAAATCACGTGGAAGTGAAAGAGAGAAGTGTGAAATTTCATTTCACTTTTTCCCCCATCTGGTAATGCTAATAATACTAGATGCGACTGAATAAGATGGTACTTTGCACCGTATATAGGTGTTTCTCCTCATACTACATTTGCATCTTTTGAATTTGTGTCAATACAAATTGTCTAATTTTACAAAGTAAATCTAAAGTGAAGATGCTGTAAGTAAGGTAATATCCTTGTATTTAGAATATGTGCATGTGTTCAACTAAAGCTGAAGTCTTTCTGAGTATTGCAGTGGGAAAATATTAGTTTCAATCAAGATCAGTGAAAACTTGTAAAATATTGAGTTGTATTGTTTACTTTATACCAAAAATAGCAATCAGAAGACTTTTGATTCTTGGAGGAACCCAAAAATAACATTTAGTAAGAGTAGAATTTTGTGAGTTTTCAAAAGAATATTCCAGTGGTTCTGTTTTTCAAAAAGTAGGATAGATGAAACAAAATGTTTTGAAACTTAAATGGTATTTTTCTCTCTATTAAGCTACTTTTTTATTAAAAATGATCTGTGAGGCTTCCCCTGGTGGTCCAGTGGGTAAGGAAACCGCCTTGCAGTGCAAGGGGCGCCGGTTCGATCCCTGGCCTGGGAAGATCCCACGTGCTGCGAAGTGGCTGGAGTGATGTGTCCAGTTACCGAGCCAGAGCTCTGGAGCGCATGTGCCCAGAGCCAGAGCTCTGCAGTGACAGATGCAACCGCGATGGGAGGCCCACAGGAGCCAAAGAACAAAGACGGATGAAAATGGAGAAATGAAAGACCAATAGAAGTGGCCCGCCAACTCTCCTCCCTCCCGAACCCGACCTCCGCCCAAAATAAATAAATAAATAAATCTTAAAAAAAAAAAAAAATCTGTAGTGTTATTTCTTTGCTTTACTCATAACATATTTAAACTAGATTAGAATAGTATAATTTATATTAAACATAAAATATTCAAATATTGGAAATATAAGGTATATTGGAAATAAAATTATATTAATATCACTTTCAAAGTATACATGAGTGAATGAGTGAGTGAGTGAAATCTACTCAGTTGTGTCCACCTGTTTGCGACCCCTTGGACTGTAGCCAGTCAGGCTCCTCTGTCCATGGGATTCTTCAGGCAAGAATACTGGAGTGAGTTGTCATGCCCTTCTCCATGGGATCTTCCCAACCCAGGGACTGAATTCAGGTCTCCCACATTGCAGGAGGATTCTTTACCATCTGAACCGTCAGGGAAGCCCAAGTGTATGTAGTAAATAGGTATAATAAACCAGAGCTTCATTAGAGATTTCTCTGTGGAGCATTTAAAATGATTAAGAAACCTGGTTTTATCCTAAGGGAGAAAGTGTTCTGTTGACTCACAGTTAGCAAGGTGTTTGTGCTTCACCCTGACAGTATTCTCCATCACTGGTCCTTGCCCGAAAATGGCATTAAGTCTTCTCAGTGCAGCATCAGTGAAAACTTGTAAAATATTGAGTTGTATTTTTTTTCTAGCAATCAGAAGACTTTTGATTCTTGGAGGAACCCAAAAATAACATTTAGTAAGAGTAGAATTTTGTGAGTTTTCAAAAGAATATTCCAGTGGTTCTGTTTTTCAAAAAGTAGGATAGATGAAACAAAATGTTTTGAAACTTAAATGGTATTTTTCTCTCTATTAAGCTACTTTTTTATTAAAAATGATCTGTGAGGCTTCCCCTGGTGGTCCAGTGGGTAAGGAAACCGCCTTGCAGTGCAAGGGGCGCCGGTTCGATCCCTGGCCTGGGAAGATCCCACGTGCTGCGAAGTGGCTGGAGTGATGTGTCCAGTTACCGAGCCAGAGCTCTGGAGCGCATGTGCCCAGAGCCAGAGCTCTGCAGTGACAGATGCAACCGCGATGGGAGGCCCACAGGAGCCAAAGAACAAAGACGGATGAAAATGGAGAAATGAAAGACCAATAGAAGTGGCCCGCCAACTCTCCTCCCTCCCGAACCCGACCTCCGCCCAAAATAAATAAATAAATAAATCTTAAAAAAAAAAAAAAATCTGTAGTGTTATTTCTTTGCTTTACTCATAACATATTTAAACTAGATTAGAATAGTATAATTTATATTAAACATAAAATATTCAAATATTGGAAATATAAGGTATATTGGAAATAAAATTATATTAATATCACTTTCAAAGTATACATGAGTGAATGAGTGAGTGAGTGAAATCTACTCAGTTGTGTCCACCTGTTTGCGACCCCTTGGACTGTAGCCAGTCAGGCTCCTCTGTCCATGGGATTCTTCAGGCAAGAATACTGGAGTGAGTTGTCATGCCCTTCTCCATGGGATCTTCCCAACCCAGGGACTGAATTCAGGTCTCCCACATTGCAGGAGGATTCTTTACCATCTGAACCGTCAGGGAAGCCCAAGTGTATGTAGTAAATAGGTATAATAAACCAGAGCTTCATTAGAGATTTCTCTGTGGAGCATTTAAAATGATTAAGAAACCTGGTTTTATCCTAAGGGAGAAAGTGTTCTGTTGACTCACAGTTAGCAAGGTGTTTGTGCTTCACCCTGACAGTATTCTCCATCACTGGTCCTTGCCCGAAAATGGCATTAAGTCTTTCTCAGTGCAGCATTTTAGGCAACCATTCCCAGTAGACTGAAGTCGACATACAAATAAAACTGATTATTGTTCAAAGTCTAGAAGATCATAGTTCATCAAAGACATGCTTAGATTTAGTTCTCAAACTTTAGATTTATTTCTCATTTAGATTTAGTTCTCAAGTTTTTTTTTTTTTTTTTTTTAAAGCAGTACCATTTTCCTTAGCAGCCTCAGGAAAGGAGATATACACTGGTTTGCCCTTTAACGTCTATATTTGGTTAGACATCCTACCTCTGATGTATAGGGCAAGGATAAACAAGTCTCTGTGTGTTGAAAAGGCTTGAGCCTATTATATGAAGTGAAACAGAGTAGGGGATTTTACACAGCCCCTTTATCCTGGCACAAACGCACTCAGTTCTGAGAAATGGATTCTGGACACACAAAATACTCAGAGAGACCTCACGTTTTTGAAATGTGTGTTTGTCACTCAGTCTTGTCCAACACTTTGCAACCCCGTGAATGTTACCCTGTCAGGCTCCTCTGTCCATGGAATTCTCCAGGCAAGCATATTGGAGTGGATTGCTGTTCCCTTCTCCAGGGGATTTTCCTAACCCAGGGATCAAACCCGCGTCTCCCACATTGCAGGCAGATTCTTTACCATCTGAGACACCATGTTTTTGAAAGAAGCAGATTATATATTGGTATTCCATTGCATAATTAAAGATATATTTTTAACTTTTAAAAACAGAAGTATTATATACTCACACACACACACACACACACACACACACACACAGAGAAAGAGTTGTGTAGAAGTTACTAGTATAGCTTGAATGGGTTATAACACCACACATGTCAGGACACGTAGAACATTCCACACATGTAGCACGTTGCCAGCCTCCTGAAGACTTACTCATACTTAGAGCCCATCCATACTATTCAGAGCTAACCAATGTCCTGATTTCCAGTGTCACTGATTAAGATTCCTAGTTCTTAATTTTATCTGATGGAATCACGTAGTATGTTTTATGTCGAACTTCTTTCTCCCATTAGGCTTTTGCAGTTCATCTGTGCTGTTGCAGGTACCTGTCAGTCATTTGCTTTCATTACTGTATTCAGACATAGCACATCTAGTTTTTCTTTCTACTGTTGCTGGACATTTGTAGTGTTTCTGTGTTTTGGCTTTGTTTGATTTTGTTTTTTGCTTTATGAACAATGCTGACCATTCTCGTACTTTCTTTTGTTTCATGGGTACATTTAGCAATTGAGTTGCTGTATTGTAGGATGGTGTGTGTTCACCGGTAGCAGAAACAAATAAACATTTACCCAGTGTAGTGGCCCCAGGTTATATTCTCAGCAGCCAGTACAATCAGAGTTTATGTCGCTCCAAATTCTTGCCTGCATTTCGCATCTACCAGGTATTTAAATTTTATCCATTTTAGCCACAGTTGTGCTCCATTGCAATTCCCAGATGAGAATCAGACTTTCAGAATATCACTGAGCTGAGAAAAATATAAAACCAGTGATGCACAGCCCCTTTATCCTGGCACAAACGCACTCAGTTCTGAGAAATGGATTCTGGACACACAAAATACTCAGAGAGACCTCACGTTTTTGAAATGTGTGTTTGTCACTCAGTCTTGTCCAACACTTTGCAACCCAGTGAATGTTACCCTGTCAGGCTCCTCTGTCCATGGAATTCTCCAGGCAAGCATATTGGAGTGGATTGCTGTTCCCTTCTCCAGGGGATTTTCCTAACCCAGGGATCAAACCCGCGTCTCCCACATTGCAGGCAGATTCTTTACCATCTGAGACACCATGTTTTTGAAAGAAGCAGATTATATATTGGTATTCCATTGCATAATTAAAGATATATTTTTAACTTTTAAAAACAGAAGTATTATATACTCACACACACACACACACACACACACACACACACACAGAGAAAGAGTTGTGTAGAAGTTACTAGTATAGCTTGAATGGGTTATAACACCACACATGTCAGGACACGTAGAACATTCCACACATGTAGCACGTTGCCAGCCTCCTGAAGACTTACTCATACTTAGAGCCCATCCATACTATTCAGAGCTAACCAATGTCCTGATTTCCAGTGTCACTGATTAAGATTCCTAGTTCTTAATTTTATCTGATGGAATCACGTAGTATGTTTTATGTCGAACTTCTTTCTCCCATTAGGCTTTTGCAGTTCATCTGTGCTGTTGCAGGTACCTGTCAGTCATTTGCTTTCATTACTGTATTCAGACATAGCACATCTAGTTTTTCTTTCTACTGTTGCTGGACATTTGTAGTGTTTCTGTGTTTTGGCTTTGTTTGATTTTGTTTTTTGCTTTATGAACAATGCTGACCATTCTCGTACTTTCTTTTGTTTCATGGGTACATTTAGCAATTGAGTTGCTGTATTGTAGGATGGTGTGTGTGTTCACCGGTAGCAGAAACAAATAAACATTTACCCAGTGTAGTGGCCCCAGGTTATATTCTCAGCAGCCAGTACAATCAGAGTTTATGTCGCTCCAAATTCTTGCCTGCATTTCGCATCTACCAGGTATTTAAATTTTATCCATTTTAGCCACAGTTGTGCTCCATTGCAATTCCCAGATGAGAATCAGACTTTCAGAATATCACTGAGCTGAGAAAAAAAATCAGTGAGACAACAGGAAGAGTTTCTGATTAGACAAACTGCGTGTGTGCATGCACATTCCTGAAATCAGATCCAGACAACAGTGCGGCCTGAGTAAGCCGTATAATCTTCCAAGGCATGATTTTTTTTATATATATATTTTTTTCTGTGACCTGGATTATGGTTTATTCTAACTTTAACAGGCTGTAATTTTAACCAGGTTAAAGTTGGAAAAAGAAGTCCTAAGAGTTCTTCTAATATATGCAGGATTGCTGTCTTTGTTATTAAGAAACTGATTGCCATATCTGGACCCATCATGCTTGCTTTTAAATTCCCATAATGGAAATAGCCATCCACAAGTTATAAGTAGAGTTCCACTAAGAGTTATGTATTATTTCTAAGTGTTTATAGGTGGAAGAGTTGCAGTCACAGGGAATTCTGGAGTGAATCATGTCAGAATTAACTAAGTTATGAATTGAAGGAAACTGATAGATAGAAATAACCACAACTGACCATGAAACAGTCGCTGAGATAAAAGTTTCCCATACGTATATATTACAGTAAGTCTTAGCAGTGCTAATGAGAATTCTAGCATTTTAGTATTGGTTTAAAGGAGAATCTAAAAGAGGACGATGGAGATGGTTAAAAGCTAGCCTTTAGAAAATGAGCAAAATAGATCCACTGGTACCTATAAAACTTTACTGAATGTGTAAGTGTAGAAGTTTTCTGCTCTTTAGCAGAAATATGCATGATATGTCATATGTGCTTATAGAGGATTTGAGAAGTCAGAACTTTCTAGGGGGTCATAAAATGTGTGAACCTAAGCCCATGTTACAAGGTTAAGAGAAGGTGGCTGAAGAAAGATTTGTGTCGAATCTTCCTTGTTTTATTTATTTTTTTCTCATTTATCTCCTATAGATTGAAGCTGTAGATTCAACACAGATTTATTTAGATTTGAAGTAAATATTATTGGTTTCTGTGTGTTGTAATTAATTCCTCATTCTGTGTGCATCCTTTCCTATC
Organism: Tragulus kanchil; assembly: GCA_022376925.1. Classification (NCBI taxonomy): domain Eukaryota; kingdom Metazoa; phylum Chordata; class Mammalia; order Artiodactyla; family Tragulidae; genus Tragulus; species Tragulus kanchil. Next base: position 204,816,328 of record JAIOJX010000026.1, read on the forward strand.
AGTGCCTGGCTCTTGTCCCTGGTAGGGCCTTAGGACTTTGAGATGAAATATGAAAATCTCTAAAATAGTGTGAGCCTTTTTTTTTTTTTTTTGAGAATGAACACAGTTCTTTTGACTGTTCTCTGGTGAAGGGAACTCGAGTTTTGCACCTTAACACATGACTGCATAAAAGGGAAGCTGGTATCATCAACTTCTCCTTTTTGGTTGCCAGAGAAAATATTTCTTTAAAGAAGAGCTCCAGTCCTGAGGTGTTAATGAATTGATTGAAAAGGTGTATTTACCTAGGAATCAGGGGTGTTTCCTTCTTTTCCTTAGGGTGGTTTATAGAAGAAAAGGAGTTGAAAGCATATTCTCTGTCTCCCTTCCCTGAAATGCGACTTGTTATGTCTACTTCTGTCACACATCGGGAAATATCTGGTTGAATTTTTTCCCCTTGAGAAGAAAAGGTTCAGTAGCTTTGAGTTCATTGTTATGATTTTTTTCATGCCTAAGGTGTTGACCTGGAACGGAGCTAGGGTTAGAAATTCGTGTCTTATCCAAGGGACTGTGAACAGAGAGCAACCACCCTTTCTTCTCTCTGGTGATTTTCCCTACATGATTGAACATGAATGGTGTCTACAACTGAATGTGAGTGAGTACTTTCTGTTTGTTTTATGAACTAAAATTGTAGCTCCACGGAGCTCTGTTCCTCACTGCCCCTGTATGTAGACCACTCACATTCCTGTGTCCTCAACACAGACATTCTTATTTGCCCTTGGTGCCAACCCCAGTTCTGCATATGTGTTGCTCGCTGTTTGCATCCTAAATGTACAGCCTGTTGGTCCTACCTGCCAAATTTCTCCATTCCCCTCCATCTCTGCTGTCATCACCCAAGTCCCAGCTGCTGCTCTTTCTTCTTGGTCAGTCTATTCTCCACACTGTAGCGCAGGTGGAGGATGTCAAACCATGTCAACTCACAGCCAGAAACTCACAGTCTGATAATAATCCCCACCACACCCGCCAGGTCTGATCCTGCCCCCACTCGCCAGCTCCTACCGCTCTCCCACCTATAGCTGCAGGATCTCGGCCACAGTGGCTGCCTTTCCACTGCATGGCCAGTTGAACTCCTTCTTACCTCACGGCTTTTGCACTTGCTTTTCCTTTGCTTCACACGTCTTCTGAAATCTTCACACAGTTGGCCCTCCTTGGTGTTCAGGTCTCAGCCCAAAGGTCACGTCCTTGGAGATGTCTTCCCTGACGTATCATTTTGTTGCCTCCACTCATTCTTGTTCTCATTACACAGTTTTGCTTCTGTGATGTTTTTGATCAGTAAATTAAACTGCTGTAATTGTCCACTTACTTTCTGCATTGGCTACTAGAATGCCAGCTCCTGAAGAGAAAGGGCTTCATGTGCCTTGTTCACAACTCTTGTCTATACTCTAAGAACAAATGAATAGCCTCAAGGAGGTTACCCAATGTATCTAAACTATCTTTATCTGTTTTCAGAAAGTAGTAATAGGTATGCCTGGCATGTGGTAGTCATTAGAAATGCTTTCTTTCCTTTGGCCTTATGTCAGGAATCTCTTCTCATTCATTTGGTAATGAGATAGTTGCTTGTGAATTCTTCTGTATTTCATCTTTATCATTTTTTTCTAGGTGCCAGCATTTTTTCCTTTACTTCCAGGGTCCATAATCTCTTCAGTGGCAGAGGATCATATTTTTATGCAGAATTATATCCCTCGAGAGCTTTTCATAGAGAGACTATTAAGAATTCGCTGGATGACAAAGGATAGACCAGAAAGGATAGAACAGAAAATTTCAAAAAAGAGAATGCTATGATTTCAAGATGTGACCTTGGAGGGAAGGAACACAGTTTGATAAGATGGGAAGCTCTTAGCAGTTGTAACTACAGTGTAAAATCAGCTGAATGATGAAGAAACAAGTTACATAAAAAATCTTAGTGCTCACTTCAGCAACACATATGTTAATACTAAAAATAGAATGATACAGAGAAGATCAGGACGGCCCCTGCATACGGATGACACACACACACATAAAAGGAAAATAAGATATCCTAGAAATCTTAAAGGGAAGGCGTATTACCTTTCTGTGAGCTGTGTTCTAGGGAGAAGACCAAACAGTTGTGTGACTGTAAGAAATGGAAAAAGAATGGGGAATGAGAGGGTACAGAAATAACTCTGGTAATATGCATCAATCCACACACAGCATTTGGAAGTACGAGGAACACTTCATCTAGAGGGGGCTAGATTGCTGCTTCAAATAGGAGAAGGGTGTCAGGTGGAAGAGAGTCTCCGTTCTTTCTGTAGGATATTAAGGAGAGTAATTAAGAGATGAGTAAACGGAAGTTGCTGCCATTGGGAGCGTTCCTTCCTGTTGGCTTTCAGAGGATGCTGTGAACTGGTACAAGCCACTCCTTCGTACAGGTGTCTGAGCTCAGGTCACACATACTTGACAGATACCTTAATTTATTTGTTAATAATTTTTTTCTTTCTTTTTTTCTTTTTTTTTTTCCCTTCCTCTCATATAAGTGCTGTCAAGGTCCTTTTGATGGACTGAACTGTGTCCCCTTGAAGTTCCTATGTTGAAGTCCCAATCCCCAGTGTGACAAAATTTGAAGATAGAACCTTTAGAGAAGTAATCAAGGGTAAAGGAGGTCAGGAGGGTGGTCTCTTGATCCAGTATGACTGGTGTCCATATGAGAAGAGCAGAGGCCCCAGGGATGCCCAGACACAGCAGAAAGGCCACATGAAGACACAGCAGGAAGGAGGCTGTCTGCAAGCCAAGAAGAAGTCTCAGGAGAAGCTAGCCATACTGGTACCTTGACCTTAGACTTCCAGCCTCCATCTGGAACTGTGAGAAAATAAAATACTGTCGTTTAAGACACCAGCCTGTGGTATTTTGTTATGGAAGCCTTCACAAACTAAACACAGCCCTGCATTCCTTGGCATGTTACACTGGGATTTAAAGTGAGGGGAAACCCAGATAATGCTGAAGTTGGCTTTCAAATCTGAAGATTCTACTCTTTGTTGTAATTTATTGTATCTCAAAAAGTAGTGTGTGTTACTGTGCTTATTAGGCAGGTATTATTGATCACATGGTATAGAATGGGAGCAGTGACATTTATAGTAACCTCTTTTGACTTTTACGAAAATCACAAGATTCTGATGTTTTTATTTACTAAACAGCACGCTAAGAGTAGTTAATGGATAATACAGAAATAACTTTATTTTTTTGTAATTTTTTTGCCTCTTTTGTTGTTTTATTGTTTATTTATTTTCATCCATCTTTGTTCTTTGGCTGTGTGTGCCTCCCATTGTAGTGGCCTCTCTCGTTGCAGAGCACCGGCTATGGGCGCATGCACTCCACAACACTGGCCCATAATTGGACACACTGGCCCAGCCGCTCCATGGCACATGGAATCTTCCTGGGCCAGGGATTGAACCAGCGCCCCTTGCACTGCAAGGTGGTCTCTTTACCCACTGAACCATCAGGGGAAGCCCTAATTTTATTTTTTATTTATTTATTTTTAACACCAAAATCATTTTGTATTGGGTTATAGCCAATTAACAATGTTGTGATAGTTTCGGTTGAACAGTGAAGGGACTCATCCATACATGTATCTATTCTCCCTCAAACTCCCCTCCCATCTAGGGTGGACATAATACTGAGCTGAGTTCTCTTGTTTATCCATTTTCGATGTAGCAGTGTGTACATGACCTTCCCAAAGTCCTTAACTATTCCTTCTCCCTACAATCATAAGTTCGTCCATGAGGTATTGATCTCATCTGTGAGTCTTTTTCTGTCTTGTAATTAAGTTCATTTGCATCATTTCTTTTTAGTTCCAGGGATCCCAGACACAGCAGAAAGGCCACATGAAGACACAGCAGGAAGGAGGCTGTCTGCAAGCCAAGAAGAAGTCTCAGGAGAAGCTAGCCATACTGGTACCTTGACCTTAGACTTCCAGCCTCCATCTGGAACTGTGAGAAAATAAAATACTGTCGTTTAAGACACCAGCCTGTGGTATTTTGTTATGGAAGCCTTCACAAACTAAACACAGCCCTGCATTCCTTGGCATGTTACACTGGGATTTAAAGTGAGGGGAAACCCAGATAATGCTGAAGTTGGCTTTCAAATCTGAAGATTCTACTCTTTGTTGTAATTTATTGTATCTCAAAAAGTAGTGTGTGTTACTGTGCTTATTAGGCAGGTATTATTGATCACATGGTATAGAATGGGAGCAGTGACATTTATAGTAACCTCTTTTGACTTTTACGAAAATCACAAGATTCTGATGTTTTTATTTACTAAACAGCACGCTAAGAGTAGTTAATGGATAATACAGAAATAACTTTATTTTTTTGTAATTTTTTTGCCTCTTTTGTTGTTTTATTGTTTATTTATTTTCATCCATCTTTGTTCTTTGGCTGTGTGTGCCTCCCATTGTAGTGGCCTCTCTCGTTGCAGAGCACCGGCTATGGGCGCATGCACTCCACAACACTGGCCCATAATTGGACACACTGGCCCAGCCGCTCCATGGCACATGGAATCTTCCTGGGCCAGGGATTGAACCAGCGCCCCTTGCACTGCAAGGTGGTCTCTTTACCCACTGAACCATCAGGGAAGCCCTAATTTTATTTTTTATTTATTTATTTTTAACACCAAAATCATTTTGTATTGGGTTATAGCCAATTAACAATGTTGTGATAGTTTCGGTTGAACAGTGAAGGGACTCATCCATACATGTATCTATTCTCCCTCAAACTCCCCTCCCATCTAGGGTGGACATAATACTGAGCTGAGTTCTCTTGTTTATCCATTTTCGATGTAGCAGTGTGTACATGACCTTCCCAAAGTCCTTAACTATTCCTTCTCCCTACAATCATAAGTTCGTCCATGAGGTATTGATCTCATCTGTGAGTCTTTTTCTGTCTTGTAATTAAGTTCATTTGCATCATTTCTTTTTAGTTCTGTGTATAAAGGGTGTCATATGATATTTCTCCTCTAACTTATGTCATTCAGTGTGACACTCTCTAGGTTCATCCATGTTGCTACACATGGCCTTATTTTATTTTTTTTAATGGCTGACTAATATTCCATTGTAGAAATACCTTTATGAAATCTTTATTCGTTAATGAGATTTATTCTGTTGGAAGTGGTTACTGATAATGACCATAAAGACAAAGCAAGACTAACAGTGTGACATTAGTTGATTTTTCAGCAGTTACCTATGCAAGTCACCTCCTTGGCCTTTTACTCTGAGTTGAACCAGGCTTTTGAGCATGTAAATAAATACAATGTGGATACGTAAATAAGAAAATGTTCTCATCTGATTAGCGTTACACTGTATTGTCTCTATATAGAGCTTAGCAGGATTCATTTATGAAAACAGTATGAATGGTAAGTTCCCCAACTTTTAAATGTATAATCTGAGGCTAGACTCTCCGCGAACAGAGATTTGGTGAAGTGATATATGGCACAGTCCAGTAATAGAGGAGGCAGAGTGGAGGACTCAATTAGAGGTTCGGATTTGTCAAGTAGTTAAGATAAGTGGAGAGATGGACTTGAGCACCCACCAGGAGAGTGAAGAGGAGGCCATTTAAGCTGACTGTGGAGCACAAGTTGGGTCAGGAGGCAAGTGAAGACCTGGGGGATGGGAAGGTTGTGTGAGGGAAAGCGGCAAAATGGCAGGACCAAGGATGCTGGGTGAAAGGTATTTTACGCAGCAAGGACAAGCCAGACCAGGTTAGAGCAGAGACAGCTCAGGCCGTTTATTGGGACAATGCTCCCGGGAGAGATTTATGTGGAGCCATGAAGCAGGGCTAGTGAATTCGCGCCTGGAGATGGGACGAGGGATTTTGGTGCATGCACAGAGGCAAAGTCTTTGTTTAAGCAGAGTGCCAGTGATGAGTCAGTTGTTACATTTTCGATGTAGCAGTGTGTACATGACCTTCCCAAAGTCCTTAACTATTCCTTCTCCCTACAATCATAAGTTCGTCCATGAGGTATTGATCTCATCTGTGAGTCTTTTTCTGTCTTGTAATTAAGTTCATTTGCATCATTTCTTTTTAGTTCTGTGTATAAAGGGTGTCATATGATATTTCTCCTCTAACTTATGTCATTCAGTGTGACACTCTCTAGGTTCATCCATGTTGCTACACATGGCCTTATTTTATTTTTTTTAATGGCTGACTAATATTCCATTGTAGAAATACCTTTATGAAATCTTTATTCGTTAATGAGATTTATTCTGTTGGAAGTGGTTACTGATAATGACCATAAAGACAAAGCAAGACTAACAGTGTGACATTAGTTGATTTTTCAGCAGTTACCTATGCAAGTCACCTCCTTGGCCTTTTACTCTGAGTTGAACCAGGCTTTTGAGCATGTAAATAAATACAATGTGGATACGTAAATAAGAAAATGTTCTCATCTGATTAGCGTTACACTGTATTGTCTCTATATAGAGCTTAGCAGGATTCATTTATGAAAACAGTATGAATGGTAAGTTCCCCAACTTTTAAATGTATAATCTGAGGCTAGACTCTCCGCGAACAGAGATTTGGTGAAGTGATATATGGCACAGTCCAGTAATAGAGGAGGCAGAGTGGAGGACTCAATTAGAGGTTCGGATTTGTCAAGTAGTTAAGATAAGTGGAGAGATGGACTTGAGCACCCACCAGGAGAGTGAAGAGGAGGCCATTTAAGCTGACTGTGGAGCACAAGTTGGGTCAGGAGGCAAGTGAAGACCTGGGGGATGGGAAGGTTGTGTGAGGGAAAGCGGCAAAATGGCAGGACCAAGGATGCTGGGTGAAAGGTATTTTACGCAGCAAGGACAAGCCAGACCAGGTTAGAGCAGAGACAGCTCAGGCCGTTTATTGGGACAATGCTCCCGGGAGAGATTTATGTGGAGCCATGAAGCAGGGCTAGTGAATTCGCGCCTGGAGATGGGACGAGGGGATTTTTGGTGCATGCACAGAGGCAAAGTCTTTGTTTAAGCAGAGTGCCAGTGATGAGTCAGTTGTTCTTGAGTTGTTTGTGGGTATGGGGCGAGAGTCTCGGTGACTCACATCTGGCATACATGCAGTTTGTGTTTTTCTAGACACAGTGAAAAGCCCTTGATGGAGCGAGTTCCTTATCACTAGCTCTGGATCTGTGAGATTCCCAGACGCTGGCAGCTCGGCAGAAGGCTCTTTGTTACTGACCTTGTAGGGCGGTCAATTTTGCAAGACCTGTGGTGTTAACCGTCTGTTAGCCAGTTGGCCCAGCACTGGGTCTGGGAGGGCAGAGACTCGTTGGAATCCACATACCAGGGGGAGAGACCTGGACATACAGAAGTGGTGATTGGTGAGTAGTGTGTGTAGGAAGCTAAGGTTATGGAAGAGGTACAATGGTTGGTCATACGGAAGCACTTGGTTAGCTCTTAGAGTGTGTGATTATGATTGGATGGAGGGTAAGATCATTTGGAAGGAAGCATCCAAGGACCTGAGACCAGGATAGTGGCAGGATTATCAGCACTGAAGTCACCAGAAGTTGAGAGAGAGGAGTCGAGGGTGACGGTGAGCTGATAGCTACAAGCATCAGAGATTCAGGGGCTTTGAGCAGCCCAAGCCAACAGTCACTGTTGAGAAGGCCCATGCTTTCTGGTGCATCTAATCTGTCCTCTCATTTAGTCTTCATTTCTGAGCTGGCCTTTCTTTCTTCCCTTCTGCTTCATTGGTGCCTGACCGTCATCATCTGGATTTGTCAAGTAGTTAAGATAAGTGGAGAGATGGACTTGAGCACCCACCAGGAGAGTGAAGAGGAGGCCATTTAAGCTGACTGTGGAGCACAAGTTGGGTCAGGAGGCAAGTGAAGACCTGGGGGATGGGAAGGTTGTGTGAGGGAAAGCGGCAAAATGGCAGGACCAAGGATGCTGGGTGAAAGGTATTTTACGCAGCAAGGACAAGCCAGACCAGGTTAGAGCAGAGACAGCTCAGGCCGTTTATTGGGACAATGCTCCCGGGAGAGATTTATGTGGAGCCATGAAGCAGGGCTAGTGAATTCGCGCCTGGAGATGGGACGAGGGGATTTTTGGTGCATGCACAGAGGCAAAGTCTTTGTTTAAGCAGAGTGCCAGTGATGAGTCAGTTGTTCTTGAGTTGTTTGTGGGTATGGGGCGAGAGTCTCGGTGACTCACATCTGGCATACATGCAGTTTGTGTTTTTCTAGACACAGTGAAAAGCCCTTGATGGAGCGAGTTCCTTATCACTAGCTCTGGATCTGTGAGATTCCCAGACGCTGGCAGCTCGGCAGAAGGCTCTTTGTTACTGACCTTGTAGGGCGGTCAATTTTGCAAGACCTGTGGTGTTAACCGTCTGTTAGCCAGTTGGCCCAGCACTGGGTCTGGGAGGGCAGAGACTCGTTGGAATCCACATACCAGGGGGAGAGACCTGGACATACAGAAGTGGTGATTGGTGAGTAGTGTGTGTAGGAAGCTAAGGTTATGGAAGAGGTACAATGGTTGGTCATACGGAAGCACTTGGTTAGCTCTTAGAGTGTGTGATTATGATTGGATGGAGGGTAAGATCATTTGGAAGGAAGCATCCAAGGACCTGAGACCAGGATAGTGGCAGGATTATCAGCACTGAAGTCACCAGAAGTTGAGAGAGAGGAGTCGAGGGTGACGGTGAGCTGATAGCTACAAGCATCAGAGATTCAGGGGCTTTGAGCAGCCCAAGCCAACAGTCACTGTTGAGAAGGCCCATGCTTTCTGGTGCATCTAATCTGTCCTCTCATTTAGTCTTCATTTCTGAGCTGGCCTTTCTTTCTTCCCTTCTGCTTCATTGGTGCCTGACCGTCATCATCTAGGAGCTCTTTGATGATCTTTTAAAATTGTAGTTGCATCCCTGAATTTAAAAAATATATATATATACAGTGCTATTTTGGGTTATAACTTTCACCTTATCCACTTCTGTGGCTACATTTTTTCCTGCTGTGTTTTCTTTGTAGGGAGTTTTGCTGTTCTTTTCCACAGTTTTTTATAGTCTTTTGCATGGTTGCTATATCCATTCTTTCTGTGGTTATTCAGTGGCGTGAGTCTGCTTATCCTGGCTGTGGAGGGAGAGGGAGGCGCCCAGACTCTCTCCTCAAGGGCCCCTTCCTCTCTGTTCTGCCCTGGGTACTGTACGCCTCTCAGAACCTAGCCTGGTGTAGGATTCCCCTCCAGTCCTCATGTCTTGCCAGTGCTCAGCACCTTCTTTCTTAGGTGTCCCCCTCCTCCTAGAGAAAGGGGACACCTTTAGAGGCAGGCAGCCTGGGAGCCCTGGGAGTGGTCCCAGCCTCCCACCAGGGTGCCCGGTCCCCTCTCAGCCCTGCTCCTGGTTCCCCTCGGCGTGTACTCATAGTCTTCCGGTGGTGGACACTTGCTGGTGACATTTTGGAGCTCTGCCTCCCCTGTTCTCATCTGCAGCACCCCCTCTTTCCCTATCCACCCACATGGCTTGCCACTCGGGATCTGCTCTGTTCTGTTCCTTTTGACTCCATGTACATATTTTTTTTCCCCATGTACATATTTTTAAGAATTTTGTTGTTGTTTTAATTTCTCTGAAAATGTAACTTGGGTAGGTTTTCTTTATCCCCCTCTCTCTGTTCCTTATGGCTTGGAGAGGGAAGAAGAGGTAAAAACATGTGAGTAGCAGGGTCTTGCAACTAAAGCTGATCAGAAATTCAGACTGGGTTAAACAGGTGAGGAACCACTGTCATGTAAGCCAGAGTGAGCTTCCTCACGTGGCTAATACTCAGGCTGCTTTGGGAGCAGAGGGAGGACTATGGGGCCATCGGCAAATCACAGGAAGGAAGCTCATCCAGGAGATGAGGTGAGCTAAGGTAGGGGATGGGAAGGCTAGAGAACTGGAAGGCGTAAGAGTTCCGCACTGGCAAGCCCCTCTGTGTTAACTGTGCACACAGATCACCACTTCAAGGGGCCATGCCCTCCTCTCGGCCTCTGTTACTCCTGATTCTGGACTTCCTCCTGGCTGGTCACCTGGCAGGTCTGGGTGATGATAAGACTCTAGGTCTGGACATCTTTGCTAAAACAGAGCTTGCACTATTCTTGGCCACCTCAGAATTCCAAAGTACTGTTTACCTACAGTTTGCAGGTGACTTATTTTTGTACGTAGTTCATTTTTAAGAATCATGGGCTCACATTTAACGTTTCATGTCTCCAGTAGCTTTCAACTGCCCGAAATTTAAACTCTGTTAGCCGCCTTTCGTAAAGTTAAGTTAAATGTGTTCTAGATGGGAGATAGCTTCCTGGAGGCAGGACTTGCCTGCGGGTGTTGGAGTATCTGGAAGGAAAGCACAGTAAACCAGCGGGCTTGACCCAGGCAGCACGAGCTTCATTCACCTTGAGCTTCTCTGCTCAAGACTCACTCTTCAGGGTTTCCCTGGTGGTCCAATGGGTAAGGACACCACCTTGCAGTGCAAGGGGCACCGGTTCGATCCCTGGCCTGGGAAGATCCTGTGTACCGCGGAGCGGCTGGACCGATGTGTTCAATTACCGAGCCGGAGCTCTGGAGCGCATGCGCCCAGAGCCGGTGCTCTGCGACAACAGAGTCCATTGTGACGGGAGGCCCACGCTGGCCAAAGAACAAAGATGGATGAAAATAGATAAATGAAAGACCAATAGAAGTAGCTCGCCGCCCGCCCCCCACCCTCCCCCCCCACCAAAAAGACTCACTCTTCAGAAAATCCTTCTTTTTTCCTCCCCATTGTTGCACATCCGTTCTTTCACTCACAAAGAAGATAAGCTGCCTGTACAGGTCACAAGATAGAGCACATTGGAAAGAAGCCTATAATTATTTTATTAGCTTTCTTTCAGCTTCTCTAAGGAGTTTTTCTACTCGCCATGTGTTTTTTAGAATCATAGTATACTTTGTGTTTTTTTTGATGTAGGAAATAAACCTAATTCACTTGATTTTTTTTTCTTAGAACCTTTTTTTTGTGTTGAGACTTGTTTTCAACCAGCTGATACAGGTGTTTTCTCATTATACATTATCTTAACATACCTTGTACTGTGTAATGAGATCAATCTAATGATTCGGACTCTAATTATGGTAAAGTTACCAGTAACTTGCGTTCTTTTATTAGGTTGGTACAATAGTAATTGCAGTTTCAGACCATGAATTTTAAATCCAAGGCTGAAACACATCTTTATGAATCAAAATAACAGCGATTGTAATCAACACATTTTTGCCAACAAGAAGTAAGTCTGTTTATTCCTGTAGCATAAAAATCCATGCTTCAGGATTTGACAAGCTCTTACAAAGCATTTTCTGCCTCCTGCTGGTAGTGGAAGTGTTTTCCTTGCAAAAATCTGTCAAGATGCTTGAAGAAGTGGTAGTCAGTTGGTGAGAGGTCAGGTGAATGAGGCAAAACCTCGGAGCCCAGTTTGTTCAACTTTTGAAGTGGTGGTTGTGCAATGTGTGGTCAGGCTTTGTCATGGAGAAGAATTGGGTCCTTTCTGTTGGCCCCTGACTGCAGGTATTGCAGTTTTTGGTTCATCTCATCAGTTTGCTGAGCATACTTCGCAGATGCAATGCTTTTGCTGGGATTCAAAAAGCTATAGTGGATCTGCCAGGCAACAGACCACCAAACTGACCACGACCTGTTTTTGGTGTAAATTTGACTTTAGGAAGTACTTTGGAGCTTCTTCTCAGTCCAGCCAATGACCTGGTTGTCAGGTTGTCATTGGTCGTTGTATAAAATCCACTTTTTATCACAAATCACAGTCTGATTGAGAAATGGTTCATTGTTGTTGTATAGAATAAGAGAAGATGATGCTTCAAAAGGATAATTTCTTTGATTTGTGGTCAGCTCATGAGGCACCCACTTATTGAGCTCTTTCACCCTTTCAATTTCTTTCAAATGTTGAGTGACCATAGCATGGTTGATGTTGAGTTCTTCCACAATTTCTTATGTAGTTGTAAGAGGATCAACTTCAGTGACTGCTCTCAGTTGGTCAGTGACAACTTCCATTGGCCGACCACTATGCTCCTTATCTTCCAGGCTCTCATCTCCTTTGCAAAACTTCTTGAACCACACCTGCCCTGTACGTTCATTAGCAGTTGCTGGGCCAAATGCACTGTTGATGTTGTGAGTTGTCTCTGCTGCTTTATGACTCATTTTGAATGCAAATAAAGAAGCTGTTCAGATTTGCTTTTTGTCTGACATCATTTCTGTAGTCTAAAATAAATATAAACAGCAAGCAGTGTTATTAGCAAAAAAGCATAAAGCAAGAAATGTGCATTCAGGTGATGTGTAATATAAGCACATTTATTTAAGAATACCAGACAGCAAAGTTCAACAGTGCAAAACCACAATTTTGCACCAACCTAATAGAAATCTACGCCATTTTGAAATGTTTATATATATATCATCTTCTATAATATTGATACTTCAAACTACCCTTTAAAATTGAGGGTTTATTAGAGGAGGAAAGACTATAGAGTCCAGAACAGACTTTGTTTTTATTAATATTTAGTTGGTTTTTTTTTTCCTACTAGTAGTTCAATTTCTCACTCAGATGTAACTGCTAGACGTGGTTGCTCTCAGGTGGTCACTGACTTCCTTCCTTCCTAATTTGGGATTATAACTATTTTGTGTTAATTTATCTTTATTTTTACATTTCTCATAACTTTATTGGAGTTTATTAGGTTTCAACACCCTCCTACAGCATGTTTCACATGAGTTAATGTATATTAATAAGAATATTATTTCTTCATTTCTGACTTATGGGAGAAAAGTATTATGGCACTTTATAGTGTTTGTTCTCATTTATTAAGCTGTTTCTATTCCCAGTACAAAGTTCTTACATACATTGTCCCTTGATGAAGTTCATGATGACTGAGGAAGAGGTGGTTTTCCCTCTGCTCAACTGTGAGGCAGTTACAGCGTAGAGAGATGAGGTCAGTTGCCCAAGGTCAGCAGCCAGGAAGGAGTGAGGTCAGGTTTCCAAATCAGTCTGTCTGGCTCCCAGACTGCTTGCTGGTCAGTGTTAAACTCTACTTCTTCCTCAGTGTGGTGTGGGTGAGACTGAGTCAGAATCTCAAAACCACTTGTCCGAGAGTTTCAATGAGTGGTTTCTTTTTTCTCTCCAATTGACAGTTTCAACTCTGAGTTATTTTGGGTTGCTTAACAGAGGTATTTTGTGCTAAAAGAGCAAGCAGTTGTACTCTGTTCTCCATTATCTGGAGATACTTCTTTGAAGGCGGTCCTGTGTGTCTTTCGATGACTCATTTTGAATGCAAATAAAGAAGCTGTTCAGATTTGCTTTTTGTCTGACATCATTTCTGTAGTCTAAAATAAATATAAACAGCAAGCAGTGTTATTAGCAAAAAAGCATAAAGCAAGAAATGTGCATTCAGGTGATGTGTAATATAAGCACATTTATTTAAGAATACCAGACAGCAAAGTTCAACAGTGCAAAACCACAATTTTGCACCAACCTAATAGAAATCTACGCCATTTTGAAATGTTTATATATATATCATCTTCTATAATATTGATACTTCAAACTACCCTTTAAAATTGAGGGTTTATTAGAGGAGGAAAGACTATAGAGTCCAGAACAGACTTTGTTTTTATTAATATTTAGTTGGTTTTTTTTTCCTACTAGTAGTTCAATTTCTCACTCAGATGTAACTGCTAGACGTGGTTGCTCTCAGGTGGTCACTGACTTCCTTCCTTCCTAATTTGGGATTATAACTATTTTGTGTTAATTTATCTTTATTTTTACATTTCTCATAACTTTATTGGAGTTTATTAGGTTTCAACACCCTCCTACAGCATGTTTCACATGAGTTAATGTATATTAATAAGAATATTATTTCTTCATTTCTGACTTATGGGAGAAAAGTATTATGGCACTTTATAGTGTTTGTTCTCATTTATTAAGCTGTTTCTATTCCCAGTACAAAGTTCTTACATACATTGTCCCTTGATGAAGTTCATGATGACTGAGGAAGAGGTGGTTTTCCCTCTGCTCAACTGTGAGGCAGTTACAGCGTAGAGAGATGAGGTCAGTTGCCCAAGGTCAGCAGCCAGGAAGGAGTGAGGTCAGGTTTCCAAATCAGTCTGTCTGGCTCCCAGACTGCTTGCTGGTCAGTGTTAAACTCTACTTCTTCCTCAGTGTGGTGTGGGTGAGACTGAGTCAGAATCTCAAAACCACTTGTCCGAGAGTTTCAATGAGTGGTTTCTTTTTTCTCTCCAATTGACAGTTTCAACTCTGAGTTATTTTGGGTTGCTTAACAGAGGTATTTTGTGCTAAAAGAGCAAGCAGTTGTACTCTGTTCTCCATTATCTGGAGATACTTCTTTGAAGGCGGTCTGTGTGTCTTTTAGAATACCCAGGGTGTCCCTGAAGCCCAGCCACTCTCACTGGTCAGACAGCGTCCTCCCTGGTCCCCAGGGAACTCTGACAGGCGGTAACATTACACAACCTCTGAGAGCAACTGCTGCACAGTTGTAGACAGAAAAAAATGAAAATAAACATACCCTTTGCTATGAAGCGTTGTTTTCCTTAGGCCATCCACTAGGTGGTGGCAGACTCAAATGGAACTACTGAAACTAAAGATGCACCACTATAAGAATACAAAGAACAAATTATTTTTACATTATTCAGTCTACAACTGTCTTACTTCTAGAGAGGTGACATTAAAGTATATAATCTGGGATCATACATATCAGTAAACAACAAAACTCTGTAAAAGTTAAAAAGTAAAATAAAAATTTTTAAAAAAAAAAGTATATACCACATTCTTCATAACATAAGGAGAACACTATTTCCTACACATCCAGAAAAGGTGCGTTATTATTTTCACAAAACCCAAACGATATAAAGAAGGCTGAGTGCCGACGAATTGATGGCTTTAAACAGTGGTGCTGGAAAAGACTCTTGAGCGTCCCTTGGACTGCAGGGCGATCACATCAGTCAATCCTAAAGGAAATCAACCCTGAATGTTCACAGGAAGGAAAGATACTGAAGCTGAAGCTCCAATAATATGTAAACATGGCTACCTGATGCGAAGAGACGACTCACTGGAAAAGACCCTGATGCTGGGGAAAATGGAAGGCAAAAGGAGAAGGGGGTGACAGAGGACGACATGGTTGGATGGCATCCCTGAGTCAATGGACGTGAGATTGAGCAGGCTCCGGGAGATGGGGAAGGATGAGGAAGCCTGGTGGGCTGCAGTCCATGGGATCCCACAGAGTCAGAGACGCCCGAGCAGCTGAACTGAACTGAATAATGACCTCAGTCAGCATGGTGCTGCCCTGGCCCCGAGTGGCCCGATGGAGTCTCTGATTCTGCTGAGCTGGAGCCATGGTTACAGTCCTTACTTGAATATGATCACTGAATCATCTCAACGGACAGAAGAAAATTTGCGTATGGGTAATGAGGTGTAAACATGAACTATTCCTCTTCACACCTTAGTTCCTAGATCTGAGTTTCTTTCTGGATATGGTGAAGCAGCAGAGAGTGCTGGTTCTTTGCAGGCATAAAGGTCCTGTGGAATTCCACTTCAGCATCCCAAGATACTGCCTCTCAGGTGGCACCATAATTGGGTCTTCAAAAGGCCTTTCGGCATTCTAGAAGTCCATCAGCTTCCACATAATGGAGTACTGGCAGACCAAGGAATCCTTGGTCTTTGGAAAAAGCTCTGTTATTTGTTTCTTCCTCTGTTAAATTGAGTATCTTGATCAGAAGCACTGGTATGTGGCATCCCATGATTGTGAGTAACCTATAGGTTCAGAAGCTGGCAGAATCCTGGGGGAAAGGCAGTAGAAGAGGCATCACAAGAGCCTTAATACTGCTATTTCAGCCAGTATAAGATTCTGCTTCTGCCGAGATCAGTTCAGTTCAGATCAGTCGCTCAGTCGTGTCCGACTCTTTGCGACCCCATGGACTGCGGCCCACCAGGCTTCCTTGTCCTTCACCATCTCCCAGAGCTTACTCAAACTCATGTCCATCGACTCAATAATACCATCCATCCATCTCGTCCTCTTATATGTTTATTTTGCCTTCTATTTTTCCCAACATCAGAGTCTTTTCCGATGAGTTCTCTCACCTGATATGATGGACAGGGCAGCCTGGTGTGCTACAGTCCATGGGGTCACAAAGAGACTAGGATAGCTTTTTCTGTTGGGGAGCTGAAGCCACAGCCAGCAGTCTTTTGGGACATTCAGTACAATGGATTGGAGCCATGTAAAAAGTCTCACTAAGCACTGCTTCCCCATTTCTTTCTGAGACTGCAAAGGAAAACAATTTGTCATTTACTTTGCAGGAATGTGTCAGTAATTCATAGGGATTAATGGACCAAGAATCTTCACTAAGGAAACAGGGCTCTATTTTATGGAATTTACCTTCTGTCTGCTGGAATACTTTCAAGGCAGCTAACTCCTTGCTTTGTAGATCTTAAAAGCACACATAAGCATGTGTTGGACTAGTGTAATGTCCTATAGGAGGAGGAGATCAGTAACCTTGACACGTGACTTGTAGTACAGAGATAAAGAGTTTTATGACTGTAAGACTTTGGAGGCTCACTGCCACCCCATCCAATTGAAAGTAAACTCCTCGTGTTTTCTGTTTTTCAGAATAGAGCAAAAAGTGTTTACCATTATCAGAAGGTTTATACACAGTGCCAGCAATTGTGGTGATGTGTTCTAGCAAATAGATCGCATTTTGAGGCGCACACTTTGAGTCTCCATTTGAATAAGTTTCTGCTAGCCATCGTCATCGTTACCGTTTGCCTTCCACATCCTCCAGCTCGGCCAGTTAGATCGAAGCGGGAGAGGCTTCACTACTCTCAGCTAGTCAGGTCTTCGGTGGCGTTTCTGAGCAGTGCACAGAAGAGGTGTGGCTGCTGGTCTTCTGTTTCGTTGGAGTGTCGAGAACAGTTATCTCTTCCTTTGCATATGAGCTTTTTCTCAGGCAGAAAGGATGAAGACGGGGGTTGCTGAGTATACCTGTTTATAAAAACCAAGGGAATAACTCCTTGGTGGACTTAAGCTCCCTCCCACTGGGCCAATCAGAGCATGTATACTTAATTTTTTTTTAATAACTGAACAATTTTATATAACATTATTTACCCCTTCCAGGATTGACAGTTTTCAGTCTTTTTTTTGCTATTCATGTTTTCAGTGAATATTATTAAAGTTCCTGTTCCTGGCCCACTTTTGTACTGGCTGGTCTGATCTTTTCTGAGTTATTTCTGATTCTTTCTACATGATGGATATTGCTCCTCCCTATGTCTTTACCTTTATGAAGACTTTTGCTTGTGATTATATTATCTGCTTATTTTTCTTGACTTCTACCAATCTGATATGTTGAAAAGTTGATTGTCAATGAAGTTAAGCTTCTTATATGTTTATTTGCTTGCTATTTTTTTAAGATATTTGCTTGCTGTTATTTTAAGATGAAGCTTTTTACCTATTTTTCTTTGTACTATTTTTATATTTTCAACTTACAGGTGTTTTTTTCTGTATTAAGGATATTATCCCCTTTACTCATCATATGCCTCAAGCATATTCTCCCATCTACACACACATGTTACTTATATATATATATATTTGTAATAAACATATATATTTTCATATATCATTTAAAATTTTTGTGTATGTTTTGCCAGTTTTATATATTTTCCTTCATGATTCTTAGTTTTGTATCATGCCATGTATTTTGTATGTCATGCCAAGATTATAAATAAGGTTATGTAACAAGTACATTTTTGGTTTTATGTAGCAGTTTAATAGTTTCAGTTTTTAACGTTTAAAGTAATAGTTTATTACAGATTTATTTTGCATCATGAAGTAACATTCCATTCTCTGTTTTAACCCACAAAATGGTTGGTCAGTTTTCCTCATGTCGTTTAATGAGCAACTGTTTTTTGCTTTTCACTTACCATGGCATTTTAAAAAGACAAGAACTCTCGAAATGCATTTGTCTGATCAGCATACTTCTTTTGAAAGTAAAAGCTTTAAATAAGCCCTTGTAAGGTGGCCCTGTCAAGGTTGAGAAGGAAATATGTAACTTACTGTAAGCAGTTGTAAATTTAAAACAGCAAACACAATTCTTAACCTTACAAAAGGAAAATCTATTACCACAAAAAAAGCAAAAAGAAATTCCTTGGGAAGCTGAATGGTTAACAGTTGCTATAAAGTTTCCTGTCCAGTATTTATACATCTTAGACTTGAAAGCAGTATTCATTACATCATCAGTTATCACTTGAATATTATTAAAGTTCCTGTTCCTGGCCCACTTTTGTACTGGCTGGTCTGATCTTTTCTGAGTTATTTCTGATTCTTTCTACATGATGGATATTGCTCCTCCCTATGTCTTTACCTTTATGAAGACTTTTGCTTGTGATTATATTATCTGCTTATTTTTCTTGACTTCTACCAATCTGATATGTTGAAAAGTTGATTGTCAATGAAGTTAAGCTTCTTATATGTTTATTTGCTTGCTATTTTTTTAAGATATTTGCTTGCTGTTATTTTAAGATGAAGCTTTTTACCTATTTTTCTTTGTACTATTTTTATATTTTCAACTTACAGGTGTTTTTTTCTGTATTAAGGATATTATCCCCTTTACTCATCATATGCCTCAAGCATATTCTCCCATCTACACACACATGTTACTTATATATATATATATTTGTAATAAACATATATATTTTCATATATCATTTAAAATTTTTGTGTATGTTTTGCCAGTTTTATATATTTTCCTTCATGATTCTTAGTTTTGTATCATGCCATGTATTTTGTATGTCATGCCAAGATTATAAATAAGGTTATGTAACAAGTACATTTTTGGTTTTATGTAGCAGTTTAATAGTTTCAGTTTTTAACGTTTAAAGTAATAGTTTATTACAGATTTATTTTGCATCATGAAGTAACATTCCATTCTCTGTTTTAACCCACAAAATGGTTGGTCAGTTTTCCTCATGTCGTTTAATGAGCAACTGTTTTTTGCTTTTCACTTACCATGGCATTTTAAAAGACAAGAACTCTCGAAATGCATTTGTCTGATCAGCATACTTCTTTTGAAAGTAAAAGCTTTAAATAAGCCCTTGTAAGGTGGCCCTGTCAAGGTTGAGAAGGAAATATGTAACTTACTGTAAGCAGTTGTAAATTTAAAACAGCAAACACAATTCTTAACCTTACAAAAGGAAAATCTATTACCACAAAAAAAGCAAAAAGAAATTCCTTGGGAAGCTGAATGGTTAACAGTTGCTATAAAGTTTCCTGTCCAGTATTTATACATCTTAGACTTGAAAGCAGTATTCATTACATCATCCTGAGTGAACAAGTTATCCTGTGTTTTGAAATACAATCATTCCCTTGATCCCATAAATAAATAATGACTATTTAAAAGCATTTAAGTTATATAAATAAATGACTTATTTTTTTTTACATGAAAAAGAATGGGTAGGTTGGATCGTTTTTCTCTAGTTCTTGGAAATATGAAAGTTCTTTGCTTTGAGGTAGATTTCGAACTCATTTCTGCATGACATTTTATTTGTGTATATAAATGCATAAAACTAGAAGCTTCCCTTTTGTAAAAGGAAAAGCTGCCCTTTTGTAAAAAGCGTTTTTTTTTTTTTTTATTTTAATTACAGTTATAGACTTCTGAGTGGTAAACTTAGCATGAAATAGTTAGAGCCTACACCAGAGTAAAAGGATAGTAGAGTGATCTTTTTATGTACCCTTCACCTGAGCTCACCAATTGTTGTCATTTTTCAACTTTTCTTTAGTCTGCCTCTCCAGATCCAATTCCATGTTTTTCTAATTGTCTTCACAACTTTTTCAAAATAGTTTTTGTGGGATTTTTTGTTTGTTTGTTTTTTGAATTGGAAGCCAATAGAAAATTGTACTTCGGGTGTTTTTAATATTTTGTGTTTTTTAGTTCTTTAGATAGCTTTCCTGCCATTTTTTTTTTTTCCTCTTGTGACATTGACATTTTAAGAAGTACAGACCAGTTGTTTTGTAGATTATCACATAATCTAGATTGGTCTGATTTCTTTCTCATGATTGAGTGTAGTATGTGCTCAGTTGCTCACAGGCTCACAGATTCCAATTAAAATTTTTGGCAAGAAAAATGCATAAGTCATATTGTGACTTTCATATTGCATCATGTAAGGAAGGCTCATAATGTTAAAGTTAGCCCAAATTAATGATGTCTGTGTGATGATAATTTGAGGTCATGTGACTATTCCCATGGTTTTTGGCATCCTTTGATCTTTGCTTGAATCCCTTACTACATAGCTGAAAAATAACTTTTCTAATTTTGTTATTCCTCCGTCGTTTATTAGCTATAATTGTTTCACTTTGTGTCCCAGTGAATCATATTTTTCTCACAGTTTTTGTGCCAGTAGAGTTACATGACTGTTGCCCATGTGCCATTGTACCAAATGTTCTGATGGAATAGGAAAGAAGGTAATATTTTTGGATCATAATTGCAGTTTCACATGTTAAGGTGCCCACACAATACATTGTCACTAATTAGATTTAAATAAATGATTGTGGTTTTTTTTCTCAACTAGTATCTTCTGTATTTCTCTCTTTGCTTTTTCTGTCTTTATCTAACTGTCCTATTGCCTGTGTTAATTTCTAACTTAATTTCTAATGGCCTAACATTTGTGCCACTACTATACATTTATTTTTTATCAGCTGCAGAAATACAGAGGACTCTGAATCAACTTGGAACACCTCAAGATTCACCTGAATTGAGGCAACAGCTGTAAGTGTTCATTAAACAACTAAAAGAGACTAAATAGCAAGGGAAAACTACCTATTGTTATGTTCCTTTGATAATATGTCATTTTATGTTTATTGGAGAAGACACTGGAAAATTAATAAGGTCTTTCTGCTGCCTCATTTGTACTAAGCTTTAGTGTAGGTTTTTTCCCTGTCCAAAGTGGGCAGACCTTTTTTTTATATATAAAGACCTGGCTTAGCCTATCAGAGCAGAACATCTTTGGTTTCCTAATAGGTAAACTTTTTAATAGGTCACTTGTGACAGCTTTTGAAAAACAGTACCCTAAGCTTGTCTCTTTGTGTGATTCATTTCTCACAGCAAACAGTCCCTCTGATGGGTATTAGTTTGCTTAGATTTCAGTGCATATCCAGTTTGAACTATGCACCCCCCATATCTCAAACATCAGTTGCTCACAGGGGCTCACAGAATTCCAATTAAAATTTTTGGCAGGAAAAATGCATAAGTCATATTGTGACTTTCATATTGCATCATGTAAGGAAGGCTCATAATGTTAAAGTTAGCCCAAATTAATGATGTCTGTGTGATGATAATTTGAGGTCATGTGACTATTCCCATGGTTTTTGGCATCCTTTGATCTTTGCTTGAATCCCTTACTACATAGCTGAAAAATAACTTTTCTAATTTTGTTATTCCTCCGTCGTTTATTAGCTATAATTGTTTCACTTTGTGTCCCAGTGAATCATATTTTTCTCACAGTTTTTGTGCCAGTAGAGTTACATGACTGTTGCCCATGTGCCATTGTACCAAATGTTCTGATGGAATAGGAAAGAAGGTAATATTTTTGGATCATAATTGCAGTTTCACATGTTAAGGTGCCCACACAATACATTGTCACTAATTAGATTTAAATAAATGATTGTGGTTTTTTCTCAACTAGTATCTTCTGTATTTCTCTCTTTGCTTTTTCTGTCTTTATCTAACTGTCCTATTGCCTGTGTTAATTTCTAACTTAATTTCTAATGGCCTAACATTTGTGCCACTACTATACATTTATTTTTTATCAGCTGCAGAAATACAGAGGACTCTGAATCAACTTGGAACACCTCAAGATTCACCTGAATTGAGGCAACAGCTGTAAGTGTTCATTAAACAACTAAAAGAGACTAAATAGCAAGGGAAAACTACCTATTGTTATGTTCCTTTGATAATATGTCATTTTATGTTTATTGGAGAAGACACTGGAAAATTAATAAGGTCTTTCTGCTGCCTCATTTGTACTAAGCTTTAGTGTAGGTTTTTTCCCTGTCCAAAGTGGGCAGACCTTTTTTTTATATATAAAGACCTGGCTTAGCCTATCAGAGCAGAACATCTTTGGTTTCCTAATAGGTAAACTTTTTAATAGGTCACTTGTGACAGCTTTTGAAAAACAGTACCCTAAGCTTGTCTCTTTGTGTGATTCATTTCTCACAGCAAACAGTCCCTCTGATGGGTATTAGTTTGCTTAGATTTCAGTGCATATCCAGTTTGAACTATGCACCCCCCATATCTCAAACATCAGACATTTTATAGTCTCACATTGACTTTACTCATCTTCCTTCCTAAATAGCTGCCAATACTTATTTCTCAAAACTTGGTTATGTCCATGTGTGAGTAAAAGAACCCTTCCATGCAGTATTTGCTCAATATTTATAGAACCTGGAAACTTTGTTTTCATAGAGAAAATTTGGAGCCCTGTCTCTAAAAAAGTGACTTTTCTAAAACTGTTCATCAGAGTCAAATCAAGTGGCAGAATTATAGCTTCAAGAAATATCTTAGTTATTTGGTTATAATGTGTGTTTTCTCACTCCAGGCAGCAGAAGCAACAGTATACGAACCAACTTGCCAAAGAAACAGATAAGTACATTAAAGAGTTTGGATCTCTGCCTACCACCCCCAGTGACCAGGTATGAAGCTTTAAGACACAGTGTTGATGTACTGAATGTGAAAGAAGTGAAATGCATGGTAGGATCTTTGAACTGTTGTGCTAAAAAGGAAATCGAGGTGGGGGGAGGTGGGCAGTAAAATCTATTTGAGATTAGTTCACAGAACACAAAACTATATTTAATTGCCCAGGTAGTATCCTGTGGTTCAGTAAAGCAAAAATTATTTCCATGCAGTTCTCCTGACCCATAATTAAGCAAGTGCTCAGAAAATGCTTCCTGACTAATTGTTTCCTGGCCTTCCAAGACTGGCTTCATGCAACATGCATGTTCATTAAACAACTAAAAGAGACTAAATAGCAAGGGAAAACTACCTATTGTTATGTTCCTTTGATAATATGTCATTTTATGTTTATTGGAGAAGACACTGGAAAATTAATAAGGTCTTTCTGCTGCCTCATTTGTACTAAGCTTTAGTGTAGGTTTTTTCCCTGTCCAAAGTGGGCAGACCTTTTTTTTATATATAAAGACCTGGCTTAGCCTATCAGAGCAGAACATCTTTGGTTTCCTAATAGGTAAACTTTTTAATAGGTCACTTGTGACAGCTTTTGAAAAACAGTACCCTAAGCTTGTCTCTTTGTGTGATTCATTTCTCACAGCAAACAGTCCCTCTGATGGGTATTAGTTTGCTTAGATTTCAGTGCATATCCAGTTTGAACTATGCACCCCCCATATCTCAAACATCAGACATTTTATAGTCTCACATTGACTTTACTCATCTTCCTTCCTAAATAGCTGCCAATACTTATTTCTCAAAACTTGGTTATGTCCATGTGTGAGTAAAAGAACCCTTCCATGCAGTATTTGCTCAATATTTATAGAACCTGGAAACTTTGTTTTCATAGAGAAAATTTGGAGCCCTGTCTCTAAAAAAGTGACTTTTCTAAAACTGTTCATCAGAGTCAAATCAAGTGGCAGAATTATAGCTTCAAGAAATATCTTAGTTATTTGGTTATAATGTGTGTTTTCTCACTCCAGGCAGCAGAAGCAACAGTATACGAACCAACTTGCCAAAGAAACAGATAAGTACATTAAAGAGTTTGGATCTCTGCCTACCACCCCCAGTGACCAGGTATGAAGCTTTAAGACACAGTGTTGATGTACTGAATGTGAAAGAAGTGAAATGCATGGTAGGATCTTTGAACTGTTGTGCTAAAAAGGAAATCGAGGTGGGGGGAGGTGGGCAGTAAAATCTATTTGAGATTAGTTCACAGAACACAAAACTATATTTAATTGCCCAGGTAGTATCCTGTGGTTCAGTAAAGCAAAAATTATTTCCATGCAGTTCTCCTGACCCATAATTAAGCAAGTGCTCAGAAAATGCTTCCTGACTAATTGTTTCCTGGCCTTCCAAGACTGGCTTCATGCAACATGCATGCTCATTCAAGATGTGAGATTTCCTAGAGGCACACGTATTTATTACCCTGTTTGCTTAGTGGAAGTTATTACGTAGCTAAGGCAAAGGTTTTATTTCCCTTAAAAGAAAGAAAAAGGAATTACTTTACAATAAAGGCATGACCCAGTTTTTAGGAATGAAAACTTGAGGTGAAAAATCCAACATTTTGGGCCTTTGCCTCAAGATAAAATATATACAGTGTTTGTACATAGTATCAAATTGAGCAAAAAGTTATTGAGAGTTAACAGTAAGACTCTGTAATACAAGGGTGAGTGAAATTTTCAGAATTAAATAAAGAGCCAGCTACTGGCAAAACAGCTTTTGTAAACTCTCTAGAACTTCACAGCTTGTTTCTAGCAAGTTTCTTTTTTCCCCAACTTTTCTCTAGCGTCAAAGGAAAATACAGAAGGATCGCTTAGTGGCTGAATTCACAACATCACTGACAAACTTTCAGAAGGTGCAGAGGCAAGCTGCTGAGAGAGAAAAAGAATTTGTTGCTCGAGTGAGAGCCAGCTCCAGAGTCTCTGTAAGTATTTGAAACAACATTGTAAATATGAACACGCTATTTTCAAGGGATCCTGTAGAAAACTACATGACATATTTTCTGAGTCATAAAGACCTGTGAGTAGGTTGGAAATCATTTTGAATATTTATTTTCAGGAGTTTCTGCTCAGTTTTTAAAAGGATGATAATTATGTATTATTATGGTTATTCTGTCCATGACATGGAACAAAAGATTACAGATTATGTAAAAATATAGAAATGTTCTGTCAGAAAAGATTAGGAATCAAATCTTAATTTGTAGCTGCGGCTGTTATTTTGTATTCGTGCTAGAATAGAAAGCACTTTACTCCTGGATCATATGAAGATCATGCAAATGAATGGAGTATTGTATGAACATTGAAAATGAATGTACATCTGGAGAAGACAAATGGAAGGATAAATTAGAGTGAAATTTTGACTTAATCTAATTTTAAATCTCCCTAGGAACTATTAAAAACTGTTTCCTTGTTCCTTAATGTTGAGGTTGCAAGGCTACATTATGTTTTAATCAAATACTACTATTTGACCCTTGAAAATATTTAATGAATCTCAGCTTAGGATATAATTTTATTATTGCTTGAAGTAATTGACCTAAAATATTAGAAAATAGCTTTTCTCTTTTCTCACACCTGCACTCCAGTGTGTATGTAAATCAGTTTAGATTATTACAAAGGGAAGTGTAAGTGCTGTGTGCTTTTTCCTTTGCGTCTTCTCAGTCCATTCTGTTACTAAATTATTCAGGGTGGTTTTCCTGAGGAGAGCTCTAAAGAAAGGAATCTTGTATCCTGGGAAAGGTAAGAAGTATAAAATATACAAATCATAAGATAATTTCACATGTGTTTTTTACATCATGGTCCCTGGGAAGATTAGTTTTTAGTATATTATATAAAGACTAGTTATTTATAAATGGATAACAGAAAGTAAATTTGAAATTTTTGCAATAATTATTTGTTATAAAATATATAAAAATATTCAAAAATAGTATAATACTCTTTAAATAACTTATCTAAATAAATATTATTGACTTAATTATTATTTGATATCAATTATTCCCTAGAGGTTTAAGTCAACCAAGAAGAAATGCTACTTGCCAAATATAATAGCTTCCAGTTATTAAATAAAAACTCTAAAAGAGGGCTTCCCCTGGTGGTCCAGTGGGTAAAGAAACCGCCTTGCAGTGCAAGGGGCGCCGGTTCGATCCCTGGCCTGGGAAGATCCCACGTGCTGCGGAGCAGCTGGACCCATGTGTCCAATTGCCGAGCCGGAGCTCTGGAGCGCATGCGCCCAGAGCTGGTGCTCTGCAACAACAGACGCCACCGCGATGGGAGGCCCACAGGAGCCGAAGAACAAAGATGGATGAAAGTGGAGAAATGGAGGACCAGTGGAAGTGGCCCGCCCACTCCCCTCCCCCCCCAACCCGACCCCCGCCCAAAATAAAAAAATAAATAAATCTTTAAAAAAAAAAAAAACTCTAAAAGAAAATCATTGAAATGAAAATAAAATTTGGTTAATATTTCTGTCATACTTTTAGAATTTATGTAGCAATTCTGTGACTTTAAGGCAAAAATGTTCCGTTCAATAAGTATTTCTTTAGTAAGAAGGAAACCCCACTATTTTCACACCAGTTATTCCTTTCTTGTTAATAGCCAAACTCAGCCTCAAGCTCAGGTGCAGGATGAAGAAATTACAGAAGATGACCTGCGCCTTATTCAGGAGCGAGAGTCTTCTATTAGGCAACTCGAAGTAAGCTCTACATTGCAAAATTGGACTATCTCTCTGTTCTTAATGAGCTTGTTCTTTAGATGCTTAGGTGATTCTGAGAGAGGGGTCAAGAAAGGAAACTAAATAAATGTATCAGTTTGGTGGCATTTTTCATATAAATTAGAATCATTCCTTAAAAAAAAGTAATCTCTTTAGAAATTGTGCTAGCATGAAAAAATACACTTTCCTCCACTCCAGAATTTAATTTTTTTTTTTTAATTTTGTTAAGTCATCTCAAGGTACCTGAGCATTGAGAAAATACCAGTCTAGAGATAAAGTTCTGTTCAGAGAGTCTGTATGGCTTCCATGGCACATGATACACATCACACCCACATGAATAAGACTTTTCCCAAGGGCTTTATGTGTATTTTATTTCCCTTTAGTATGTATAGGATATCAAAGAGGTCCAAAAGGTTTAGTAGTGTCAGTTCTTAGGGAACCGACCTGTTCCTTGAAAAGTGGCCTATAATAGCTAATAGTAGCTATCATTTATTCAGGGCTTCCGTCCACCAGGCACTGTGAGATAAATAATTTGTGTTGTCTCATTTAGTTTTCATAAAAGTAACTGTGTCGTTACCACACCCATTTTACAGTTGGGAAAACTAAGGCTCAGAATGACTATGTTAATTGTCTCTCTCTTCCTAAATAAAGTATTTAAACGTTACTCTTTAATCAGGCAAAATAATAGTTATATATTGAAGAAGATTAAATGTGTGACTTATTTATTCTTCACTATTACATTTCATATTAAAATTTATTAACTTGAGAATTTGAATTTACACCTCATGTTTTATTTTTTTAAAGTGTCAAATTGAGAAACTTTCCTGGTAGTCCAGTGGTTAAGAAGCCACCTTCCAATGCAGGGGATGCAGATTCAGTCCCTGGTCAGGGAACTGAGATCTCACATGCTGTGAGAAAACTAAGCCCATGTGACACAACAGAGACCCAGGGCAAACTTAAGTGTCAAATTGACATAAAAATTTTTACTAGAATATTTTAGACATTTTTGAGGAAATTCTGCTTGTGATAACAAGACTTATCACAATTGCATGAAGTAAATTCAATAACCCACAGCCCTTCTGTATTATACAGATCCTTCGTTTCCATTCTGAATCACTTGATATTTTCAACATCACAAGCTTATACTAGAACACCGATTACTGTTATTCAGAATCTGCTTGCTCCAGATGCATGCTCACCTAGGATTGGTTTTGGTTTTTAAAAAATTTTCCCCCTTTGTGGATTGGGGACTGAATTTCTGATTACAATAATATGCACTCTTTTCTCTTAGGCTGATATTATGGATATTAATGAAATATTTAAAGATTTGGGAATGATGATTCATGAGCAAGGAGATGTAATAGGTAAGCCCTATCATAAAATTTCATGAGGTAGAAGCAGGCCACATGTAGTTTCCCTGTGGTCATGTCTCTAGCCAGAGCACCTCCTTCTCTCTTTCAGTCCTCCCGGAATCAAAAGTACCACATCTACAACAGACAAACACCCACCCTTGGCATTCTCTAAAACAAATCTCATTTTTGGCTCCTCCTGGTTGAAATGACCAACTTCATTTATTTAAGAAGTCCCAGGTTTAATCAGGGTCTGCTGCTGCTGAGGTCATGGAAGGTACCATGTAACATCATTCTAGCTTATTTCCAGGACCTCTGGTTTCTGTCTTATCCCAATTTAATTCTCGTCACATCAAGGACTTTGGAGAAAATGTCTTTTCATAATATGCACACTCTCTTGTCTTCTAAAGTAGAGGGAATAAGTAACCATTTGCCTGAATATTCAGTCTCATAGCTTTCTGAGTAGATTAATTTAGTAGTATAACTTAATTACTGAGATTTTTTTAAAATTCTTTTAAAATTTTAAATGTAATCACAGTTCATTTAAGATGTAGTTATCAGCACTGATCAAGATTCTGGTTATCATTATCACTTTTAAGTATGAAGATACCTGTGAGTATGCTAAAGATAATATTTAATATGTTTTCTGAATTTGGTGCCGTTAAAATACCTTGACCTATATTTTAATTATTATCTGTCCATTCTTACCCCCTTCTGTAGTCCCAGTAGATCACAGGGTAAAACTTAAGAAACCATTCATTCATTCAGTAAATAATGTATTGAGTGGCTACTACATCCAGGCATAAGTCTAAGCATTGAGGATTCAGCTGGGCAGGGCCAAGGAGGAGCCAACAAAAATGACCAAGAACGAATAGCCAGTGATGCAGAAGAAAACCACGTGAGTGTACAGTCTTAGGAGAGAGCAGAGGGAGCATTTCAGGAGTGACGGCCAGTCTGCTCTCTCCGATGTTGCTATTCAGTTAGGTAAGCTGAGAATTAAGAGTTGACTGCTGACTATAACAGTGTGTCAGCCATAGGTGACTGCAGATGAGGGCTGCCCTGGTGAAGTACTGCCGGTGAAAGCATGATAAAGTAGGTCCCAGAGGCACTGGGAGGAGAGTGACTGGAGACAGCACATGGAGACAGCTTTCTCTAGAAGTCAAGTGAAGTCCTAGCTGCCAGTGGATGTGGCCTAAACGAGAGATTTGGGAGTTTGTTGGTGTTTTAAGATGGCAGCAATAGGATTGATGAGAAAGAAGCGTTGATAGTGAGAGGGAAGAAATTGCTGGCCTGAGGTCTCTGAACTAAGCAGCAGGAAATGGGGTAAAGTGCATGCCCAGAGGGGTTGGCTCTTGCTGAGCACAGATGGGTCCCCCACAACCAGTCCGAGTGTAGAGATGGCCGCATGTGGTAGTCGGTAGGGTCAAAGACGATAGTGGAAGTGTCTTCTGATTGTTCCTGTGTCTCAGTGATCTAGAAATAAGCTCACTGGTGGACACTGCCTGAGGAGGCAGAGAAGTTAGAGGAGAGAGAAGGAAGTGTGACTTGCCTTCCGGGAGCTGGAGAGATGAGGCAGAAGTGCTCGGCAGTCAAGAATTTAGAGTGAAATAAATCAGCCCTGGTGACTTTTATACCCACTCACAGCTGCTCGGATAGGTCGGGGTTCTGTCACCTTAGTGCAACTGCAGTAGTGGGAAAGAGGACTGAGGATGAATGCAAGAATGCGATGACAAATGACTGACTGGAGGGTGAGGTCAGGAAGGGGGAAGTGAGGACGTGAAGTATGTGAGGGGCCATGGAAAAGAGGTAGGATCACTGAAGTCAGGGTCTTAGAAGGAGAGAACTCTCAAGGTGGCAGTTGGTGATCAGAGAGAGACCTGGAATGGAGATTATAGAGAAGCTGCAGTTGTTGGTCATGACAGGTTTGGAACATGACCGTGAAAGTAAATGGCTTAGAAAGCATCACAGGGAAGGTCTGTGAAAAACATGTGTTCAAGGAGTCAGGAGGCCTGAGTATTCGAGGGTCAGCGGTTAGATGTTGAGATCGCTCATGTGTATAATTGTAGAAGCACTGAGGAGAATGTCATTGGGGCAAGGGCTAAAACCTTCGAGGAGTGAGAATGAAAGGCATCTACAGGTGCCTGCTGCACTGCGGGGCGACTTGAGTTAGACAGCGTGAGTTCTAAACCTGAAAGATGGCAGGGAGGATGAGGAGATGGCGGTCGTCCTTCCTACGGATGGACAGCTTTTCCACCCCCAGTTGAGAGGAGGAGGGGAGGAGAATGTCACCCCTAGAGGAGGCTACAGAGACCCTCCAGGAGCCAGGGTTTCAGCACAGAAGGAGGGTAATAACGGCCACTGAGCAAGTGATGGTTTTCAGTTCTCCATATTTCCCCGCACCCAGAGTTCAGATGCTTGCATGCTGCTGAGTGAGCCATCACAGAATGCAGACTCGGCTCAGTACTTTCAGAGGTTACCAGGTAGAACTGGAGTAAGTTGTAATGAAGATAAGCTTGTCCTCCAGCTGTTTCTGTGTTGTTTCAGTCACCTGAGAAACAGAATCGCTAAAAAGAAAACTCAGCCTTACCCACATAAACCTTTGAATAGTGAACACATTTAATCTTACCATGAATAAAAGTAGGTGATTTGTGCAGCTTTCTTCCTAGGGCATCAGCCCCTGTTTAACAGTTTTGTGTGTGCGTTTTATTTTAAAGATAGCATAGAAGCCAATGTGGAAAATGCCGAGGTGCACGTCCAGCAAGCAAACCAGCAGCTCTCACGGGCGGCAGACTATCAGGTAATATTAACTGTGTTAACTTGTCATGTAACTGAGACTCTTAAATTTTGTGTGTGTGTGTATGAGGGAGAGAGAGAGATCAGATGGCTGGAGATGTTGAAATTTAAAATCCCATGGGAAATAGGGCAGAAATATGCCAATCTGTTAAGACTGGGTTTGGCCTGTTGGTTCTCAGCATTGAACCAGTGCTGTGCCCACAGGAATGGGAAGCTTAGCATTTAGAGTCCTGAGGGAGCAGTAGATAACTCCAGTCTTTCCTGACAGCATCAGGTCTCCAGTGTCATTTTCACATTTCACCCCAGAAACCTTGATGCGATTTCAAGGAGTCAGGCCTGAGTATTCGAGGGTCAGCGGTTAGATGTTGAGATCGCTCATGTGTATAATTGTAGAAGCACTGAGGAGAATGTCATTGGGGCAAGGGCTAAAACCTTCGAGGAGTGAGAATGAAAGGCATCTACAGGTGCCTGCTGCACTGCGGGGCGACTTGAGTTAGACAGCGTGAGTTCTAAACCTGAAAGATGGCAGGGAGGATGAGGAGATGGCGGTCGTCCTTCCTACGGATGGACAGCTTTTCCACCCCCAGTTGAGAGGAGGAGGGGAGGAGAATGTCACCCCTAGAGGAGGCTACAGAGACCCTCCAGGAGCCAGGGTTTCAGCACAGAAGGAGGGTAATAACGGCCACTGAGCAAGTGATGGTTTTCAGTTCTCCATATTTCCCCGCACCCAGAGTTCAGATGCTTGCATGCTGCTGAGTGAGCCATCACAGAATGCAGACTCGGCTCAGTACTTTCAGAGGTTACCAGGTAGAACTGGAGTAAGTTGTAATGAAGATAAGCTTGTCCTCCAGCTGTTTCTGTGTTGTTTCAGTCACCTGAGAAACAGAATCGCTAAAAAGAAAACTCAGCCTTACCCACATAAACCTTTGAATAGTGAACACATTTAATCTTACCATGAATAAAAGTAGGTGATTTGTGCAGCTTTCTTCCTAGGGCATCAGCCCCTGTTTAACAGTTTTGTGTGTGCGTTTTATTTTAAAGATAGCATAGAAGCCAATGTGGAAAATGCCGAGGTGCACGTCCAGCAAGCAAACCAGCAGCTCTCACGGGCGGCAGACTATCAGGTAATATTAACTGTGTTAACTTGTCATGTAACTGAGACTCTTAAATGTGTGTGTGTGTGTGTATGAGGGAGAGAGAGAGAGATCAGATGGCTGGAGATGTTGAAATTTAAAATCCCATGGGAAATAGGGCAGAAATATGCCAATCTGTTAAGACTGGGTTTGGCCTGTTGGTTCTCAGCATTGAACCAGTGCTGTGCCCACAGGAATGGGAAGCTTAGCATTTAGAGTCCTGAGGGGAGCAGTAGATAACTCCAGTCTTTCCTGACAGCATCAGGTCTCCAGTGTCATTTTCACATTTCACCCCAGAAACCCCTTTGATAGCGATTTCCCTCCATTTCTCACTGTTCCCTTCTCCCGTCCTTTTTGGTCTGTGATACTCTAAACTTTAGAGGCTGAGATCCTTATCCCAGAAAGATCTCTTCAGGTCCTGGGGAAATGTTATTAACTTGGAGTGTCTTTGACTCGTGGGTGTTCAGTCAGCACTCATGAGACTCTTCACCAGGAATGAACTGATTTCTTAGGTGAATCAGGTTAGTAGAGGAAATCCATAGGTATGAGTCAAAAATATAAATGTATACAAAGAACTGCAAATATTAGCACCATGAACTGTTGTATCATTTAATATATAAATGTTTTATGTTTAACAAAAGTAAGTTCCCTTTGGGAACCCCTAAATACTACTCTGGTATTTGGTTTCCCTTAAACTTTGTTTTTTGTTGGTGTAGTTGTTCATAATTATTTTTTCAAACTGTCACCTTCCTATAAAATTTCTAAGATATTGTCACCATCCTAGGCCTTTTTAATTGCATTTCACTTTTTTCCCTGCTCTTAGAAGTTCCCATAAGTGTTAGTGCTGTTTTTTCACTAGGCAGATCTGAGCATATTCAGTGGCATGTCAAGACCAGTGGAACTGGATAGTGGATGCTGGGTTACACAGCCAGTTGTGCTCACCAGCAGAGCAACTTGGGTTTACTGTCTTTGTGCATGGGATTCAGACAGGCAGCCATGCAGCCACGCAACTCAGCATAGTTAATGTTATCGTGTCCTGGACCAAAGGTGCCATTCATGAATAGTTGAACACACACACACACACGTACATACATATCCAGAGTAATCTGTAAATGCAACAGTTACATCTGCCCAGACAGAGTATGTATGTATGTGAAGTCACTCAGTCGTATCCAACTTTTTGTGACTCATGGACAAGTCATGGAATTCTCTAGGCAAGAATGCTAGAGTGGGTAGCCTTTCCCTTCTCCAGGGGATCTTCCCAACCCAGAGATCGAATCCAGGTCTCCCACATTGCAGGCAGATTCTTTACCAACTGAGCCACCAGGGAAGCCCAAGAATTCTGGAGTGGATAGCTTATCCCTTCTCCAGGGGTTCTTCCCGACCTAGGAATCAAATCCGGGCCTCCTGCATTGCAGGCCACTTCTTTACCCACTGAGCTACACTGTCTAGCAGGATTCTTCAGTGACTAGGATTCCATGTAATTTCATTTTGCTTTCAGATTTTAGAAAGATGTAGATATACCACCAGCGTTCACTTTTCCTCTTCTTTGTGGAAGGGAAAGCTGACAGCCGCCCTGGGGGAAAAGGAACACATCTTCCCAAGCTAGAACATACATATCCAGAGCCAGAGCTGCCCCACCCAGAATCCCACAGGACCTGGAGAGACAAGAAAAAAGCTAGGCAACCCAGGGGCTGGGAGGAGAGCAACTTCCCACTGGTCCCGCTTGGCAGCCTTAATATTAAATGATACCTCTACAAAATATGGTGCAATGCTGCTAAATAGTTCAGATGAATTAAGAGCCTAAGGAAAGTGCAAAATGCTGTCATCACCAGAGCACCCCAGGGCCGTGCCATCCCTTGGTCTTAAACTTTGTTTTTTGTTGGTGTAGTTGTTCATAATTATTTTTTCAAACTGTCACCTTCCTATAAAATTTCTAAGATATTGTCACCATCCTAGGCCTTTTTAATTGCATTTCACTTTTTTCCCTGCTCTTAGAAGTTCCCATAAGTGTTAGTGCTGTTTTTTCACTAGGCAGATCTGAGCATATTCAGTGGCATGTCAAGACCAGTGGAACTGGATAGTGGATGCTGGGTTACACAGCCAGTTGTGCTCACCAGCAGAGCAACTTGGGTTTACTGTCTTTGTGCATGGGATTCAGACAGGCAGCCATGCAGCCACGCAACTCAGCATAGTTAATGTTATCGTGTCCTGGACCAAAGGTGCCATTCATGAATAGTTGAACACACACACACACACACGTACATACATATCCAGAGTAATCTGTAAATGCAACAGTTACATCTGCCCAGACAGAGTATGTATGTATGTGAAGTCACTCAGTCGTATCCAACTTTTTGTGACTCATGGACAAGTCATGGAATTCTCTAGGCAAGAATGCTAGAGTGGGTAGCCTTTCCCTTCTCCAGGGGATCTTCCCAACCCAGAGATCGAATCCAGGTCTCCCACATTGCAGGCAGATTCTTTACCAACTGAGCCACCAGGGAAGCCCAAGAATTCTGGAGTGGATAGCTTATCCCTTCTCCAGGGGTTCTTCCCGACCTAGGAATCAAATCCGGGCCTCCTGCATTGCAGGCCACTTCTTTACCCACTGAGCTACACTGTCTAGCAGGATTCTTCAGTGACTAGGATTCCATGTAATTTCATTTTGCTTTCAGATTTTAGAAAGATGTAGATATACCCCCAGCGTTTACTTTTCCTCTTCTTTGTGGAAGGGAAAGCTGACAGCCGCCCTGGGGGAAAAGGAACACATCTTCCCAAGCTAGAACATACATATCCAGAGCCAGAGCTGCCCCACCCAGAATCCCACAGGACCTGGAGAGACAAGAAAAAAGCTAGGCAACCCAGGGGCTGGGAGGAGAGCAACTTCCCACTGGTCCCGCTTGGCAGCCTTAATATTAAATGATACCTCTACAAAATATGGTGCAATGCTGCTAAATAGTTCAGATGAATTAAGAGCCTAAGGAAAGTGCAAAATGCTGTCATCACCAGAGCACCCCAGGGCCGTGCCATCCCTGGAGAGGGCGCCTCAGGGAAAATAAAATTCTCTAGTGGAACAGTTGTCATTGCTGATAAAGGCACATTATTCATGGGTCTGCAGTAACCAGGTAGAGTCTGGGGAAAATACACGAGCATGCTGAGATTGAAATGAACTGTATTTAATATACAAGGAATAGTATTTTGTTAAAAAGTTAGGTAGCCATGTGCAATAGTAGCTTTCAGGAAAAATTGAGTCAGGAACGTATCTATTGGGTACATTTTTTTGTTACTTCTATTTTTTTTTTAAAGATTTATTTATTTATTTATTTATTTGGCAGGGTGGGGTGGGAAGGGAGGGGAGCAGGCAGACCACTTCTATTGGTCTTTCATTTGTCCATTTTCATCCTCTTTGTTCCTTGGCCCGTGTGGGCCTTCCATCGTGGTGGCCTCTGTTGTCGCAGAGCACCGGCTCTGGGCGCATGCGCTCCAGAGCTCTGGCTCAGTGATTGGACACATCAGTCCAGCCGCTCCGCGACACGTGGGATCTTCGCAGGCCAGGGATCGAACTGACGCCCCTTGCACTGCAAGGCGGTGTCCTTACCCACTGCACCACCAGGGAAGCCCTGTTACTTCTATTTAACCCAAAGCAGATTTACAAATTTTTCTACTTTGTAAGAGGAAAGATTCCTGGATAGTTCTGTGAGATAGACAAGCATTAGAGAAACATAGAAATCTACAACTGGGCCAGGAATGAAGAATGGAGCAAAACTCTTAGCCTTTATATTTTAAAATGAGTGTGTTAGAATTTTTTTTAGCTCTTTTTAAAAATTCATTTGTATGTTGAGATTTTGAATGCAGTTTCCCTTTATTCTCAGGGATGGGAATGATTTGGGAAGCTTATAAGTCATGTTTAGGAAACATGGTCAAACGTTTGTTGATTTTGTCAGAGAACTCATTTTGAAGAGCAGCTTTTAGATAAAGATTTAAAAATTGATGTCTTTAAGCTGTTTTTTGTTTTCACATGTAGGCACACTCTATTGCTTAATTTTTATTTCTCTATATCCCAACCACACACCTAGAAAAAGCACCAACACTGAATAGTTGCCTCATGAATTAATACTGTGAATTCAAGAAGAATATTCTTTGAAAGCATAGTACTATATGTTTGAAAAGCAAAAATATATAGCCCTAAACTTGAGGGCAATAAATTACTGTTGATTTTACACTAGAAATGAACCCAGTGATTTTCACTTGCCATAGAGATGCTCTGCTACATCTGTAAATATGTTTTTGTGTTTTTTCGCATCTGCAGCGCAAATCCAGAAAAACCCTGTGCATCATCATTTTTATCCTCGTTATTGGAGTTGTAATTATCGGGCTCATCATATGGGGAGTGAAAGGCTAGGAGAATCCAGGAGCACACTACTGCACTAAATCATGTACATCATGTAGGAAGATTGCTTTAGTCATGGTGGGTTTTTTTATTATATTATTTTGAAGCAGTTGCCTAAAGGATGGTTCCCATACTTTGTTATTTTTATTTGGAGGAAAGTTTTATTTGGATTAAATCTGATATTTGCTAATACAGAAAGTTTTTCTATGTGTCACTGCTGGCATAATGTTCATATGTTTCAATCTAATAACCGTTTTGCCCATGTTGTATTTGTCTTTCGTTTATAATTTATTTACCTCGTTGACTTAGTTTTTAGAATTAGTAAACTAAAGGTGTATGTGTTTTCTGTGTGCATCTCTATTGCAGTGTAACATGTACCCACATGCGTGTGACTTTAATTACAGACCTTCAATCTAATTTTGATTTGGGCCAGCAGAGGAAACATTGTCAATAACTTTAAAAATTAGCATATGTGTTTGGTGTCTTGTTTCCTTCCTGGTTCACAGCAGCACAAACTGTCTGTTTAACTTTTATCATTGTTTTTCTCTTAAGACCCTGTTTATTCTCAATGAAGTCAGTGAATAACTTCCTTGTATATCTTTCACTCCTGATGTGTAGATAGTAAGCATTTGTTGTGGATTGCCTAATAAAATGCTAAGGATAGATCATTTTTATCTAGGTCTGTTTGAGTCTGAAGTTCCTTTCCAAGGGACTGTGTTGTCACTATAAATGTTTAATGTGATCTGGAGGAAGAATATGACAAATCAGTACCTGTTGTATTAGAATTCTAAAGATCCCAAACTTGTTCTGCTGTGTGTTTTCACAGTTGTTATGATGGAAAATTAATTAATTAATTCCCTTTCATTCTATAGAATAATGATTACATTTATATCCTTGGGTCAAGCTGACTTTCGGGAAGTAGCTTTCCCACAGTTACTCTTTCTGAGCGCTTAAAATTCTGGGTTTCCTTTGCTTGTCATTTTGTACCATCCTTCATTAGCAGAGGAATTGGATGTTTGCCAATTAACTCACTAGCCTTTTAAAATCAATATTGTTTTAATGCACTAATCTGAACATTGTAAAGAAAATTATCTTAGTTTATAGTTTGTATTTTATAATGTTCTTACATCATAGTTTGATAGTGAAGGCAATGTTTTACATGGCAAGCTATGAGACTTCAAATGGGAACAAATACAATATTAAGTAGCTAAGTAAATTGTATCTTTGCAAGCAAAATAAAGATGATTTTAAAAGTGCCCATATGGGTTTTTTTTTTTTTTTTTTTATCTTTTTGGGGGGTGAGGTGGGGAGGGAGGGAGATGGGCGGGCCACTTCTATTGGTCTTCCATTTCTCTATTTTCATCTGTCTTTGTTCTTTGGCTCCTGTGGGCCTCCCATCGCGGCGGCCTCTGTTGTCACAGAGCACTGGCTCTGGGCGCATGCGCTCCAGAGCTCCAGCTCGGTATTTGGACACATGGGTCCAGCCGCTTCGCGGCACGTGGGATCTTCCCAGGCCAGGGATCCAACCGGCGCCCCTTGCACTGCAAGGCGGTTTCTTTACCCACTGGACCACATGGGGAAGCCCGCCCGTATGGTTTTTATTTCAAGAGAACTTCACTTCTGTGGGACTTGATGCTTACCTCATACTTTTGCTCCTGTACTTACTACCCGAAAGCTCAACAGAAGAGATATAACCACATGGCCGCCATTTTGCATCTTGCTGGACAACCAGCTCCCTCAGAGTTTCTCTTCTGACCCTCTTAAAAGATTTTGCTACTCTTTGGTACATGCTGCTTTGCTGGTTATCAAAACACTGAAGAGACTGTGGAAAACCATTTTGTGAGCAAATGATTAGAATCGTAGAGACTGTTCACCAGAACGAGCTTGCTTTAGTGAACAGGATGGGTGACGCAGGGAAGAGGATTCATACAGAGTCGACCTGTCCTGAAGGCAGCGCAAGACCAATGGGCCTGCTGGCGTGTGCTCCTTCACCGGAAGCGCACAGAGAAATGAGCCGTTTCATATGCTAAACCAGTCTCTATTTGTGACTGCCACAAGTCAGCTCAATTTTCTGCCATGATTATACCAGATAAAGTGTTTGTTTTCAGACAGACAAATATATCTACTACTGTTTATTTCATGGTAAGTTCCTGGTCCAATTAACTCACTAGCCTTTTAAAATCAATATTGTTTTAATGCACTAATCTGAACATTGTAAAGAAAATTATCTTAGTTTATAGTTTGTATTTTATAATGTTCTTACATCATAGTTTGATAGTGAAGGCAATGTTTTACATGGCAAGCTATGAGACTTCAAATGGGAACAAATACAATATTAAGTAGCTAAGTAAATTGTATCTTTGCAAGCAAAATAAAGATGATTTTAAAAGTGCCCATATGGGTTTTTTTTTTTTTTTTTTATCTTTTTGGGGGGTGGGGGGGGGAGGGAGGGGGACAGGCGGGCCACTTCTATTGGTCTTCCATTTCTCTATTTTCATCTGTCTTTGTTCTTTGGCTCCTGTGGGCCTCCCATCGCGGCGGCCTCTGTTGTCACAGAGCACTGGCTCTGGGCGCATGCGCTCCAGAGCTCCAGCTCGGTATTTGGACACATGGGTCCAGCCGCTTCGCGGCACGTGGGATCTTCCCAGGCCAGGGATCCAACCGGCGCCCCTTGCACTGCAAGGCGGTTTCTTTACCCACTGGACCACATGGGGAAGCCCGCCCGTATGGTTTTTATTTCAAGAGAACTTCACTTCTGTGGGACTTGATGCTTACCTCATACTTTTGCTCCTGTACTTACTACCCGAAAGCTCAACAGAAGAGATATAACCACATGGCCGCCATTTTGCATCTTGCTGGACAACCAGCTCCCTCAGAGTTTCTCTTCTGACCCTCTTAAAAGATTTTGCTACTCTTTGGTACATGCTGCTTTGCTGGTTATCAAAACACTGAAGAGACTGTGGAAAACCATTTTGTGAGCAAATGATTAGAATCGTAGAGACTGTTCACCAGAACGAGCTTGCTTTAGTGAACAGGATGGGTGACGCAGGGAAGAGGATTCATACAGAGTCGACCTGTCCTGAAGGCAGCGCAAGACCAATGGGCCTGCTGGCGTGTGCTCCTTCACCGGAAGCGCACAGAGAAATGAGCCGTTTCATATGCTAAACCAGTCTCTATTTGTGACTGCCACAAGTCAGCTCAATTTTCTGCCATGATTATACCAGATAAAGTGTTTGTTTTCAGACAGACAAATATATCTACTACTGTTTATTTCATGGTAAGTTCCTGGTAAGAGCAAAAGCACTTAATGTGGGGGACATGAAGTTAGCACCTTAATTTAAAATATAGTGGTTTTTTTAAATTTTAATATTTTTATAAGCTTTTTAAATTTTTTTTGGCCTGTTTTATTGGTTTTCTAATTATTTATTTTCATCCATCTTTATTTTTCGGCCTGTGTGGGCCTCCCATTGCAGTGTCCTCTCGTTCTGGGCGCATGCACTCCAGAGTGCTGGCTCTTAATTAGACACACCGGTCCAGCCACTCCGCGGCATGTGGGATCCTCCTGGGGCCAGGGATCAAACCGGTGCTCCTTGCACTGCAAGGCGAACACTTTACCCACTGGACCACCAGGGAAGCCCTTAAAATATATTTTATATATTATTTTGACTGAGGACATAGATCATTGAAAACAGGAACTCTAGTGGTTTGTACTCTTTTAAGGAATTGATAAACATAAGGAAACAATTTATACAAAGTATTTGGAACACAAAGAGTAATCTTAATTAGAAAAAATGGCAGTCATCACATTTTTTAAAGTTTTCCTTGAGTTTTAGAATTTCTTTGAAAGGTGATGCTTATTTTCATGATGGTCAGTATATCTGAATCTGAGTTGAACTGAGTCTCAAACTGAAGAAGTCTGCTTATCAAATGACCCGTCATTCATATTAGTATGTTCTGAGGACATACTTGACTGATGCGGACTGATGCACTTTGACCAGCCCCTTTGCTTAAATTGAATGACAGTGTGGCAGAAAGGGTTTGGCTACTGTATCAGTCATTAAATATTATGAAAGTGATTTGGTTGTCCACAGTGATTAGTGGTAGAAGACTGGTGCCATTTCAACATAATGCAGCTTGTTTTTAGTCGATATGGGATCAATCCTAAAAAAATACAGATATGGACACAGAGGGAAGAGGATTCATACAGAGTCGACCTGTCCTGAAGGCAGCGCAAGACCAATGGGCCTGCTGGCGTGTGCTCCTTCACCGGAAGCGCACAGAGAAATGAGCCGTTTCATATGCTAAACCAGTCTCTATTTGTGACTGCCACAAGTCAGCTCAATTTTCTGCCATGATTATACCAGATAAAGTGTTTGTTTTCAGACAGACAAATATATCTACTACTGTTTATTTCATGGTAAGTTCCTGGTAAGAGCAAAAGCACTTAATGTGGGGGACAT
The DNA here is from genome assembly GCA_022376925.1 of Tragulus kanchil. Classification (NCBI taxonomy): domain Eukaryota; kingdom Metazoa; phylum Chordata; class Mammalia; order Artiodactyla; family Tragulidae; genus Tragulus; species Tragulus kanchil. The sequence continues at coordinate 204,856,889 of JAIOJX010000026.1, forward strand.
GAAGTTAGCACCTTAATTTAAAATATAGTGGTTTTTTTAAATTTTAATATTTTTATAAGCTTTTTAAATTTTTTGGCCTGTTTTATTGGTTTTCTAATTATTTATTTTCATCCATCTTTATTTTTCGGCCTGTGTGGGCCTCCCATTGCAGTGTCCTCTCGTTCTGGGCGCATGCACTCCAGAGTGCTGGCTCTTAATTAGACACACCGGTCCAGCCACTCCGCGGCATGTGGGATCCTCCTGGGGCCAGGGATCAAACCGGTGCTCCTTGCACTGCAAGGCGAACACTTTACCCACTGGACCACCAGGGAAGCCCTTAAAATATATTTTATATATTATTTTGACTGAGGACATAGATCATTGAAAACAGGAACTCTAGTGGTTTGTACTCTTTTAAGGAATTGATAAACATAAGGAAACAATTTATACAAAGTATTTGGAACACAAAGAGTAATCTTAATTAGAAAAAAAAATGGCAGTCATCACATTTTTTAAAGTTTTCCTTGAGTTTTAGAATTTCTTTGAAAGGTGATGCTTATTTTCATGATGGTCAGTATATCTGAATCTGAGTTGAACTGAGTCTCAAACTGAAGAAGTCTGCTTATCAAATGACCCGTCATTCATATTAGTATGTTCTGAGGACATACTTGAATGATGCGGACTGACGCAATTTAACCAGCCTCTTTGCTTAAATTGAATGACAGTGTGGCAGAAAGGGTTTGGCTACTGTATCAGTCATTAAATATTATGAAAGTGATTTGGTTGTCCACAGTGATTAGTGGTAGAAGACTGGTGCCATTTCAACATAATGCAGCTTGTTTTTAGTCGATATGGGATCAATCCTAAAAAAATACAGATATGGACACAGATGGAACTTGATCTGAGACAGCAGACTGAGGAGGCAGCCTCTGGAGTCAGCACACTGGGTGCTTGGCAGTTGTATCTGTGTTGATCGCTGAGACCACTGGACCTCGAAGAGGCGGCCGCTGGGTCCTTCTTCAGGGTCTCACTGCTTTTGTTCAAAGAACAGCAAAATCTTCTACACACAAAAAATTTGTTTTGAGTTCTTATTTAGATAGATTGATATTTTCAGACTGAGAAGAAAGACTTGAGAGCCTCTTGAACAGCAAGGGTATTAAACCAGTCAGTCCTAAAGGAAATCAGCCCTGAATATTCATTGGAAAGACTGATGCTGAAGCTGAAGCTCCAATGCTTTGGCTGCCTGATACAAAGAGACAACTCCCTGGAAATTTCAGACCCTGATGCCGGGAAATATTGAAGGCAGGAAGAAAAAGGGGCAACAGAGGATGAGATGGATAGCATCATCGATTCCACGGACATGAATTGGATCAAACTCTAGGAGATAGTGAAGGACAGGGGAGCTTGGCATGCTGTAGTCCACGGGGTCCAAAAAATCAGACACAACTGAGTGACTAAACAATAATAATGAAAAAAGAAACGACTTTCGAAGTCTTCTTGTTCTGCAAAATTAGTCTGTGGTTTAAGCAAGGAAAATGCTGAGTAGATTTTCTAGTTGGTATGCTTTTACTTGTTTCTTCAAAAGTAATGATTAACACAAAGATATCTTAATTAGAAAAAATGGCAGTCATCACATTTTTAAAGTTTTCCTTGAGTTTTAGAATTTCTTTGAAAGTGATGCTTATTTTCATGATGGTCAGTATATCTGAATCTGAGTTGAACTGAGTCTCAAACTGAAGAAGTCTGCTTATCAAATGACCCGTCATTCATATTAGTATGTTCTGAGGACATACTTGAATGATGCGGACTGACGCAATTTAACCAGCCTCTTTGCTTAAATTGAATGACAGTGTGGCAGAAAGGGTTTGGCTACTGTATCAGTCATTAAATATTATGAAAGTGATTTGGTTGTCCACAGTGATTAGTGGTAGAAGACTGGTGCCATTTCAACATAATGCAGCTTGTTTTTAGTCGATATGGGATCAATCCTAAAAAAATACAGATATGGACACAGATGGAACTTGATCTGAGACAGCAGACTGAGGAGGCAGCCTCTGGAGTCAGCACACTGGGTGCTTGGCAGTTGTATCTGTGTTGATCGCTGAGACCACTGGACCTCGAAGAGGCGGCCGCTGGGTCCTTCTTCAGGGTCTCACTGCTTTTGTTCAAAGAACAGCAAAATCTTCTACACACAAAAAATTTGTTTTGAGTTCTTATTTAGATAGATTGATATTTTCAGACTGAGAAGAAAGACTTGAGAGCCTCTTGAACAGCAAGGGTATTAAACCAGTCAGTCCTAAAGGAAATCAGCCCTGAATATTCATTGGAAAGACTGATGCTGAAGCTGAAGCTCCAATGCTTTGGCTGCCTGATACAAAGAGACAACTCCCTGGAAATTTCAGACCCTGATGCCGGGAAATATTGAAGGCAGGAAGAAAAAGGGGCAACAGAGGATGAGATGGATAGCATCATCGATTCCACGGACATGAATTGGATCAAACTCTAGGAGATAGTGAAGGACAGGGGAGCTTGGCATGCTGTAGTCCACGGGGTCCAAAAAATCAGACACAACTGAGTGACTAAACAATAATAATGAAAAAAGAAACGACTTTCGAAGTCTTCTTGTTCTGCAAAATTAGTCTGTGGTTTAAGCAAGGAAAATGCTGAGTAGATTTTCTAGTTGGTATGCTTTTACTTGTTTCTTCATGTAAAAAAAAGTAATGTCATAATACAAAATAAAACCTGTGAAAAGAAACAAAAGAAGAGCCTTTGTCCACCTTAATAATAAAGTGCAATTCAACAAGGATAACTTATTCAGTTCTAAATTTTGGAAAAGCGAAATAGACTTTTTTACACATGATGAGGTTACGATAAGAAAATTTCAGGAGATGAAGAGAATCGCTTGTGTTGACACTTAAATAGGTCATTTTTAGTTCACTTAAATATGATAAAAAAACTTCCCTGTGGTAGGAACATCATCATCCGGCATCCTTCTTTCCTGAAAAAAAAAAAAAAAGTTTGTACATATTCATGATTCACTTAAGAAAACAAAAAACTGGGGCTTCTCTAGTGGTCCAGTGGGTAAGGACACCGCCTTGCAGCAAGGGACGCCAGTTCCATCCCTGGCCTGGGAAGATCCCACATGCCATGGGGCGGCTGGACCGATGTGTCCAATTACCAAGCTGGAGCTCTGGAGCACATGCGCCCAGAGCCAGTGCTCTGCAACAACAGAGGCCACCACGATGGGAGGCCCATGCGGGCCAAGGAACAAAGAGGATGAAAATGGACAAATGAAAGACCAATAGAAGTGGCCTGCCTGCTCCCCTCCCTCCCCACCCCACCCCCGCCAAATAAATAAATAAATAAATCTTTTTTAAAAAAGAAAACAACTGACCTGTGGCTCCCCAAACCTCTTCAATACACCATAGGATTTGAGCAGCTTGACCTTGTGTTTCTCAATGAGAAAATACGCTTAACGAGATTGGCAACCACAATCGGTGAAGATAAAACCATTTTCCCTGCTTTTATAGAAATCTGTGTCCTCAAAAGTACTGTCACACAGTAAATAAATTGTCTAGATATAAGCCTGCAGGTTCATCTACCTTCATTTCAGATGGATTTAACATCAATAGGCTCAGTGAAGCCACATGTCTTTCTCTAAGACGGACATGTAGGTTAGTCCACGGGTCCAAAAATCAGACACAACTGAGTGACTAAACAATAATAATGAAAAAAGAAACGACTTTCGAAGTCTTCTTGTTCTGCAAAATTAGTCTGTGGTTTAAGCAAGGAAAATGCTGAGTAGATTTTCTAGTTGGTATGCTTTTACTTGTTTCTTCATGTAAAAAAAAGTAATGTCATAATACAAAATAAAACCTGTGAAAAGAAACAAAAGAAGAGCCTTTGTCCACCTTAATAATAAAGTGCAATTCAACAAGGATAACTTATTCAGTTCTAAATTTTGGAAAAGCGAAATAGACTTTTTTACACATGATGAGGTTACGATAAGAAAATTTCAGGAGATGAAGAGAATCGCTTGTGTTGACACTTAAATAGGTCATTTTTAGTTCACTTAAATATGATAAAAAAACTTCCCTGTGGTAGGAACATCATCATCCGGCATCCTTCTTTCCTGAAAAAAAAAAAAAAAGTTTGTACATATTCATGATTCACTTAAGAAAACAAAAAACTGGGGCTTCTCTAGTGGTCCAGTGGGTAAGGACACCGCCTTGCAGCAAGGGACGCCAGTTCCATCCCTGGCCTGGGAAGATCCCACATGCCATGGGGCGGCTGGACCGATGTGTCCAATTACCAAGCTGGAGCTCTGGAGCACATGCGCCCAGAGCCAGTGCTCTGCAACAACAGAGGCCACCACGATGGGAGGCCCATGCGGGCCAAGGAACAAAGAGGATGAAAATGGACAAATGAAAGACCAATAGAAGTGGCCTGCCTGCTCCCCTCCCTCCCCACCCCACCCCCGCCAAATAAATAAATAAATAAATCTTTTTTAAAAAAGAAAACAACTGACCTGTGGCTCCCCAAACCTCTTCAATACACCATAGGATTTGAGCAGCTTGACCTTGTGTTTCTCAATGAGAAAATACGCTTAACGAGATTGGCAACCACAATCGGTGAAGATAAAACCATTTTCCCTGCTTTTATAGAAATCTGTGTCCTCAAAAGTACTGTCACACAGTAAATAAATTGTCTAGATATAAGCCTGCAGGTTCATCTACCTTCATTTCAGATGGATTTAACATCAATAGGCTCAGTGAAGCCACATGTCTTTCTCTAAGACCGGACATGTAGGAAATCTGTTTTCTCTTCATGCTGAATTAAACTTTCTTTCTGGGTTCAGTGAGGAGGACAACCACATGATGACAAGTGTTAAGGGTTTCAGTGTGGGGAGTGAGGAGCTTCCACCGAGCCCCAAAAGGGCGGGTAGGGAAGGTGCATCTACTGCACCACCCTGGCGCGTCTCAGGAGCTGGCCCAGGAGCCCCTGTGGATCTGGAAGCGTCCAGGAGACTCCTGTCACTCAGCCTGCAGCACCGACACCAGGGAGTCTCCAGGAGCTGTCACCAGCTGTCTCGGCTGACTGTTGACAGCACCAGAGCAGGTAACCTCTGAGAGATCTTGAAGCTGCTGTGACGCCCAGGTCCGCAGCCTGCGCGCACTACTGCCTGGATGGCCACTAAGAAGGGTGGCCTCTCCCTTCTTGGAAATCTCCTTGGACCACTCTTAGAACCTGAAAGCAAAAGGGATTCTGGAAATTGTATGTTCTGGCTTCCGGGACAATGATGTTGAGATGACAGCAGACACCCCTGCGCAGTGGTGAAACGCTGATACATGGAAAGAATACAGACGATATGAAGCAGAAAGCCTTGGACTGGGCTTCTGTGGCGGCTCAGATGGTAAAGAAAGCCTCGGGTTTCTCTTCTACAAGGGCTCCTCGGTGGAGGGGACTACTTAGCAGCACTGCTTCTCAACGGTAAATAAGTCCATTTTGCCAACCAGAGCAAAGTCTCTGTATTATATACGCTCTGGGGCCCCAGCACCAAGCAGCTTGCTCCCTCCCTGGCTCATTGGTCAATAAATACTTATGTACTTAAGTTGGCATTTATTTTGTCAGGCTGCTACGTGCCTCGGTGCAGAGGGTATAAGAGTGAACCCAAAGAACGTGGTTCCTGCCCTCAAGGAGCTTAGGCTTAGCATGTAAGAAAGCACTTGATTATGATTATGAAGTAAATGCTGGGTGAGAGATGGAGGAGATGGGAAAAAACTGAATAAAGTTGGACTCGTCCTTTGGATCAGCTACACTTGGGGACCACTCATTCTTAAGGGTTGGCCTCCTGTTTATCCTGTTCTTCATTACCAAGTAACTGATGTTCATTCTTTTTTCTCAGTTAACAGACTACTAGAAAAGTGACAGGTTTCTAAAAAGCAGTTGCTAACTTGAAAGTTGATCTGCATGTTTTGTCTCCAGAAAAGGACCTTCCATCTTTTTATGGCAATATCTTGATTTGAAGCTAGGGCATCCTGATAGTCAGGACTAACATTTTTAGGATTTCTGCAGAATTATTACTCCCGACAGAGGGAAGAGCTGTGGAAAGAAAGAGAAGAGCTAAGGTGATTTTGGAATCTCCGTTTCTTCTGCAGAATACACTCAAAGCCAGTGTATTGTGTGTGTTCCTAGTCAAATGCCCCTTAGAATATTTTTAACTTAATCATGTCCTATCCCTTGACTGTTTGGGGCAGGGGTGGGGTATGAAAAACAAATTAAAAAGCTAAGATGGCAGCGTGGAAGGACGTGGCCTCTCCTTCTTGGAAATCTCCTTGGACCACTCTTAGAACCTGAAAGCAAAAGGGATTCTGGAAATTGTATGTTCTGGCTTCCGGGACAATGATGTTGAGATGACAGCAGACACCCCTGCGCAGTGGTGAAACGCTGATACATGGAAAGAATACAGACGATATGAAGCAGAAAGCCTTGGACTGGGCTTCTGTGGCGGCTCAGATGGTAAAGAAAGCCTCGGGTTTCTCTTCTACAAGGGCTCCTCGGTGGAGGGGACTACTTAGCAGCACTGCTTCTCAACGGTAAATAAGTCCATTTTGCCAACCAGAGCAAAGTCTCTGTATTATATACGCTCTGGGGCCCCAGCACCAAGCAGCTTGCTCCCTCCCTGGCTCATTGGTCAATAAATACTTATGTACTTAAGTTGGCATTTATTTTGTCAGGCTGCTACGTGCCTCGGTGCAGAGGGTATAAGAGTGAACCCAAAGAACGTGGTTCCTGCCCTCAAGGAGCTTAGGCTTAGCATGTAAGAAAGCACTTGATTATGATTATGAAGTAAATGCTGGGTGAGAGATGGAGGAGATGGGAAAAAACTGAATAAAGTTGGACTCGTCCTTTGGATCAGCTACACTTGGGGACCACTCATTCTTAAGGGTTGGCCTCCTGTTTATCCTGTTCTTCATTACCAAGTAACTGATGTTCATTCTTTTTTCTCAGTTAACAGACTACTAGAAAAGTGACAGGTTTCTAAAAAGCAGTTGCTAACTTGAAAGTTGATCTGCATGTTTTGTCTCCAGAAAAGGACCTTCCATCTTTTTATGGCAATATCTTGATTTGAAGCTAGGGCATCCTGATAGTCAGGACTAACATTTTTAGGATTTCTGCAGAATTATTACTCCCGACAGAGGGAAGAGCTGTGGAAAGAAAGAGAAGAGCTAAGGTGATTTTGGAATCTCCGTTTCTTCTGCAGAATACACTCAAAGCCAGTGTATTGTGTGTGTTCCTAGTCAAATGCCCCTTAGAATATTTTTAACTTAATCATGTCCTATCCCTTGACTGTTTGGGGCAGGGGTGGGGTATGAAAAACAAATTAAAAAGCTAAGATGGCAGCGTGGAAGGACGTGCACTCTTCTCTCCTGCAAAATCACCTGAATTGCAACAAGTTCCTGAAAAATCATTGACAGGGGGAGGTTGGATCCGATCACAAAAAAGATACCCCACATCGAAGAGCAAAGGAGAAGCCACAACAAGACACTATATACAATGGCTGGAACATGGAAGCAACCTAGATGTCCATAGACCAATGAATGGATACAAAAGCTCTGGTGCATATATACAATGGAATGCTGCGCAGCTGTAAAAAGAAATACAGAAGAATCAGTCCTGATGGCTGGATCTAGAGCCTATCATGAAAAATGAGGTAAGTCAAAAAGAGAAGGACGGGTACAATATACTAACACATATATATGGAATCTAGTAGGATGGTAATGATAACAGACATGGACAGTAGACATACGGACATTGTGGGGAATGAACAGTAGGTGGGAGGTGTAAAAAGTAGCATGAAAACCTGTACTATCATATGTGAAGGAAATAGCTATAGTCATTGCGCTGTGAGAAAAGAGGATCCTGCAGGGGTGCTGTGTGACAGTCTGGAGGGTTGGGATGGAGGGGATATACATATGACTAATCTGGGAACATATATATCTATAAACAACAAAACTCTGTAAAAGTTAAAAGTAAAATAAAAAATTTTAAAAACCACCCTCAATAGCTCATGTTAACCAGTTTTCTCATAGTTTTTTTTCTTTTTTGCTTTTACAGAGTTTTGTTTGTTTACAGATATGTATAATCCCAGACTAGTCAAATGTACATTTTCTCATAATTTAAACACGATTTCAGTGTGTCAATTTTAAATCATTGTTTTAGCAGTCCTTTAGTTAACATTAAAATCATGAATATTTTGAAATCTTATTTTTCTACAAATCTAATTTTAAATGCAGAAATAGAACTAAATAACTGACATGCTAAGTAGATTTTTATAGACCCTGTTGCTTCTGGCAGAGTTTTAAGAGGCTGGTCACTTAATTACTCAGAGTGGGATTCCTGTAGGTTTTGTGCAGTGATGGCACTCCTGCTTAAAATGTGAGTGGTGGAAGGAAAAACCAGATTTCCTGTGCAGTCGTTAACATGCATAACACCCTTACTTGTTTTAGAGAGAGTCTGCTAGATCTCAACTGAGTCTTTAAATAAACTTGAAAGGGCATTAATTCCCACTTTGGCAAACCCAAAGTACAAATTTTTAAGTGTTTACTGTAAGTACCGTCAGACAGTAGTTACTAACTCCAAAATCTCTTCACACAAGTGGAAACTTAAAAATGCAGGTATTTAGCCTCAGCAAAGATTGACTGATACTAGTTTCAGTTTCTCCTGCCTTCTGAAAGTTTTATATGAGCTGTTGAATGGTACATCTGAAACAGTGAAGTCAGACCAGGATAAAAGAAGCCAAAGTTACATCTCTGGAAACTAGCTCAATAGTAAAATTCCCTGGTGGTCCAGTGGGTAAGGACACCGCCTTGCAGTGCAAGGGGCACTGGTTCGATCCCTGGCCTAGGAAGATCCCACCTGCCACGGAGCGGCTGGACCGATGTGTCCAATTACCGAGCCGGAGCTCTGGAGCACATGCACCCAGAGCCGGTGCTCTGTGACAACAGAGGCCACTGCGATGGGAGGCCCACACAGGCCAAAGAACAAAGATGGATGAAACTGAATAAAATGAAAGACCAATAGAAGTGACCCGCCCACCCCTCTCCCTCCACAACCCGCCCCCCCCCACCAAAAAAACCAGTAAAAGTAACTTGCATAGCTAAAGACCTAATCAGGAAACACTTTCATGAACTGAAAAAATAAGATATAACAAGGACACATAAAGAGATAGAAAATATAAATGACAGGTTATAAGACCTGAAGGACTGAATGAGAAGATTTAAGATATGTTTAATCAGAGTCTGAAATGTAGAGAATAGAGAAAAAAAAATAGAAGAGATGATTGTTGAAAAAATTCCAAAACTAGTCAAAAATATGAGCCACAAATATAAGAAACAAAATGTGTATCAAGCAGGATAAATAAAAGGAAACTAGTGTAGTTTCCTTACAAAGGAAAGTTCGGAGCAACAAAGACAAAGCAACCTTAAAACCAGCCAGGATAAATGAATATCACATACAAAGGAATGGCAACTTGACAGTCACTTTTTCAGGCCCAAACTGAAGCCATAAGACGTAGAGTACCATCTTCAAGGTACAAATGGAAAACAACCATCAATCTAAAATGAATGCCCAATGAAGTTATCTTTCAAGAACAAGGGTAAAATGCAGTGGTTGGTTTTTTTTGTTTTTTTTTGTTTTGTTTTTGGAAAGGAGAATTTATGGCCAGTAAACATTCATTTAAAGAATAAGAATTTAGAGTAGGGAAAAATGATTAGACGAAAGGCCTGAGATGTAGGAAGGAGTGATGCACTTAAGAAGGAAAATACTAGAGAATGTTCCTATGAACTCTAATTAGGGAAATTTTTCTTAGAAACCACTTTTTATTTAAAACCTCTTTGTAAATAGCACTGTTAACTATTTAAGAAACCCTCGGGGCCAGTCACCTAATCAACGTCGAGTTAAAAATCTGAAACACCACTTACATGATATGTCACATTCTACACTACCATCTCATCCCTAAGAACAAGAGCATAGTGTCAAATGTAACTATTTTTTCCCAAAACCAGATTAAAGGAGGTTTTCTTTAACTCTTAAGAGAGAAGGAATAATTTCTAACATGTAAGGTATATTCATCAGTTTTTCACTGAGTCGTATTGAAAATAGAAATTACATTGTCCGTGTTTCTTGATTGCCTAACCCAGAATCCATGCAACTCTGGCCAGTTCTTAATGGTCTCAGACTTTCCTTTAGAATATTCTTTCTCTTAGCTCTTGAGTGGCAGCCACGTGCTATGGGTGGAATTGACTCCAACCTGACTCCAGAGTCTACGTTACATAAATCAGTCAGCCTATCCCATTCCTTTTGCCTTGGTGACGGGTTCAGGGATGAGCAGAAACCCAGTCTAAACTATCAGTTTACAGATTACTTTCTCTTTCAAACTGTAATCCTGTCTGGGCAACATGTAGGTTCTGGGACGCTAGGTACACTCATGCAACACCAATGCAACGCTGTAATACTATGAGGGATGATAGTACAGCTTCAAGACAAAGACATGAGGTTAGGTAGAATCTTTCATTTATTTATTCAGTAAGAACTTGCCAAATGCTTAATAAATACTGGGCTCTACGAAAAAAAGCAAACTCTTAATTAGCAAATTCTGGCACTGGAAACAATGAAATTGTTCATAGCTTCCACAATTCATTAGAAACATCTCTTAAAACTTCATCCTTGTATCTAGGAAGATTTTTGCTTTTCCAATCAGGAATTTTAGTTCCAGAAAAAAATAGGACAATGAAAGCGTTTTATGAAAGGTTTCTTTCAAACTTTTCTCAATCAACAGTTTTTACCTCAGTCATCATGATGCCGAGAGACTTCAGAAACACAAGTGACTTTGTGTTCAGACCAAGTACTTTGGCTTCAGGAAGATGAATGATCAGACCTACTCACCATATGATTATAAGGGTCAGGTAGTTTTAAAAGAAATTACAATCTGAATTGAAGCAAGGATGAACACTGTTGCTATTGAGCTTCAGATCCCAGCTAATAAGCATAACCTTGTAAAGAGAGGTTAGTGTTTGGGAAACTGCATGTTCTTGCAGAAGGGCAAAGTTTCTGCAATATAAATAGTTGTGAGTGTACTAGCTTTCATCTTTGATGCCTTAGCCCTCTGTGTTTAGAGAGTTTTTCTTTCTTTTTTTTTTAAAATCCAGGGCTGGATTGAAAATTTTAGAAGCTTCAGATACTAAAAAGACTATGGTGACAACTGCATATGTAATTCTAAAGAAAATTTATTTTTTTGAAAGGTCAGGAAACTCAGCTAAATACTGAAATTAAAATGACTTTTTCTAGATTTTCTTATTTTGATATCCTGCATAAGTTCATCACAATTAAACTGTCTTAGTTCATATGCTGGTTCTGGTCATCAGATGAGCCAGAATTCCTGGTTCATCTGCTTTCAGTCCAGTTCAGTCACTCAGCTGTGTCCGATTCTTTGTGACTCTATGGACTGCAGCACACCAGGCTTCCCTGTCCTTCACCATCTCCAGGAACTTGCTCAAGCTCATGCCTGTTGACTCACTGCTGCCATCTGCTTTATCAGTATCTTAAATACTTACTTGGCCTGTTGGATAATAATTCAGCATCAGTCACATTAGAAACATCTATTAAATTTTTTGTAATTTTAAAAATATAAATAAAGGGAAGAGCTGTTATAGAGAGGAACTTGATCACTCAAAGCAAACAGTATGCTTAGGTTTGGGGTACTCTGTTATTTTAAGTCACTAAGTCAGGTCTGACTCTTTTTAAACCCTGTGGACTGTAGCCTGCTAGACTGTAGCCTCCCCTGTCCATGGGATTTCCCAGGCAAGAATACTGGAGTGGGTTGCCATTTACTTCTCCAGAGGATCTTCCCAACCCAGGGACTGAACCCGAATCTCCTGCATTGGCAGTTGGGTTCTTTGCCACTGAGCCACCAGAGAAACCCCTGGGAGTTCTCTAGACTTAACTTTTTTCCTTGATCTAGTAAGGAACAACCTTTAATCCCCAATATATCACACACAAAAAGGTAGTATGGGCTTTAGAAAAACTAAGCAGGTCTTGTTTTGGTGCTGTGCAATGTTTGGTTTACATTGAACATGGTTAGAGGAGACACTTAGATCTATAGGGATCACTGAAATTCATGGGTCAGGCCTTTTGCTGATTTGCTTTTCCAGCACTTGGTAGTGATGTGTCTCAAAGAGCTAAGGTGAGGTTAGCCAGTAATATTTGACTAAAAAATGTTAAAAGGTCTACTCTTTCCTAATCCCCAAAGCTATTTATGATTTGTAAAGTAGTATGATTTAATCTTTAAAAAATTATTGTATTAAGAGAAAATGAAAAGAACAAATCTCCCCCTTAATAATTTCAATATGACATTTGTATTCTTTTTTTTTCCATCTAAAAACCTCCTCAAGCTCTATGAAATAGCAAAGAGAAATCATTTCCTTTTTATTGGGTAAATCATTCACTGGAAAACATTTGTAATATCAATATCTTAAAGCAAGAATGAATATTGCCCTCAAAACTTACTATAAAGACACAGTAATCAAGACAATGAGATATTGGCACAAGAATCACAAGTCTAGATCAATGGAAGAAACTTGAGAGTCCTGATATAAGTTATTACATTCATGGTCAGTTGATTTAATTAACTTAAACTTCATCAAAAATTCTATGAACTTACTTGGCCTGTTGGATAATAATTCAGCATCAGTCACATTAGAAACATCTATTAAATTTTTTGTAATTTTAAAAATATAAATAAAGGGAAGAGCTGTTATAGAGAGGAACTTGATCACTCAAAGCAAACAGTATGCTTAGGTTTGGGGTACTCTGTTATTTTAAGTCACTAAGTCAGGTCTGACTCTTTTTAAACCCTGTGGACTGTAGCCTGCTAGACTGTAGCCTCCCCTGTCCATGGGATTTCCCAGGCAAGAATACTGGAGTGGGTTGCCATTTACTTCTCCAGAGGATCTTCCCAACCCAGGGACTGAACCCGAATCTCCTGCATTGGCAGTTGGGTTCTTTGCCACTGTGCCACCAGAAAAACCCCCTGGGAGTTCTCTAGACTTAACTTTTTTCCTTGATCTAGTAAGGAACAACCTTTAATCCCCAATATATCACACACAAAAAGGTAGTATGGGCTTTAGAAAAACTAAGCAGGTCTTGTTTTGGTGCTGTGCAATGTTTGGTTTACATTGAACATGGTTAGAGGAGACACTTAGATCTATAGGGATCACTGAAATTCATGGGTCAGGCCTTTTGCTGATTTGCTTTTCCAGCACTTGGTAGTGATGTGTCTCAAAGAGCTAAGGTGAGGTTAGCCAGTAATATTTGACTAAAAAATGTTAAAAGGTCTACTCTTTCCTAATCCCCAAAGCTATTTATGATTTGTAAAGTAGTATGATTTAATCTTTAAAAAATTATTGTATTAAGAGAAAATGAAAAGAACAAATCTCCCCCTTAATAATTTCAATATGACATTTGTATTCTTTTTTTTTCCATCTAAAAACCTCCTCAAGCTCTATGAAATAGCAAAGAGAAATCATTTCCTTTTTATTGGGTAAATCATTCACTGGAAAACATTTGTAATATCAATATCTTAAAGCAAGAATGAATATTGCCCTCAAAACTTACTATAAAGACACAGTAATCAAGACAATGAGATATTGGCACAAGAATCACAAGTCTAGATCAATGGAAGAAACTTGAGAGTCCTGATATAAGTTATTACATTCATGGTCAGTTGATTTAATTAACTTAAACTTCATCAAAATTTAAAACATTTCTATATTTTGCCTCTGTCCCTACATGATCAACCCTTGCTAAGTCACAGCCCAAGTGGGAACCAGACAACAGTTTGTGTTGGACAGACTAATGCCAGGTAAATGGGCCTTCTTTAAGAACAAGAACACAAAATTATGAATACAAAAATAAGCTATGAAAGTGAATATTTAGAATGAGAAAATAAATCACAAAAATACTATTTTTTTTAAAAAGCAAACAAATAGCCACCAATATCACAAAATCAAAAAAAAAAAGATGATGATGATAATCTGCCTAACACATCTATAACAATTATTTTCCTGCATATTAGGGCTGCACACACTTTATCTCTTCCTATGAAAACTTTTGGCAGTGTTTTCTAAAAATACAGGAAATATAATTCAGTCTTTCATCTCTCGTGATTGATTGAAACTAAGTGACCAGAAAGCTTTCTTGCAATTTCTCCATTCATTATTGGTAATACTTCAGCTGAATTTCTTTCTCAGGCAGTGGTCAGGAAAATGATAAAACCCTAGCCTGTTGATATCACTGAGTATGGACCCTGATAACCTACTGCCACAGAGATGGCCCACTTTGGTTAGGTCTTTGCTATTGTGTCTTCCGAGTGGGCAGTACATGAGGCAATTGACAGAAAATATTCCTGAATCCTGGTCATAGTTGTCCCTAGCAGGGAGCCTTCCCCTTGACCCTTCTCAAAGAGAGGGTCTGGAGACCTGTGGTTATATGTGGAATCCCTGTACTATCATCCCGTTGTAGAAGGTGACCATCAGGCTGGGCCGTACTCCCTGCCTCCTGCTCAGGGCTAAGGCCAGTCCTTCTCCAGTTACCCAGAGAACACAGCAAGCCTTAGAACCAGTCCAGTGAGAGCCCCTAACTCGGTAAATCTATAAATCTACCTCTGACCACAGTTGACATCTTTCTGGAGGGTGTGTTTGTCCATTGCCTGACAGATCCTCAAAGCGTCTCTGTCACAGCATGCTGGAAGGCCATTAGCCACATGCTTTCATTAGCATAACATCCCTACCAAAGACCTTGAGGTGAGTTCAGAGTTTGGGTTTAGTCGAGTGAAGATATGCCAGGGGACAAACAGCATAGGGTGGAAGGGACATGAGTGTGGAAGTGAAGACAGATAGCAGGAAGGCACAAGAGGAGCTTTTGAGGAAGACTGTCCAGTAGTATACTGTCTGGCAGTGAGTGCTTGAGTGGTTTATGTTACGACATGAGACTGCAGTAGGGAAAAAAAAAAAAAAAAAAAAAAAGAATGATTTACCACTGGGGCTATTTCTTGACTGTGAGAGCTTCTCTTTGAAAGAGTTGGACACAGGAAGGACAAAGTTTTCCAACCAGCAGAGGAGGCAGTCAGCACTGTGAACAAGAGCCATATTACAGGGAGTGAGGACCTCAGACAGAAGACAGCAGAAATGGGATCATGAAAGGTATCAGGGAAGCAGAAGGCAGGTCCTGATCCACACAGCCGTGGGCATCCCTTAGCGGGGGCAACCAGCACCATTGAAAGTCCATGGCCCAGGTGGCAGGAAGGAAGAGCGCTGGCATCTGGAGAGGAAAATCTGCCCCCAGGAGCTCACACTGGAGGCGTTAACACCCGTATATCTCTTAGCACCGCTGGGCATGGGTTTGAGGGGTAGGTGGCTTTCCTGAAGGCAGAGCACTTGCAAGGATAAAGCAACCAATGAGCCTGCTCTGATTGCAAGCAATACACTTCTTCTGTTTCTTGAAAATTCCAGACGGACACAAGAAAATATTCCTGAATCCTGGTCATAGTTGTCCCTAGCAGGGAGCCTTCCCCTTGACCCTTCTCAAAGAGAGGGTCTGGAGACCTGTGGTTATATGTGGAATCCCTGTACTATCATCCCGTTGTAGAAGGTGACCATCAGGCTGGGCCGTACTCCCTGCCTCCTGCTCAGGGCTAAGGCCAGTCCTTCTCCAGTTACCCAGAGAACACAGCAAGCCTTAGAACCAGTCCAGTGAGAGCCCCTAACTCGGTAAATCTATAAATCTACCTCTGACCACAGTTGACATCTTTCTGGAGGGTGTGTTTGTCCATTGCCTGACAGATCCTCAAAGCGTCTCTGTCACAGCATGCTGGAAGGCCATTAGCCACATGCTTTCATTAGCATAACATCCCTACCAAAGACCTTGAGGTGAGTTCAGAGTTTGGGTTTAGTCGAGTGAAGATATGCCAGGGGACAAACAGCATAGGGTGGAAGGGACATGAGTGTGGAAGTGAAGACAGATAGCAGGAAGGCACAAGAGGAGCTTTTGAGGAAGACTGTCCAGTAGTATACTGTCTGGCAGTGAGTGCTTGAGTGGTTTATGTTACGACATGAGACTGCAGTAGGGACAAAAAAAAAAAAAAAAAAAAGAATGATTTACCACTGGGGCTATTTCTTGACTGTGAGAGCTTCTCTTTGAAAGAGTTGGACACAGGAAGGACAAAGTTTTCCAACCAGCAGAGGAGGCAGTCAGCACTGTGAACAAGAGCCATATTACAGGGAGTGAGGACCTCAGACAGAAGACAGCAGAAATGGGATCATGAAAGGTATCAGGGAAGCAGAAGGCAGGTCCTGATCCACACAGCCGTGGGCATCCCTTAGCGGGGGCAACCAGCACCATTGAAAGTCCATGGCCCAGGTGGCAGGAAGGAAGAGCGCTGGCATCTGGAGAGGAAAATCTGCCCCCAGGAGCTCACACTGGAGGCGTTAACACCCGTATATCTCTTAGCACCGCTGGGCATGGGTTTGAGGGGTAGGTGGCTTTCCTGAAGGCAGAGCACTTGCAAGGATAAAGCAACCAATGAGCCTGCTCTGATTGCAAGCAATACACTTCTTCTGTTTCTTCGAAAATTCCAGACGGACACAAGAAGGAAAGACTATATCACTTGATAAATTGAGGTTCTTAATCCATCTATCAAATTTAAGGTTAAAAATAACCACACATGAGATACCATTGGTGGGTAAGGAAATTATTGTTTTTTTAGTCACTAAGTCATGTACAGCTCTGTTTGCAACCCCAAAGACAGTCGTCCACCAGGCTCCTCTGTCCATGGAATTCTCCAAGCAAGAATACTGGAGTGGGCTGCCATTCCCTTCTCCAGGGAATCTTCCCAAGCCAGGGATGGAACCCACGTCTCCTGTTTGGTAGGAGAATTCTTTACCAGTGAGCCACCCGGGAAGCCCCTTTTTTATTGGGTGACAAATTTTGAGTGCCTTCAAAGAATTCTCCAGAAAGAATGATATTTACAAAGAGTCACCTGACTCCCTCCAGACCAAGAAACAAGCAGCAATACGGTCCTGTCTCTGCAGCCGATGGTTTCTAAAGAGGTGCTACCATTCTGCTCCCCAATAAAGTCTCCAAGAAAACATGGCCAGGATGAGGTTCTTTTACTGGCATTGTTGACCAGCCAGCAACCTTCTGACCAGCACTGTCAGTTGAATTTTCACCGTGGTAGGACTTTAAATCAATACATAAGAACAATGATTGTGAAAACATCTTCACTGATTTTCATGTTTATAAAGATAATTCTTGCTTATTTTTTTTTAAGATTTATTTATTTATTTATTGGGCGGGGGTCGGGTTGGGGAGGGAGGGGAGCGGGCAGGCCACTTCTATTGGTCTTTCATTTCTCTATTTTCATCCGTCTTTGTTCTTTGGCTCCTGTGGGCCTCCCATCGCGGTGGTCACTGTCGTCGCAGAGCACCGGCTCTGGGCACATGCGTGCCAGAGCTCCGGCTCGGTAATTGGACACATCGGTCCAGCCGCTCCGCGGCACGTGGGATCTTCCCAGGCCAGGGATGGAACCAGCGCCCCTTGCACTGCAAGGCGGTGTCCTTACCCACTAGACCACCAGGGGAAGCCCTTGCTTATTTTTTAATGATATAAAAATATAGAAGGTAAAAGACATAATGTGTGGTTATTATCTCCCTTTCCAGTAAAAAGTATTTAATCATTTGGTTTACATCCTTCCAGAATGTTTTCTCAATAACTGAATCCTCATCCTAGGTAGTTTGGGGAATCTAGCATTTTCTTCAGAGGTTTCATTGATTTCTGAAGAAGATGCTAATATGTACATGTGTGTTAGTCACTCAGTTATGTCTGACTCTTTGCAATCCTGTGGGCTTGTAGCCTGCCAGGCTTCTCTGTCCATGGGATTCTCCAGGCAAAAATACTGGAGTGGGTAGTCTTCTTTTCTCCAGGAGATCTACCTGACCCAGTGAGCAAACCTGTGTCTCCTGCATTGGAGGCAGATTCTTTACCATCTGAACCACTAAGGAAACCCAGATGCTAATATAGTGGTTGTCTATTCCTCTTGCTTTGGATTCAATTCTGAACCCAATTGCTTATTGCTTTGTTGCCTCCTCTTTATGCCTGCTGACTGCTTCAGATTTTCTCCAGTTTTCTTTTCTTGGCTCCCAAACTTAAAAGCAGGAGTTTTGTTTTTTCTGTGGACCATGCTTTCCCTAGTGTGTTCAGCAGAGAAAGGGATTGCTTCCTCTTCTTAGTCTTAGTAGAGGATCTCTCAGGAAATCAGCAGGTGTTTGTTTCAGTGGAAAACTTCAGTGAGTATAATGACTCATTTTTCAGTCCAAAGACCTGCCTGATGAAGTCAGTTCAACACCCTATGTGTCATGATGGTCTGCCTTCTTTTTTTTTTGGCCACTTTTTTTTTATATAATTGGAAGGCAGTTGCTTTACAGTTGGTCTCTGCCGTACATCAGTGCATACGTATATAATTATATCTATCCGTTCCCTCTGGAGCCTCCCTCCCCCACCCTCATTCCCCTCTTGCCTTCATTTTAAGTTCCTTTGAGGTATTGTTTTTTCATTGTTCCTGTAGAGGTACCTGTGGCTACATTTGTCCATGCTTATAGAAATTCATTTAATTGGAAAACTTTTTAAAGTAGTTTATAATTTTGAGGGCATTTTTTGGTATTACTGTTCTTATATATATCCATGTTTAAAAATCAAGCTTATACAGGATAAATGGAGTAAGCCTGACACAGAATTAATACATATTTTAGTTTCAAACGTAATAACATGTCATTCTCCAAAGCAGTTTGAAACATTAAATGACATGCTTATTTATTTATTCCTAGGAAAAATAATACTCAGAATTATATGTCTTTTTAACTTTTGCATGCCACATTATTTGATATCTAATTTGATTCAGTCGATGATACCTAGAGATATTTCACAGAAAAAATCAATTAACTGGTCCAAAAAACATTATATTGTAAAAAGAAATGCAGAAGAATCAGCCCTAATGAGGTGACTGGATCTAGAACCTATCATCAAAAGTGAAGTCAGTCAAAAAGAGAAGGACAAGTACACTATACTAACACATATATATGGAATCTAGTAGGATGGTGATGATGGCACACGCAGTGAAACGATGGAGAAACAAACATGGATAGTAGACATATGGACATTGTGGGGAAGGAACAGTGGGTGGGAGGCATAAAGGAAGTAGCATGAAGGCCTGTACTATCATATGTGAAGAAAATAGCTATAGTCATTGCTCTGTGGGAAAAGGGGATCCTGCAGGGGTGCTGTGTGATGGTCTGGAGGGGTGGGCTGGAGGGGATATACATATGACTAATCTGGGAACATACATATCTGTAAACAACAAAACTCTGTAAAAGTGAAAAGTAAAACAAAAGTTTTTTTAAAAACCCCATTATATCTAAATATTGAAAAGCACACTTCAAAGACCTGCCTGATGAAGTCAGTTCAACACCCTATGTGTCATGATGGTCTGCCTTCTTTTTTTTTTGGCCACTTTTTTTTTATATAATTGGAAGGCAGTTGCTTTACAGTTGGTCTCTGCCGTACATCAGTGCATACGTATATAATTATATCTATCCGTTCCCTCTGGAGCCTCCCTCCCCCACCCTCATTCCCCTCTTGCCTTCATTTTAAGTTCCTTTGAGGTATTGTTTTTTCATTGTTCCTGTAGAGGTACCTGTGGCTACATTTGTCCATGCTTATAGAAATTCATTTAATTGGAAAACTTTTTAAAGTAGTTTATAATTTTGAGGGCATTTTTTGGTATTACTGTTCTTATATATATCCATGTTTAAAAATCAAGCTTATACAGGATAAATGGAGTAAGCCTGACACAGAATTAATACATATTTTAGTTTCAAACGTAATAACATGTCATTCTCCAAAGCAGTTTGAAACATTAAATGACATGCTTATTTATTTATTCCTAGGAAAAATAATACTCAGAATTATATGTCTTTTTAACTTTTGCATGCCACATTATTTGATATCTAATTTGATTCAGTCGATGATACCTAGAGATATTTCACAGAAAAAATCAATTAACTGGTCCAAAAAACATTATATTGTAAAAAGAAATGCAGAAGAATCAGCCCTAATGAGGTGACTGGATCTAGAACCTATCATCAAAAGTGAAGTCAGTCAAAAAGAGAAGGACAAGTACACTATACTAACACATATATATGGAATCTAGTAGGATGGTGATGATGGCACACGCAGTGAAACGATGGAGAAACAAACATGGATAGTAGACATATGGACATTGTGGGGAAGGAACAGTGGGTGGGAGGCATAAAGGAAGTAGCATGAAGGCCTGTACTATCATATGTGAAGAAAATAGCTATAGTCATTGCTCTGTGGGAAAAGGGGATCCTGCAGGGGTGCTGTGTGATGGTCTGGAGGGGTGGGCTGGAGGGGATATACATATGACTAATCTGGGAACATACATATCTGTAAACAACAAAACTCTGTAAAAGTGAAAAGTAAAACAAAAGTTTTTTTAAAAACCCCATTATATCTAAATATTGAAAAGCACACTTCAAACCAATAAATGACAGAGTTGAGACATTTAAAGAAGAATTGAAATAATAAAAGATCTTCTATTTGCGACCTTAGATTTTATTTAAAAGTAGTATTGCCCAGTGTTGATTACTGCACCATTTGGCTTCATTTGAAGAAAGAACATGATTGAATGAACAATTTTTAACATTTGAAAATCACTCTTTATATTTGAGAAAATTCACTATCAGTTATTTTTTTAAAATTTAAAGAGATTCACAAATAGTCATATAAATTTTATTCTGTGTTCATATTACTTCCCTTCAATTATATTTGTCCTAAAGTTTAATAACTATAAACACTCTAATCATATGTCCAAAGCAGTTACCAATTATAATTATTTTGCGTTATGCTTGAGTTCAATATATATCCCCAGTTACAAATTTAAAAAGCTAAGACTTCCCTGGTGGCTCAATGTGCCTCCCAATGCAGGAGGCACAGATTTGATCCCTGGTCTAAGAAGATCCCACGTCCCAAGAGTAGCTAAGCCCATCTGTCAAGACTATTGGGCCTGTGCTCTAGAGGCAGAGAACTGCAACTACTGAGCCCTCCCACAGCAATGACTAAAGCCTGCACGCCCTGGAGCCCAGGTTCCACAGAAAAAGCCACCGCAGTGAGAAGCCCAAGCACCACCACTAGACAGTAGCTCCCATTCACCACAACTAGAGAAAAGCCTGTGCTGTAATGAAGACCCAGCACAACCAAAAATAAATAAGTAATTCTTAAAAATAAATAAAGGAAAAGCCAACAAAAGTCGAAAGAGTTGGTAGCTTCATAATTGGGAAACAAGTTATGAATAGAGAAACTAATTATTGTGAATTTGTATCCAAAACATACAAAAAAGAAGCACATATAGTATTTTCAGTCAGTTAATCTATTGGTTTTCTAATATAGAATACAATATAAAATTCTGTACATAACAATATATCATGGATATAGATGTTTTACCAGTTGACCTAGGAATTAAAAACAAACAGAATGAGGTTGTTCAGTTAGGGATTAAGTTTCATCCTTTACTCTTCACCCCTCCCCCCAAAAAACACTTATTGAGTGGCCAGTGCATAGTCAGTTGACACATATTTTTCATTTTCAATTTGGAGATACCAGATCAGTGAGTATACTTAGTGAAGAAGTGTTTCAAGCATTCATGTTCCAGGTTAGAAGAATAGACAGAGTTTAGAAGGATAGACGGAGCTGGGAGTAAGATTTATTGGGAACAAATATGAGTAGGAATAAGGGACTATACCCTCTTGGATCAGGAAATTAATTCCTTTCTCTTGTATTTCAAAACATACCCCAAGAAAAAACATCTTGAGCTTCTCTCATTATGCTTGGTGGATGCAGGAGCCCAGAGACCTAAATGTTCGGAAATCTCAGTGAAAGGGTTTTCAATGCTGCTGTGTCTCTGGCCTCATCTTCCGGCCTTTTCCCTCTTCGTGTCAATATTCCATTCCTTTAATAACCTTGCTGTAGCTAATTATATGCTGAACCTATGAGTTGTGCTAGTCACCCATTTGTGTCTGACTCTATGATCCATGGACAGAAGAGCCTGGTGGGTTTCTGTCCATGGAATCCCCCCAGGATTCCAAGGGTTCGAACCCATCTGTCAAGACTATTGGGCCTGTGCTCTAGAGGCAGAGAACTGCAACTACTGAGCCCTCCCACAGCAATGACTAAAGCCTGCACGCCCTGGAGCCCAGGTTCCACAGAAAAAGCCACCGCAGTGAGAAGCCCAAGCACCACCACTAGACAGTAGCTCCCATTCACCACAACTAGAGAAAAGCCTGTGCTGTAATGAAGACCCAGCACAACCAAAAATAAATAAGTAATTCTTAAAAATAAATAAAGGAAAAGCCAACAAAAGTCGAAAGAGTTGGTAGCTTCATAATTGGGAAACAAGTTATGAATAGAGAAACTAATTATTGTGAATTTGTATCCAAAACATACAAAAAAGAAGCACATATAGTATTTTCAGTCAGTTAATCTATTGGTTTTCTAATATAGAATACAATATAAAATTCTGTACATAACAATATATCATGGATATAGATGTTTTACCAGTTGACCTAGGAATTAAAAACAAACAGAATGAGGTTGTTCAGTTAGGGATTAAGTTTCATCCTTTACTCTTCACCCCTCCCCCCAAAAAACACTTATTGAGTGGCCAGTGCATAGTCAGTTGACACATATTTTTCATTTTCAATTTGGAGATACCAGATCAGTGAGTATACTTAGTGAAGAAGTGTTTCAAGCATTCATGTTCCAGGTTAGAAGAATAGACAGAGTTTAGAAGGATAGACGGAGCTGGGAGTAAGATTTATTGGGAACAAATATGAGTAGGAATAAGGGACTATACCCTCTTGGATCAGGAAATTAATTCCTTTCTCTTGTATTTCAAAACATACCCCAAGAAAAAACATCTTGAGCTTCTCTCATTATGCTTGGTGGATGCAGGAGCCCAGAGACCTAAATGTTCGGAAATCTCAGTGAAAGGGTTTTCAATGCTGCTGTGTCTCTGGCCTCATCTTCCGGCCTTTTCCCTCTTCGGTGTCAATATTCCATTCCTTTAATAACCTTGCTGTAGCTAATTATATGCTGAACCTATGAGTTGTGCTAGTCACCCATTTGTGTCTGACTCTATGATCCATGGACAGAAGAGCCTGGTGGGTTTCTGTCCATGGAATTCTCCAGGCAAGGGTTGCCATGCCCTCCTCCAGGGGATCTTCCCAACCCAGGGTTCGAACCCAGGTCTCCCCTCACGCATTACAGGCAGATTTTTTATCATCTGAGCCACCACTTGAAGGAAGAAGATAAATTCAGATTGGTTCTCTGAGTTCATCTTCCTCCTTCAAGTTTAGGGATTCTCTTAAGATCAACTTCCATCAAGACCTGAGTCTTTTGTCTTCTGGCCCCCAAATGTTGCCAGTTACTTTGGTTTCTGTATAAGTCTTGCATTAGCTCATACAAAATGGATTCAGTTCATATTTCCTGAAGGACAATAGCCTGAGAACCCACTGGAATGGCATCTGCAGGCACAGGTGCACTAGGGAGCTTCCTCCAGGAGACTTACTTACACCTGAGTTTTGTACCAACTTGGCACAGGTTCCATGATGTGCTGAAAAGATTTGAGCATTGACAGCTTACTCTCAGGGCTGCAGCAAGATGGATGAATGAAAGGTGTGTTGTTCCACTCTCCCTTCCACCCACCTCCCTCCATGTGTATTTGCACACGTGTTTCCATTCACGCCTGTGTGCACTTGAAAACCCTCTCTAGTGAATTCAAAACAGTTTAAACTCATTTCAGAAGAGCTGAGCTGGTTTCAATAAAACAACATGTGACTACCTCAAAGAAAGGAGAATTTGGGATGTCTTATATGTAATTTTTAATTATACTACCTGTTCCATGATGGCGACAATAACAATAAGAGAATCTTCATCATTAGTATACACGGTGGACAATTAGTCTGTATTTTCTTATTTAATTTCTGTATATTATTATGATAAAAACCTTGAGAACTAAAGATACATTCTATTTTGGTAGGCATAATGTTGGTTCAAGTGATTTTTGATTCTCTGTTGCATCTCTACACTACACTGACAGTTGAATTAGTCTAAAACCAACAAGCTTCTCTGGTATAATTGACTTGATCCATTTGCCATATGGAGATCTGACTTTAGTCAGCCAAATAACAGTCTCGTGATGTATTTAAAACATCCATATGTTCCAGGGACAGAAATAACCTTCTTCTCCATACTCTAGTCAAGTAAATATTTCTCAATATTAAGGCAAGTTAAAAACCAACTGTTCTTTGTAATTTTTTAATACAAAAAATGGATATGCTTTGTTTGGTGTTCTCTAGCACAACAAAAATCTGTAAGACAAAAGCAAGGAATAAGTCTAATTAGGTCACATTCCTGCTTTTTGAAAATGAGCATTCTTTTCCATTTGAATACTTAAAATAACAAACACAACTTTTCTTCTGATGAAGAATAACCAAATAAACATAATCTTTTTGTGGAACTTACATTTAAAATCCTTTTGTGGAACTTACATTTAAAAGGCCACTTTGGCTTTTTTTCTTTTGGCCACTTCTATTGGTCTTTCATTTATCTATTTTCATCCATCTTTGTTCTTCAGCCTGTGTGGGCCTCCCATCGCAGTGGCCTCTCTTGCTACAGAGCACCGCTCTGGGTGCAGGCACCCCAGAACTCCAGCTTGGTAGTTGGACACATTGGTCCAGCCTCTCCGCAGCACGTGGGATCTTCCCAGGCCAGGGATGGAACTGGCGCCCCTTGCACTGCAAGACGGTGTCTCTACCCACTGGACTACCAGGGAAGCCCCCAACTTTGGCTTTTTAATTAAAAAAAAAATTTAAACCTTTGTATTCAGCTTTCTTTTTGGAGTTTTCTAATGTGACTGTGGAAGAGTTTGGTGTTTCAAATTTAGCGTTATAAGGAACAGGGTTTACAATTTAAAAATTAGGTGAAGTGATGGAGGAAATGCTGAGCCTAAATAGATGGGCGTACTTCTGAAATGTACACCACTTTTCTGGTTTCAGAGACCTGAAAAGGGTCAGTTCCAATATGGCAGGCTTGTTCTATTAAAATAAGGTTTAAGAAGTAGATAAGTGATACCAAACTTGGGCCAAAACAAACTATTTCTAGGAAGATGGGAACCTCAGGGAATTTCACTAGCCACAAATTTTAATGATTAGAAGCTAGATCAATGGCATAGGTATGAAGAGGAATAGATACAAATAGGAGGGGTAGAAACATGGCATATTGCACCTCCAAATCTGGAGAACTGGAACTTCATTCTATTAAGAATTACTAAGGCTTTGAGAGATAGAGTATAACAGAGGTAGATTTTATCAGGATGATATGGCTGAAGCTCAGGTTAAAATTTCCATCTACCCCTTTCCTAAATCTAAAAGTATTTATTGGATATGCTTTGTTTGGTGTTCTCTAGCACAACAAAATCTGTAAGACAAAAGCAAGGAATAAGTCTAATTAGGTCACATTCCTGCTTTTTGAAAATGAGCATTCTTTTCCATTTGAATACTTAAAATAACAAACACAACTTTTCTTCTGATGAAGAATAACCAAATAAACATAATCTTTTTGTGGAACTTACATTTAAAATCCTTTTGTGGAACTTACATTTAAAAGGCCACTTTGGCTTTTTTTCTTTTGGCCACTTCTATTGGTCTTTCATTTATCTATTTTCATCCATCTTTGTTCTTCAGCCCGTGTGGGCCTCCCATCGCAGTGGCCTCTCTTGCTACAGAGCACCGCTCTGGGTGCAGGCACCCCAGAACTCCAGCTTGGTAGTTGGACACATTGGTCCAGCCTCTCCGCAGCACGTGGGATCTTCCCAGGCCAGGGATGGAACTGGCGCCCCTTGCACTGCAAGACGGTGTCTCTACCCACTGGACTACCAGGGAAGCCCCCAACTTTGGCTTTTTAATTAAAAAAATTTAAACCTTTGTATTCAGCTTTCTTTTTGGAGTTTTCTAATGTGACTGTGGAAGAGTTTGGTGTTTCAAATTTAGCGTTATAAGGAACAGGGTTTACAATTTAAAAATTAGGTGAAGTGATGGAGGAAATGCTGAGCCTAAATAGATGGGCGTACTTCTGAAATGTACACCACTTTTCTGGTTTCAGAGACCTGAAAAGGGTCAGTTCCAATATGGCAGGCTTGTTCTATTAAAATAAGGTTTAAGAAGTAGATAAGTGATACCAAACTTGGGCCAAAACAAACTATTTCTAGGAAGATGGGAACCTCAGGGAATTTCACTAGCCACAAATTTTAATGATTAGAAGCTAGATCAATGGCATAGGTATGAAGAGGAATAGATACAAATAGGAGGGGTAGAAACATGGCATATTGCACCTCCAAATCTGGAGAACTGGAACTTCATTCTATTAAGAATTACTAAGGCTTTGGAGAGATAGAGTATAACAGAGGTAGATTTTATCAGGATGATATGGCTGAAGCTCAGGTTAAAATTTCCATCTACCCCTTTCCTAAATCTAAAAGTATTTATTGGACATTGACAGTTTTCCAGGAATAGTTCTTAGGTCACAGGACACAGCAGTCAACTAGTCAGAACAAAATCCTGTCTCTTAATAAAATATATGTTCTAGTTGGAATATGGACAGGTTTTTTTTTTTTTTTTTTGAACTGAAGTATCCTTAGCCTACAACACTGGATTAGTTCCAAGTGTACAATATAGTGATTCAATATTACAAAATGATCAAAACAGTAAGTCTAGTAGTCACTGTCACCATCAAAATTTCCTCTTTATTTTTTAGAATAGTTTGAGAATCAATATTAACTGCTTAAAAATGGTGTAATTTGCTTGTAACCCTGTCTGGTCCTGAAGTCTTGTTTTGGGGAAGTTTTTCAGTTTGTTTGTTTCTGTTTTGTTTTTTACTGATTAAATTTCATTGCAGGTAGTCAGTT
The DNA here is from genome assembly GCA_022376925.1 of Tragulus kanchil. Lineage (NCBI taxonomy): Eukaryota > Metazoa > Chordata > Mammalia > Artiodactyla > Tragulidae > Tragulus > Tragulus kanchil. The sequence continues at coordinate 204,884,019 of JAIOJX010000026.1, forward strand.
GGTTCTTTTTTTTTTTTTTTTTTTTTTACTACTTTCTTAGTCTCAGGAAATAGTATGTTTCTTGGAATGTATTTCTTCTAGGTTTTCCATTTTATTGGCACATAATTTTATTGGCACATAATTGTTCATAATAATATCCATCATTTTTGCTACTCAGAATATAGACAATTAAAAAAATAAATTAGTAGCATGTTCAATAATGATATGTGCTAAGGCCAGGGAAAAGGCAAGGAAAAAGAGTAGGAACTATGCAGGGGTGAAATTTTAGATCAGATGACCAGTGAAGGGATGAGCAAGTGAAAAAGCCTTAAGACAGAAAGGATCTCTGTTTTGTTGTTGTTGTTGTTGTTGTTGTTGTTGTTTTCCATGGCCAACACTCTGTTTCTGGGAATATGATAGACTAAAACATGTGAACTCTTCCTTTATAAAACATCTTCAAATGCTGGATATGGTATAATACTGGATTTCTCTAGCTGTATAACAAGTTACTTAATGACTTAAAACAACAGTCAACGTTCATTATTTATCATAAGTTTTTTACATCAAGAATTCAGGAACAGTCAAGCTGTAATTGGCTTCTGAGGCAGTTCCCTCACATAGTTGGAAAACGGATGCTGGTTGTTGGTGAGTGCCTCGTTTTATCTCCACTGTGCCTGAATGTTCCTACAACAGGAGGCCAGTTTCCCTTAGAGCAAGCCATCTGTGAGAGAGGCCAAGATGAAAGCTGCATTGTTTTTATGATACATTGTTTAGAAGACACAAATGGTTATTTCCCCATTATCCCAATGGACACAAAGGTCAGCCATGATTCAGTATAAGAGGGAAGGACACAAGGATGTGAACAGTAGAAAGTAAAGATCATTAAAGGCTCTCTTGGAAACTAGATACAACACCACTGCATATACACAGGTGTGCACTCAAGAAATAAGCATTAAAAAGAGCTAAAAATCCTTGTGCTAAACAGCACTGAGCTCGTAGTTATCCCCAAGGGATTTTCCAGTCTCCATCTTCCTGGATCTGAGGCATAATCTTCTAAGCACAGCAGTTACTAATAACTAAGGCTTAGATGCAGGAAGAGGGGAACTTGAACTGAAAACCTAACAGCATGACTGGATCACTATAAGCATTACACCCTTAGCAAAAGGGAGACTAGAAAAATCTGCCCACCAGGAAAGGAAAACAAGAGTCATCCTAACTGGCCTGAGTTCTGGTGGAAAAATACTGTTTACAAAGAATTTGTAACCACCATTGGACCCTCACATGGCTTCAGGTTTGTATTTATACTTCTTAGACAATTAAAATAAATTAGTAGCATGTTCAATAATGATATGTGCTAAGGCCAGGAAAAGGCAAGGAAAAAGAGTAGGAACTATGCAGGGGTGAAATTTTAGATCAGATGACCAGTGAAGGGATGAGCAAGTGAAAAAGCCTTAAGACAGAAAGGATCTCTGTTTTGTTGTTGTTGTTGTTGTTGTTGTTGTTGTTTTCCATGGCCAACACTCTGTTTCTGGGAATATGATAGACTAAAACATGTGAACTCTTCCTTTATAAAACATCTTCAAATGCTGGATATGGTATAATACTGGATTTCTCTAGCTGTATAACAAGTTACTTAATGACTTAAAACAACAGTCAACGTTCATTATTTATCATAAGTTTTTTACATCAAGAATTCAGGAACAGTCAAGCTGTAATTGGCTTCTGAGGCAGTTCCCTCACATAGTTGGAAAACGGATGCTGGTTGTTGGTGAGTGCCTCGTTTTATCTCCACTGTGCCTGAATGTTCCTACAACAGGAGGCCAGTTTCCTTAGAGCAAGCCATCTGTGAGAGAGGCCAAGATGAAAGCTGCATTGTTTTTATGATACATTGTTTAGAAGACACAGATGGGTCTTTCCCTATTATCCCAGTGGACACAATGGTCGGCCATGATTCAGTATAAGAGGGAAGGACACAAGGATGTGAACAGTAGAAAGTAAAGATCATTAAAGGCTCTCTTGGAAACTAGATACAACACCACTGCATATACACAGGTGTGCACTCAAGAAATAAGCATTAAAAAGAGCTAAAAATCCTTGTGCTAAACAGCACTGAGCTCGTAGTTATCCCCAAGGGATTTTCCAGTCTCCATCTTCCTGGATCTGAGGCATAATCTTCTAAGCACAGCAGTTACTAATAACTAAGGCTTAGATGCAGGAAGAGGGGAACTTGAACTGAAAACCTAACAGCATGACTGGATCACTATAAGCATTACACCCTTAGCAAAAGGGAGACTAGAAAAATCTGCCCACCAGGAAAGGAAAACAAGAGTCATCCTAACTGGCCTGAGTTCTGGTGGAAAAATACTGTTTACAAAGAATTTGTAACCACCATTGGACCCTCACATGGCTTCAGGTTTGTATTTATACTTCTTGGAACCAAGAGTCTCAAACTGAGAAAATTCACAGTAAATGGTCCCTAATTGGTATCCTTGAGGTGTCTGGTGGAATTAATTATAAATCCTTTCTGGAGAAAGATAACTTCAAATCATGATTCCCATATGATGTTTATAATAAATATAAACATAAGCATACATTACACAGTTGTAAACCACACAAGTAAACCATTATGAGTGTGGTTCAAAAGAAATAATAAACTACAAAGTTGAACACTCAGGAGTTTGGATTAAATGATTATGAAAATAAAAGTCTAATGTATTAAAAACATATTTTTAAATACATTAAAATACGTATTTTTTAAATAGTAAAATAAACACATAAAAAGATCAATCAAATTTAAAAATAAATAAGGTCAGTAACAATCATGAATTGTATTATATTGGAATAAATAATACAATAAATAATAAATAATATAATAATCAAAATTACAATCTCGTTGGTATCGCCCACTTGTAGCATGTCAGAATGAGGCAATACATAAGTCCTACCCTAAAAAGTAACCATAAAGCTGAACAAAACACTATGTAGTCGTTTCAATAGGTACAGAAGAAAATATTTGGCAAAATCAATGCCATTTAGGATAAAAAGATCTCAACAAATTACAAACGGAAAGAAACTTGCTCGTTTTAATAAAGGGCATCTGTTGAAAAACCTATAACTAAGATCATCCTTAATGATGAAAGACTAAATGTTTCTTCCTACGATCAAGAAAAAGGCACGGGTATCCACTCTATTCAGCATTGCACTTGAAGGTTATAGAAAGAAATAAAAGGCATCCAGCTTGAAAAGAAAGAAACAAAATTTTATTTATTCAAGTGACATGATCCTGTATTCGGAAAACTCAAGGAAAGGAAAACAAGAGTCATCCTAATTTTGGGAGACTAGAAATCTGCCCACCAGGAAAGGAAGACAAGAGTCATCCTAACTGGCCTGAGTTCTGGTGGAAAAATACTGTTTACAAAGAATTTGTAACCACCATTGGACCCTCACATGGCTTCAGGTTTGTATTTATACTTCTTGGAACCAAGAGTCTCAAACTGAGAAAATTCACAGTAAATGGTCCCTAATTGGTATCCTTGAGGTGTCTGGTGGAATTAATTATAAATCCTTTCTGGAGAAAGATAACTTCAAATCATGATTCCCATATGATGTTTATAATAAATATAAACATAAGCATACATTACACAGTTGTAAACCACACAAGTAAACCATTATGAGTGTGGTTCAAAAGAAATAATAAACTACAAAGTTGAACACTCAGGAGTTTGGATTAAATGATTATGAAAATAAAAGTCTAATGTATTAAAAACATATTTTTAAATACATTAAAATACGTATTTTTAAGTAGTAAAATAAACACATAAAAAGATCAATCAAATTTAAAAATAAATAAGGTCAGTAACAATCATGAATTGTATTATATTGGAATAAATAATACAATAAATAATAAATAATATAATAATCAAAATTACAATCTCGTTGGTATCGCCCACTTGTAGCATGTCAGAATGAGGCAATACATAAGTCCTACCCCTAAAAAGTAACCATAAAGCTGAACAAAACACTATGTAGTCGTTTCAATAGGTACAGAAGAAAATATTTGGCAAAATCAATGCCATTTAGGATAAAAAGATCTCAACAAATTACAAACGGAAAGAAACTTGCTCGTTTTAATAAAGGGCATCTGTTGAAAAACCTATAACTAAGATCATCCTTAATGATGAAAGACTAAATGTTTCTTCCTACGATCAAGAAAAAGGCACGGGTATCCACTCTATTCAGCATTGCACTTGAAGGTTATAGAAAGAAATAAAAGGCATCCAGCTTGAAAAGAAAGAAACAAAATTTTATTTATTCAAGTGACATGATCCTGTATTCGGAAAACTCAAGGATTTCATTAGAACTAATAAATATGTTCAACAAGGTTGGGTGCAAGATCAATATATAAAAAACAATTTTATTTTCCTGCATATTCATTGGAAGGACTGATGCTGAAGCTGAAGCTCCAATACTCTGGCCACCTGATGTGAAGAGCCGACTCATTGGAAAAGACTCTGATGCTGGGAAATATGGTAGGCAATGGGAGAAGGTGTGGCAGAGGGTGAGATGGTTAGATAGCATCACTGACTCAGTGGACATGAATCTGAGCAAACTGTGGGAGACAGCAGAGGACAGAGGAGTCTGGTGTGCTGCAGTCCATGGGGTCTCAAGGAGTTGGACACAGCTTAGTGACTGAATAATAGCTACCAGCAATCTGAAAATAAAATTAAGAACACAGTTTCATTCATAATTTCATTAAAGAGAGTTAAATATTAGGAATAAACATTACAAAAGAAGAACAGGCCAAGTAGAAGAAAAAATATAAAACTTGGCCTGGAAAATTTATGAAAGACATTTTGTTACATACAAATGGAAAGGCATTTCATGTTTATGGATTGAAATACTTAATATAAGATGGCAATTATTTCCCAATTCTCCCTAGCAGAAAATTTACAAAAATTGACAAACCACCTCCAAAATATATATGGAAATGCAAAAGACCCAGATAGCTGGAACAATTTTGAAACAAGAAGAAAAAAGCTGGAGAATTTAGAATTCTTGATTTTAAATGTTAGTATCAGACTACAGTAATACAGACAGTAAGGCATAAACAGAGGCCTTGAGATCAGAATTTAAATTTATGTAGTCGTTTCAATAGGTACAGAAGAAAATATTTGGCAAAATCAATGCCATTTAGGATAAAAGATCTCAACAAATTACAACGGAAAGAAACTTGCTCGTTTTAATAAAGGGCATCTGTTGAAAAACCTATAACTAAGATCATCCTTAATGATGAAAGACTAAATGTTTCTTCCTACGATCAAGAAAAAGGCACGGGTATCCACTCTATTCAGCATTGCACTTGAAGGTTATAGAAAGAAATAAAAGGCATCCAGCTTGAAAAGAAAGAAACAAAATTTTATTTATTCAAGTGACATGATCCTGTATTCGGAAAACTCAAGGATTTCATTAGAACTAATAAATATGTTCAACAAGGTTGGGTGCAAGATCAATATATAAAAAACAATTTTATTTTCCTGCATATTCATTGGAAGGACTGATGCTGAAGCTGAAGCTCCAATACTCTGGCCACCTGATGTGAAGAGCCGACTCATTGGAAAAGACTCTGATGCTGGGAAATATGGTAGGCAATGGGAGAAGGTGTGGCAGAGGGTGAGATGGTTAGATAGCATCACTGACTCAGTGGACATGAATCTGAGCAAACTGTGGGAGACAGCAGAGGACAGAGGAGTCTGGTGTGCTGCAGTCCATGGGGTCTCAAGGAGTTGGACACAGCTTAGTGACTGAATAATAGCTACCAGCAATCTGAAAATAAAATTAAGAACACAGTTTCATTCATAATTTCATTAAAGAGAGTTAAATATTAGGAATAAACATTACAAAAGAAGAACAGGCCAAGTAGAAGAAAAAATATAAAACTTGGCCTGGAAAATTTATGAAAGACATTTTGTTACATACAAATGGAAAGGCATTTCATGTTTATGGATTGAAATACTTAATATAAGATGGCAATTATTTCCCAATTCTCCCTAGCAGAAAATTTACAAAAATTGACAAACCACCTCCAAAATATATATGGAAATGCAAAAGACCCAGATAGCTGGAACAATTTTGAAACAAGAAGAAAAAAGCTGGAGAATTTAGAATTCTTGATTTTAAATGTTAGTATCAGACTACAGTAATACAGACAGTAAGGCATAAACAGAGGCCTATAGATCGAGTGATACAGAATTTAAAGTCTTAAACTAAACCTTTACATTTATGGTGAATTAACTTTCAACAAAGGTGCCAAGGCAATTCCTTGGGGAGAAAAGATAGGCCTTTCCATAATAATAATAGGCCCTTTTTTGCACCCATGTGCACTGATTCCTTTTCATGACAGAGCCATCATCTCTGGATCTCTCTCCATCCAACTCTTGGCGGGCTAGGGTAGTGGGGCTCTTCCTTTGTCTCTCCCATATCTGAGACTCTGATTCATGGCTTTTGCTTTATTTCCCCAGATTATTTCTGAGAAAGGATGCTCAGAAGATAAATTTTTTGAGACTTTGCAAGTCTGGAAATTCTTTCTTGGTCACCTCATCCCATCTGCTGCTGGAAAAGATGGAAGGCAAGAGGAGAAGGGGGCAACAGAGGATGAGGTGGTTGGATGGCATCATCAACTCAATGGACAAGAGTTTGGGAAAACTCCCAGAGATGGTAAAGAACAGGGAAGTCTGGTGTGCTGCAGTCTATGAGGTTGCGGAAAGTCAGACATGACAGAGACTGAACAACAACAATAACATCTTCAATTGGTCATTTGACTGGGTCTAAATTTTTAGTTTGGTAATAATTTTCCTTAAGAAATTTGGTAACTTTGCTCTAATGACTTCAAGCTGCCAGTGAGCTATTAGCAAGTTTGACCCAATCCAATTCTCACTTTTTTTTTTTTTTACATGACTTTTTGCCCTTTTTCAGGCAACTTTCAGAATGTTTTTATTCCATGTTATAGTGATTTCATGATGATCTTCCTCTGATGTAATTTCATTTTCATCCTAGACCCAGTGGACCCATTTCTATAATTCTGGGAAATTTTCTTGAATTATTTGATAACTCTTCCCTCCTCTCTAGTCAAGTTACTTTTCTTTCCTTTTCTTGAACTTCTGTTATTTGGACAGAAGCTTCCTTACTAATTTGGTGTTATTAAAAATAGCTATTTTGCATCTTATTTTATCTCTTTTTTACGTTATTCTCTATGCTTTCTTTTGAGCTTTTCATTTATGTTATTTTAGTCTTAATCTCTCAGATTCCCTTTATTATCTGTTTCTTTCTTATGGTGTCCTGCCAGTACTTCACAGATGCTAATTATTTCTTAGTTCTCCCAGGATATTAATGATAGACTTTTGTTGCATTGTGTCTTCTCGGAATAGTTTCCATTTCCTAAAGGTGCAATTTTTTTTTTTTTTTTTTGGTGCTTTGCATTCTTCGCCTACCCCACCCCAACTTTCATTTTAAAACAGTAGAAGATATTTTCTCAAGTACCTTGTGATGTTTTACAATTCTAGGGTCTGATGAGACATGTACACTTAGTCATGACTTGACTTGGCTGTTTTATTTGCAGGCACCTAACATCAACATCTTTAGGCTGAGTAGATTCTCCAGTGAATGATCTTCTGTCTGGTGAGTCTGTTGGCTCTCGGGGGCTAGAAACTGGTGGAGACAAAACTGTAATCTCACATTCTGCATGACGTGTATTTCCCCTCTTCCCTTTCAGGATTCTTGCTGGCAGTCCTTCATGGTCCCCTCACTTCCTTCCTCAATTCCAGTTACTTTGTTATGCTTTCTGGAGAATAAACCTTCAACTGGCAGCTGGAAAAAGTTTCCCTATAGCTCGGTAGGTAAAGAATCCACCTGCCAATGCAGCAGATGCAAGAGGCATGGGTTTAACTCCTCAGTCAGGAACATCCCCTGGAGGAGGAAATGGCAACCCACTCCATCCAGCGTTCTTGCCTGGGAAATCCCGTTGACAGAGGAGCCTGGAGGGCTGCCTGTCAGACCCTGTGGACTGACACTACAGAGCATGCACAGATGAGGGTCATTAACCTAACTAAGTAGGATAGAAAGGATTTTGTTACCCATGCAAAGTTCGTACCTGCTTCCTCAGTTTTCAAAATATTCCTATTTTCTCTCTCCTCCCCTCCCCATCACCTTCACTTTCAGAGCTGTCTGGAATTCACAGTGCTTGGTTATTTGGAGATGCTGGGATTGAAGTCACTTTGCTCCTGGACTTTCTCTGTTGCCAGGCTAGGATTTCATTTTCTCAGATTTGCTGAGGTGGTTATCGTTGATCCATATGCTTTATGTTTTCCAAAAACTTGCTTCTCTTTTCTGCGCTAAAATTCTCTTTTTCTTTGTGAGTTTATTATTGTTTAATCTCTCAGTGGTGTTCTGCTCTTTGTGACCCCATGGACTGTAGCCTGCCAGGCTCCTCATCCATAGGATTTTCCAGGTAAGAATACTGGTGTGGACTGACATTTCCTTCTCCAGGGGATCTCCCTGACTCAGGGATCAAACCCAGGTCTTCTGAGTGTCTCCTGCATTACACACAGGTTCTTTTACCACCGAGCCTCTGGGGAAAATCCATGTTAGTCCAGGAGGAAGAGGCCAGGCCCATCAAGTGCTCAGTTAACCATCTTTACTTAGAAGTGTGTTATCTTATTCTTTATGTCCCAAGAAATGTTAGCGTAACTCTATGGAGCCAGCTTTCTCTAACACACAGAGAAACTACATTTCTCTTGACCTCAAAGGAAATTGCACTTCCTTTCTTGATAAACATAAATTAAAAATATTCTGACTTGTCTTTTGTTATATATTTTACTCTCTCTCTCTCTTTTTTTTTTTGCAACCTACAGGAGTGGATGGGATGGGGAGGAAGACGAGAGGGAAGTTCAGGAGGGAAAGAATGTATGCATTCCTATGGCTGATTCATGTTGATGTTAGGCAGTAAACAACAAAACTCTGTAAAGCTATTATCCTTCAATTTAAAAAATAAAAAATAAATAAAAGGATTTTTTTTTTCTAGTATAGATTTGAATGTAATTAAATAAATTGGGAATTAAGGAGCAATAAAAAATAACCCCCCAAATTCACATTTTTAAATTTCCAGAATTAATGGCTAAATCAAAACGATTTCCTAGGCCCATAGATTTGTATCTTGACTTTCCTACAAATGAATAGCTCTCTCAGAGCACTCTCAGGAACTCGGTCAGAGGGCAACACGCCCCGGTTCAAAGAAAGTGCTTGGAGAGTGATGTCAAAAGCCTCCGGGGGAATCTGCAAGTCTGAGAGGGTCTTTATTCATCCCCGTCAAACTCAGGGGTCCCAAGCACTCAAGGGACAAGGGAATGAAAGATCTGTCTTTGATCCAAAACTTGCTTGCTCTTTTCTGCGCTAGAAATTCTATTTCGTTGATCCATATGCTTTATGTTTTCCAAAAACTTGCTTCTCTTTTCTGCGCTAAAATTCTCTTTTTCTTTGTGAGTTTATTATTGTTTAATCTCTCAGTGGTGTTCTGCTCTTTGTGACCCCATGGACTGTAGCCTGCCAGGCTCCTCATCCATAGGATTTTCCAGGTAAGAATACTGGTGTGGACTGACATTTCCTTCTCCAGGGGATCTCCCTGACTCAGGGATCAAACCCAGGTCTTCTGAGTGTCTCCTGCATTACACACAGGTTCTTTTACCACCGAGCCTCTGGGGAAAATCCATGTTAGTCCAGGAGGAAGAGGCCAGGCCCATCAAGTGCTCAGTTAACCATCTTTACTTAGAAGTGTGTTATCTTATTCTTTATGTCCCAAGAAATGTTAGCGTAACTCTATGGAGCCAGCTTTCTCTAACACACAGAGAAACTACATTTCTCTTGACCTCAAAGGAAATTGCACTTCCTTTCTTGATAAACATAAATTAAAAATATTCTGACTTGTCTTTTGTTATATATTTTACTCTCTCTCTCTCCTTTTTTGCAACCTACAGGAGTGGATGGGATGGGGAGGAAGACGAGAGGGAAGTTCAGGAGGGAAAGAATGTATGCATTCCTATGGCTGATTCATGTTGATGTTAGGCAGTAAACAACAAAACTCTGTAAAGCTATTATCCTTCAATTTAAAAAATAAAAAATAAATAAAAGGATTTTTTTTTTCTAGTATAGATTTGAATGTAATTAAATAAATTGGGAATTAAGGAGCAATAAAAAATAACCCCCCAAATTCACATTTTTAAATTTCCAGAATTAATGGCTAAATCAAAACGATTTCCTAGGCCCATAGATTTGTATCTTGACTTTCCTACAAATGAATAGCTCTCTCAGAGCACTCTCAGGAACTCGGTCAGAGGGCAACACGCCCCGGTTCAAAGAAAGTGCTTGGAGAGTGATGTCAAAAGCCTCCGGGGGAATCTGCAAGTCTGAGAGGGTCTTTATTCATCCCCGTCAAACTCAGGGGTCCCAAGCACTCAAGGGACAAGGGAATGAAAGATCTGTCTATGATTTCAGTGTGTTTCGCCTGTAATGACACTTGCAGGCTCATCTGCTGGAGCTGGGAAAGATTTGCGCTTAGGGTCGGAGCTGCTGGTTTGGTTAGTCTGCTGGAAAATGATATCAAGTGCAGCCCATCCCGGAAGGCTGGGTGGGGCCCCTTCCCACCAGCTCTTCCCTTTGCCTTTGATGTGACTGCCTGGGTCTGTTCACCTCGGAGTTTATGGTTAACACTAGACCACTTCTCTTGTAACACCGTTATTGGAGTCAGTCAAGCATGCTTCCAGTTACAGGTTTTTGTTTTTTTTTTTTTTTTTAAACATTTATTTTATTTATCTATCTTTTGGGGGGTGGGGTGAAGGGAAGGGGGACGGGCGGCCCACTTCTATTGGTCTTTCATTTCTCTATTTTCATCTGTCTTTGTTCTTTGGCTCCTGTGGGCCTCCCATCACAGTGGCGTCTGTTGTCACAGAGCATCGACTCTGGGCGCATGCGCTCCAGAGCTCCGGCTCGGTAATTGGACACATCAGTCCAGCCGCTCTGCTGCACGTGGGATCTTCCCAGGCCAGGGCTCGAACCGGCGCCCCTTGCACTGCAAGGCGGTGTCCTTACCCACTGGACCACCAGGGGAAGCCCTTGTTACAGGTTTTTAAAATGTTTTCTTCTGCTTTACTCTACTTCACTTTTGTTTGCCACTTTCTCTCTTCCTCTGCTGCTCCAGTGTCATCTCATTTCAAAAAAATCACATTATTAAAAAATAAAATAAATAAGGATTTTTTCTAGTATAGATTTGAATGTAATTAAATAAATTGGGAATTAAGGAGCAATAAAAAATAACCCCCCAAATTCACATTTTTAAATTTCCAGAATTAATGGCTAAATCAAAACGATTTCCTAGGCCCATAGATTTGTATCTTGACTTTCCTACAAATGAATAGCTCTCTCAGAGCACTCTCAGGAACTCGGTCAGAGGGCAACACGCCCCGGTTCAAAGAAAGTGCTTGGAGAGTGATGTCAAAAGCCTCCGGGGGAATCTGCAAGTCTGAGAGGGTCTTTATTCATCCCCGTCAAACTCAGGGGTCCCAAGCACTCAAGGGACAAGGGAATGAAAGATCTGTCTATGATTTCAGTGTGTTTCGCCTGTAATGACACTTGCAGGCTCATCTGCTGGAGCTGGGAAAGATTTGCGCTTAGGGTCGGAGCTGCTGGTTTGGTTAGTCTGCTGGAAAATGATATCAAGTGCAGCCCATCCCGGAAGGCTGGGTGGGGCCCCTTCCCACCAGCTCTTCCCTTTGCCTTTGATGTGACTGCCTGGGTCTGTTCACCTCGGAGTTTATGGTTAACACTAGACCACTTCTCTTGTAACACCGTTATTGGAGTCAGTCAAGCATGCTTCCAGTTACAGGTTTTTGTTTTTTTTTTTTAAACATTTATTTTATTTATCTATCTTTTGGGGGGTGGGGTGAAGGGAAGGGGGACGGGCGGCCCACTTCTATTGGTCTTTCATTTCTCTATTTTCATCTGTCTTTGTTCTTTGGCTCCTGTGGGCCTCCCATCACAGTGGCGTCTGTTGTCACAGAGCATCGACTCTGGGCGCATGCGCTCCAGAGCTCCGGCTCGGTAATTGGACACATCAGTCCAGCCGCTCTGCTGCACGTGGGATCTTCCCAGGCCAGGGCTCGAACCGGCGCCCCTTGCACTGCAAGGCGGTGTCCTTACCCACTGGACCACCAGGGGAAGCCCTTGTTACAGGTTTTTAAAATGTTTTCTTCTGCTTTACTCTACTTCACTTTTGGTCGCTTCTGCTGCACTTTCTCTCTTCCCTCTGCTGCTCCAGTGTCATCTCATTTCAGAAGGAACCCTGCCTTATGTTAACAACCAGTGGAATGGAAACAATAACTTTGGAAATCCTTTTTTACAAATGTGAATTAAATGGACGAATGAAAGAATCAATTTCAATTTCTTAAAATAGAAATATATTTGTTGGGCAAGGCTGATGCAATGTGGGAGGTAAAAAAACTGGGTGGCTTGACTAACTTTCCACAGATTTCTTCTACAGAAATTTATTTCTAAGTGAAGAGCATTTTGGTCTTTAGGCTTATTTACTTATTTTATTTAACATGTACTTAAATACTGTCTTTGAGTGCCAGGCTTTAAGGATTTTACAAGAATAAGCTCTTTTAATCATAACAATCCTTTGAGATAACTGTTAACTTTATCCACATTTTATAAGGGGTAAAAAATGAGACACAGAGAAGTTAACCACGTTTCTTAAGATTGCACAGCTAGCAGGTGGCAGGACTGAGATTCAACTCCTGGTGGTCCTCTGCTCCAAGACCATGCTCTACTTTTTCTAAAATACTTAACTATGACCTTGTTACCTTTAACTGTGTCCTGCTTGTAGAAATTAAACAAGGAAGGAAGAAAGGAAGAGGGAGAGGGAGGGAGACCAAAGGTAGGAAGAAGAAAGAAGGATGGAGTGAGAAAGAATTTGTAAATGACTGTGATTAGTCACTTTCATCACTATCATCACAAGCTGGGTTTGTTTAGGTGAACTCCATATATTGAAAGTATATGCCATTTGAGAATGTTTCCAGTGTAATCTCCCAGTGTAATATGCTGCAAAGCCATGTGTACCTGTACTCGAAAACACCAAAATAGTGCATTAAAATCAGAACCTGCTTTAAATCAAACATTTAAATTTGATACACAGACTAGGATTATGAAGGAGTAAAGAGAAAATATGGGCACCAAAAGAAAGGTTTCAATTTGTACCATGTTCCTAAAAATTGTATTTTGTTTTCAAATGTTGACTTAAAAGCTGAGTTTTAACTTTTGCAAACATGGGTTAGAGAGATATTTGAAAGAAGTATGTTTTCTGGGCCAATACACCTGGTGGTTCAGACAGTAAAGAATCTGCCTGCAATGCAGAAATACATATTCAACCCCTGGGTCAGGAAGATCCCCTGGAGAAGGGAATGGCAACCCACTCCGGTACTTCTTGCCTGAAGAATCCCGTGGACAGAGAAGCCTGGCAGGCTACAGTCCATGGGGTTGCAAAGAAGTGGACATGACTGAGTGACTAACAGTTTCACTTTCACGAGATAGAGATGTTCTTAAACATGTGGTTATAAATATCACATATTAATGCATATACATGGGAATCTGGGGGGAAAATGGTGCTGATGAACATATTAGCAGGGAAGGAATGGAGATGCAGACATGGAGAATGGACTTCTGGATACAGAAGGGAAAAGAGAGGTTGGACGAATTGAGAAAGTGGCATTGACATATATATACTACCATGTGTAAAATAGCTAGCTAATGGGAAGTTTCTGCATAACACAGGGAGCCCAGCCTGGTGCTCTGTGACAATCTAGAAGGTTATGATGGGAGGGAGGCTCAAGAAGGAGGGGATATATATATAGTTATGACTGATTCATGTTGTTCTCCAGCAGAAAACAACACAACATTATCCTCCAATTAAAAAATCTTAAAAAGCATGTGGTTATGAAATATATGATGAAATCAGAGATGTATTTTAATCACATGTTTGTTTGTGGCTGTGTGTGTGTGTGTGTGTTGTCAAGGCAGTAGTCTAGAGGGTGATGTCAGGACATGGAGGAAATAAAACTTCAGAAGTGAGGTGAAACAGAGGGACCCAAAGAGTGATTGTGTGTCAAGCAATCTGAGTAAATATAAGACCAGAGGAGATAAAAATATTTACATTACACAGTTAATGATTAAAAACGTCATACCTAAACACTGATTTGGTTGACTGAATTTGCTTCCTAGTAAGTTAATTTGATGAGTTTAAACAGCTCTACTTTGCGGTAATCACATAATGAAATGAACTGGCATTTCACCCTCACTCTCCCCTGGTCCTGCTAGAAAGGGCACATCTCCGTTTGTTTCTTTAGAGAATTATTTCTTTATGGTGGTTTAAACTTTGTGTCTTGGCTCCCCTAAGAATATCTTGGTGCAGTTCTCTCTTATATAAATACTCTTCCCCCAAATTTTTGCTTTGTTTAGTTACTCTCCATGTCCTGATAATTCTTACCACATGGAGCAAAACATTTCCACACTATTGAGGAAAGTGGAGGCCCTTATTTTGTCCTTCCATTTGATGGAACTCAAAATAAGAAAGTGATAATATTTCACAAATGGTTTTATAGTAAAGAAGAAATATGTACTTTATCTACTTCAACATCTTGTCGGGTTTTTGACTACCTGTAATTTTTCTTCTTCTAATACTTTCTGAACTGTTTAAATCATTAAAATGCAAGCTCCATGAGGGGATGGATTTCTTTTTATAATGGGTTTTGTTCAGCAGTATCTCCAGCATCTACAAGTACAGGCATTCAATAGGTTCTCAAGAGTATAAGTGAATAAACAAATAGTATAGTGTCCTGAAATGCTATCTAAATGAGAAAATCTAAATGAGAAATCACAGATTTCAAATAAAAAATAAGGGATTAATCCCTTAAGGAATTAAGGAAGTATTCTTTTATAGGGTTGTGTAGCCATGATGATTTCTTAGGAACGTTTTGCTGCACAATACATGTGAAAACTTTTATCTTCTCACGAACATCAGCTACTCCGATAAGTTTTATAATTTTATCTATTTATTCATTTTGGCTGTGCTGGGTCTTCATTGCTTCAAGGACTTTTTTCTAGTTTTGGCAAGCTGGGGCTACTCTCCACTTGCAGTGTGAGGGCTTCTCATTGCAGGGGCTTCTCTTACTGCAGAACATGGGCACCAGGGTGCGGGGGCTTCGGTGGTTGCAACACATGGGCTCAGTATTTGTGGCTCCTGAACTTCAGAGGACAGGCTCAATAGTTGTGGTGTTCAAGCTAAATTGTTCCATGGCATGCGGGATCATCTCGGATCAGGGATGGAACCTGTGTCTCCTGCATTACCAAGTGGATTCTTTACCACTGAGCAAACAGGGAAACCCAATAATTTTTGATCATTGGTAAAAATCCAGAAGCTTACAAATTATGCTGACTATTGACAAAAGACTGAATTTAAAAAAAAATCAGACTTCTCCATTAGAGAATGTATATTGTGAACATTTCTTCTGTTAAGTATTTGGAAACCAGGAATGATCAGTTTTCATTCCAATTCCAAAGCAAGGCAATGCCAAAGAATGTTCAAACTACCATATAGTTGTGCTCATTTCATTTGCTAGCAAGGTAATGCTCAAAATTCTTTAAGCTAGGCTTCAATAGTACATGAACCAAGAACTTCCAGATGTACAAACTGGATTTAGAAAAGGCAGAGGAACCAGAGATCAAATTGCCAACATTCGCTGGATCATGGAGAAAGCAAGGGAATTTTAGGGAAGAGAATTTCTACTCCATTGGCTATTCAAAAGCCTTTGACTGTGTGGATCAGAACAAACTGGAAAATTCTTAAAGAGATGGGTATACTATATCACCTTACCCACCCCCTGAGACACCTGTATGCAGGTCAAGAAGCAATAGTTAGAGCTGGACATGGAACAACAGACTGGTTCCAAATTGAGAAAGGCTGTATATTATTAAAGGCTGTATACTGTCACCCTGCTTATTTATGTGCAGAGTACATATGAAACGCCTGGCTGGATGAAGCACAAGCTGGAATCAAGATTACCAGGAAAAATATCAGTAATCTCAGATATGCAGATGGCATCACCCTTACGGCAGAAAGTGAAGAGGAACTAAAGAACCTCTTGATGAAGATGAAAGAGGAGAGTGAAAAAAGGTGGCCTAAAACTCAACATTCAAAAAACTAAAATCACAGCATATGGTTCCATCACTTCATGGCAATAAATGGGGAAAAATGGAAACAGTGACAGACTATTTTCTTGGGATCCCCGAATCACTGCAGATGGTGACTGTAGCATGAAATTAAAAGATGATTTCTCTTTGGAAGAAAAGTTATGATGTATCTAGACAGCATATCCAAAAGCAGAGACATCACTTTGTGGACAAAGGTTCGTATAGTCAAAGCTGTGGTTTTTCCAGTTGTCATGCATAGATGTGAGAGCTGGACCATAAAGAACACCAAAGAATTGATGCTTTTGAATTATGGTATTGGAGAAGACTCTTGAGAGTCCCTTGGACTGCAAGGAGATCAAACCGGTCAATCCTAAAGGAAATCAACTTTGAATATTCATTAAAAGGACTGATGCTGAAGCTGAAACTCCAATCCTTTGATTACTTGATGTGAAGAGCCCGCTCACTGGAAAAGACCCAGATGCTGGGAGAGACTGAGGGCAGAAGGAGAAGGGAGCAACAGAGGATAAGCTGTTTGGATGGCATCACTGACTCAATGAACGTGAGTTTGAGCAAACTGTGGGAGATAGTGAAGGACAGGGAAGCCTGGGGTGCTGCAGTTCATCGGGTCACAAAGAGTCAGACACAAAAAATATTTGAGTAGAATTTCTTAATTTTTTTGTGAACAATTTTTTTTTTAATTTAAAAAGTTTTTATTTTGTAATCTTATTTTTAATTGAAGGATACTTTAGAATATTTTTATTGTATTGCTTTGCAACATTGTGTTGGTTTCTACCATACAATGTGAATCTGCCAAGTATACACATGAACCCTCCCCCTTGAATCTTTCCCCCAGCCCCCACAAAATCTCATCTCTCTAGCTTGTCACAGAGTACCACCTTGAGTTCCCTACATTACACAGCATCTTCACATTAGCTGTCTATTAATATTTTATGTATGGCAATGTGTGTGTTTCAATGCTACTCTCTCAAAGTCCCACCCTCTCCATCTCCCATGTGTTTAAAGTCTGTCTGCATCTCTATTCCTACCCCACAAATAGGATCATCAGTCCATTTTTCTAGATTCCATATATATATGAGTTCATTTACAACACTGTTCTTGTCTTTCTGATTTACTTCACTCTGTATGACAGGCCCTAGGTTCATCTGCCTCACTAGAACTGACTCAAATAGAATTTCTTAATCTTATAATAATAAAATGTTCCTTCTATAAAAGTCACAACTTTGTTAAGCTTTCTGATTTAGAGTTCTGGTGCTCCTCAACTTAAAATTTTTTCTATTGATAGAAATCCTTCTTCTAACAAACTTCATAGAGGACTCTTCACAAATCGGACATCATATCTCATATGCACCTTAAATTTTATTTTAATTTTTAACTTTTGTTTTCAGGCTGGATCTTTAGATAAGCTCTACTGCTCCAGTCATCTCTTGGCACCAACTCATGTTCATCAATATTTATGGTAGTTGGGCAGCACTGTCTTGGATCATCTAGTTAAGTTTCTGTTAGAACAACACAAGGTTCTCCTCTCCTGGTGGAGAAACTCTGTTGTGTCATATCACCAATTGGCCATCAGTGGCTCATATGGCATCCTTAATGTTTGAAGGGGGCCGCTCACTGGAAAAGACCCAGATGCTGGGAGAGACTGAGGGCAGAAGGAGAAGGGAGCAACAGAGGATAAGCTGTTTGGATGGCATCACTGACTCAATGAACGTGAGTTTGAGCAAACTGTGGGAGATAGTGAAGGACAGGGAAGCCTGGGGTGCTGCAGTTCATCGGGTCACAAAGAGTCAGACACAAAAAATATTTGAGTAGAATTTCTTAATTTTTTTGTGAACAATTTTTTTTTTAATTTAAAAAGTTTTTATTTTGTAATCTTATTTTTAATTGAAGGATACTTTAGAATATTTTTATTGTATTGCTTTGCAACATTGTGTTGGTTTCTACCATACAATGTGAATCTGCCAAGTATACACATGAACCCTCCCCCTTGAATCTTTCCCCCAGCCCCACAAAATCTCATCTCTCTAGCTTGTCACAGAGTACCACCTTGAGTTCCCTACATTACACAGCATCTTCACATTAGCTGTCTATTAATATTTTATGTATGGCAATGTGTGTGTTCAATGCTACTCTCTCAAAGTCCCACCCTCTCCATCTCCCATGTGTTTAAAGTCTGTCTGCATCTCTATTCCTACCCCACAAATAGGATCATCAGTCCATTTTTCTAGATTCCATATATATATGAGTTCATTTACAACACTGTTCTTGTCTTTCTGATTTACTTCACTCTGTATGACAGGCCCTAGGTTCATCTGCCTCACTAGAACTGACTCAAATAGAATTTCTTAATCTTATAATAATAAAATGTTCCTTCTATAAAAGTCACAACTTTGTTAAGCTTTCTGATTTAGAGTTCTGGTGCTCCTCAACTTAAAATTTTTTCTATTGATAGAAATCCTTCTTCTAACAAACTTCATAGAGGACTCTTCACAAATCGGACATCATATCTCATATGCACCTTAAATTTTATTTTAATTTTTAACTTTTGTTTTCAGGCTGGATCTTTAGATAAGCTCTACTGCTCCAGTCATCTCTTGGCACCAACTCATGTTCATCAATATTTATGGTAGTTGGGCAGCACTGTCTTGGATCATCTAGTTAAGTTTCTGTTAGAACAACACAAGGTTCTCCTCTCCTGGTGGAGAAACTCTGTTGTGTCATATCACCAATTGGCCAAGTCAGGGCAATGGCTCTAATGGATGGAGAGTTACCTTAACACTTAAAATGGGTGACCCAACAGAGATGGTGATAATATGGGCTGAAGCCATGTAATTATGTTGGTGGGACTCTTGGTATTCCCCTTGTCGCTCTTGTCCCTTTTTTAAAAAAAAAAAATATATTTATTAGCCTGTGTCAGGACTCAGGTTCTTTCAGTTGTGTGCAGACTTTAGTTTCATCATGTGGGAGTTAGTCCCCTGACCAGGGATCGAACTCAGACCCCTTGCATTTTGAGAGCATGGAGTCTTAACCACTGGACCACCAGGGAAGTCCCTCTTGTCCCCCCCCCCCTTTTTTTTTTTTTTGGCAACACTGTGTGACATGTGGGATCTTAGTTCCCTCACCAGGGAGGGAGCCTTCATCCTCTGCATTGGAAGAACAGAATCTTAACCACTGAACTTCTACAGAAGTCTCACCCTTGTCCTTTTTATTTTTTTACATTTCTCACTCTTTTGACTCACTCAGTGGGATTCAATATATTGCTTTTTCTATTCTCTCTTTTTACATTCTCAGCCACCAAAGAAACATAACAGAATTCATGCTGCCTTTGACAAACACTTTTCAGGTAATTCCTTCACATAAAAGGGGTTGTTGCTTTGTTAGGTAATTCAGAATTGACAATTACTATGCCTTAAGAAATAGTTACCATATGGTTTAGCAGTTTGCCTAACTTTGCCCACTCAAATAATAAGCATTTTACCACTTGGTGTTTTCTCTTGTTCATAGCAAATCCAAAGAATTAAAATTAATGTTCTTTACTTGGGAGTCTTATGATTTCCTTGGGAAATATATTGCTACAGGAATTTCTGCAAGACTTAATTAAAATATCACTTTTAAAGAGGGAGGGACTTCCCTGGTGGCACAGTGGATAAGAATCTGCCTATCAATGCAGGGGACATAGGTTTGATCCCTGGTCGAGAAAGATCCCAAATGCCACCAAGCAACTAAGCCAGAGCACCTAAGGCCTATGTTCATCAATATTTATGGTAGTTGGGCAGCACTGTCTTGGATCATCTAGTTAAGTTTCTGTTAGAACAACACAAGGTTCTCCTCTCCTGGTGGAGAAACTCTGTTGTGTCATATCACCAATTGGCCAAGTCAGGGCAATGGCTCTAATGGATGGAGAGTTACCTTAACACTTAAAATGGGTGACCCAACAGAGATGGTGATAATATGGGCTGAAGCCATGTAATTATGTTGGTGGGACTCTTGGTATTCCCCTTGTCGCTCTTGTCCCTTTTTTAAAAAAAAAAAATATATTTATTAGCCTGTGTCAGGACTCAGGTTCTTTCAGTTGTGTGCAGACTTTAGTTTCATCATGTGGGAGTTAGTCCCCTGACCAGGGATCGAACTCAGACCCCTTGCATTTTGAGAGCATGGAGTCTTAACCACTGGACCACCAGGGAAGTCCCTCTTGTCCCCCCTTTTTTTTTTGGCAACACTGTGTGACATGTGGGATCTTAGTTCCCTCACCAGGGAGGGAGCCTTCATCCTCTGCATTGGAAGAACAGAATCTTAACCACTGAACTTCTACAGAAGTCTCACCCTTGTCCTTTTTATTTTTTTACATTTCTCACTCTTTTGACTCACTCAGTGGGATTCAATATATTGCTTTTTCTATTCTCTCTTTTTACATTCTCAGCCACCAAAGAAACATAACAGAATTCATGCTGCCTTTGACAAACACTTTTCAGGTAATTCCTTCACATAAAAGGGGTTGTTGCTTTGTTAGGTAATTCAGAATTGACAATTACTATGCCTTAAGAAATAGTTACCATATGGTTTAGCAGTTTGCCTAACTTTGCCCACTCAAATAATAAGCATTTTACCACTTGGTGTTTTCTCTTGTTCATAGCAAATCCAAAGAATTAAAATTAATGTTCTTTACTTGGGAGTCTTATGATTTCCTTGGGAAATATATTGCTACAGGAATTTCTGCAAGACTTAATTAAAATATCACTTTTAAAGAGGGAGGGACTTCCCTGGTGGCACAGTGGATAAGAATCTGCCTATCAATGCAGGGGACATAGGTTTGATCCCTGGTCGAGAAAGATCCCAAATGCCACCAAGCAACTAAGCCAGAGCACCTAAGGCCTATGTTCTGCAACAAGAGATGTGACTGCAATAGAAGTCCAAGCCTCCACTCAGCACAGCTAGAGGAAGCCTGTGAAAAGCAAAAAAGGCCCAGGGCAGCCTGAAATAAACAAATGTGAATAAATAAATAAAAATAAAGAAGAAGGAAGAACAGAGCAGGAGATGGTCTGCTTTGACTGATATTTGGCTTCTTTGTGGGAGGCAGATCAAATTGGTCTCATAGTTTAGGTCAACCCATTTCTTGGAATATTTAACCGTCCTAAGTGTTTTTTATGTGGATAAACCTACCTTATGAACATAGATTTAAAAAATATTTTCAAATCAAAGCGCTGACTATGATAGTTGAAAAGATTTTAAACAATACTGCTTTGATTTCTCTGATTTCTCTCCCAAGTTACGATTTTTTAAACTCCCTTAGTTTTTTTTTTTTTTTTTCTGGCTTAACAGTCCTATAATATAAGTAGTAGTATTTGTCAGTGTTTTTAATAATGAAAACAAGTTTTCCTTTTTTTTTTCCCCTTTTCCCCATCATACCTCTTTTATTAATATTCATCATTTTTTTTCATTCTTTGGCATGTGTGGGCCTCGCATTGCAGTGGCCTCTTTCACTGCAGAGTGCCAGCTCTGGGTGCATGTGCTCCAGAGCGCTGGCTCATAATTGGACATACCGGTCTAGCCGCTCCGCAGCATTGGGTCTTCCCAGGCCAGGGTTCAAACCGGTGCCCCTTGCACTGCAAGGCTGACTCCAACCATTGGACCACCAGAGAAACCCAGTTTTCTTTTTAATATTAGGTTTTCAAATGATTTTGCACTCACTCACTGGTTAAATCTGTATCATGGTCTCAGTTACCTAAAAGCCTTCACTCCCCAATGTCATTAGGAGATACAAAACAGACCTACAGCTTGAGAAATAAAAGTGAAGATGGCAATTTTCTCAACAAGTTTTTGCTGCTGTGCCTTCTAAGCACTGACTAGATACTTGAGGAAGAGAAGAGATGATCCCCCCCTTTTTTCTAAGTTTCATAACCTATAAGACACCAGCTCTAATTTTATGTTGCGTGAAAGTTTAAATTTTCAACAGCATTAGTTTTCCTTTCCTAACACAGAAAAGTGGAGGGAAAAAATGGATCGATAATTATTCTGTCTAATAAGAATACCTGAGTTATTTTAAGTTGTGTCTGAGTATGTGTGTGGAGAAAAAGGATACAAGAGAAATACAATTAAAATAAAATGACTTCCTTCAATTTCACTCAAAATTTCACTGAATTTCACTTCCTCTCTTCACCCTTGCCATGGCCTTTAAACATTCAATTTTGATTCATTGCCATAGGACCAATTATAGTATAATACAGCCACTCCTCAAGGAATTCAGTAACCCATGCAGTTTTAGAAACTTGTGTCAAGAAAAGCTCCAGACATTTGTAGCAAATGATTTTCCATGGAATTTGTTCATTTTATTTATATTCAACAACAGTACTATCAGTAGAGCTGTTTGATAAAAGAAAAGTGAAGTCCCTCAGTTTTGTCAGACTCTTGGCGTGGACAAGCCATGGAACTCTCCAGGCAAGAATACTGAAGTGTTCTTTCCCTTTTCCCTTTCCCTTTTCCAGGGGATTGTTTGATAAGTGATGTAAAAAAAAAAATTACCTGGCAGGGGAGATATTATCATCATGAACATGGTTTTCCCATGGGGAGGCTTATCCATTGCCCCTGGGATTTTCCCAAATGTGGGACATTTGACTGCATACTTTGTGGCAAAAGAGGACTGTATTTGCACTTTCCCCTGAAATAAAAATAGAGGTATAAGAAAAGTTCCTGAGACATGTAACAGTTTAGGGCAATTCATAAATATTTACTCTTATAAGAAATTTCTTCCTTTTCAGTTGAGAGATGATCCTGTTTTTGCTTTTATATAAATGGGAAAGCATTTTTCACCCTCTGTTTCCTCCAAATAGGGAGAAAGCACCTATGACATCATAAAGTTACTGTAAAGACTAAATGATGGGCTTCCCTGGTGGTCCAGTGGGTAAGGACACTGCCTTGCAGTGCAAGCAGCTGGTTCGATCCCTGGCCTGGGCAGATCCCAAGTGCCACGGAGTGGCTGGACTGATGTGTCCAACTACAGAGCAGGAGCTCTGGAACACATGCGCAGAGCTGGTGCTCTGCAGTGACAGAGGCCACTGCGATGGGAGGCCCACACAGGCCAAAGAACAAAAAAGATAAGTGAATGAAAGATCAATAGAAGTGGCCAAAAAAAAAAAAAAAGCAGATGAGAGATAGATGTCAGTAAAAATGTTCACAAAAATTAAAAAGACTGAATGACAATTCATGTAACATTCCTGCAATACTTAATGTATTGTTACTATGATGATGATCATTATTATTACTATGATTTTACCTCTAAGGTTAACAATGCCTATCTCTTTCCACATCCTCATATTAACAGTTATGCTTTACTCTTTTGGTATCTCAAGGTCACTGTTGGAATTGGTTTTATGAATGCTAACTTCCATAAACATGTTGGACAGCATGCGTAGATATGAAGAGGTCACTGAATACACTGGAATTCACCTCAAGTGTAAGACTTCCTGGAAATTATGTTCCGCTCATGCTTCTGTGCTCTCATTATTTTAATGGTTTTACTCCTAAAGGTGATTTTATAATGGCCTAGGGTTTTGATAGACTCTGTCTGGGAAAATTTCACAATTATTTGGTCAAGTATAGCAGTGACAGTCAACCTGATCATTTTTTTTTAAATTTACGGTCTTTTGTTTAATCATTGTTCATTCGCCCAGTTGTGTCTGTCTCTTTGCAGCCTCAGAGACTACAGCACACCAGGCCTCACCATCTCACAACTTTTGCCCAAGTTCATGTCTGTTGCATCGGTGATGGCATCCAGCCATCTCATCCTCTGTTGCCCCCTTCTCCTCTTGCCCTTAATCCTTCCCTGCATCAGGGTCCTTTCCAATGAGCTGACTATTCTAATCAGCTGACCAAAATATTGGAGCTTCAGCATCAGTTCTCCCAATGAATATCCAGGGTTGATTTCCCTTAGGATTGACTGATGGACTGATTTGATCTCCTTGCATTCCTAAGTGCTGCAGGCCGCCCCTCTATCGCATGAGAATTTTTGCATCTAATCATGTTGTTGCCAAGTCCGGCTTCTGGTACTTTGTGTTTCAGCTGAAGAAGATGAAGAAGTCTTCGGGGGAAATTGTCTACTGTGGATAGGTGTTTGAGAAATCTCCTCTGCATGTGAAGAACTTCGGCATCTGGTTACGCTATGACTCGCGCAGTGGCACCCACAACATGTACTGGGAGTACCAAGACCTGACCACAGCAGGTGCCGTCACCCAGTGCTACCGAGACATGGGCACCCGGCACCGAGCTCAGGCCCATTTGATTCAGATCATGAAGGTGGAGGAGATCGCTGCCAGCAAGTGCTGCCAACCCGCAGTCAAGCTGTTCCATGACTCCCAGATCAAGTTCCCGCTGCCCCACTGGGTGCTCCATCATCAGCACAAGCCACGCTTCACCACCAAGAGGCCCAACACCTTCTTTTAGGTGCGAACCCTCTCTGACCCCAGCTCTGCCCAAATAAAACTCTAGGGAAAACCCAGTGTCCCCCGTGCCCCAAAATTGAAAAGAAATAAAAATTTGCAACACTGGAGATAAACACACACATTTTCCCCTTTTTACTCAAATACTGATTAGAGAAGGACTTCCCAGGTAGTGCAGTGGTAAAGAATCCACCTGTGAATTTGGGAGACACAGGAGACATGTGTTCAATCCCTGGGTTGGGAAGATTCCCTGGAAAAGGGAATGACAACCCACTCCAGTATTTTTACCTGGAGAATTCCATGGACACAGGAGCCTGGTGGGCTAGTGCATGGGGTTGCAAAGAGTCAGACATGACCAACACTTTCACTTTACAATAATATAGGCTAAGTGTTATATCAGTATATCAATTTCTCCAC
The DNA here is from genome assembly GCA_022376925.1 of Tragulus kanchil. Classification (NCBI taxonomy): domain Eukaryota; kingdom Metazoa; phylum Chordata; class Mammalia; order Artiodactyla; family Tragulidae; genus Tragulus; species Tragulus kanchil. The sequence continues at coordinate 204,909,152 of JAIOJX010000026.1, forward strand.
TACTGTGTTATTGATACACATCATGGTTGCTTATAAAGGGAAATTCTAACAGATGGGCATTAGTGAAAAAAACGAGTGCCTTTCAAAAATACTTCTATATATTTATCGATTTAAATTCTTTGATTGTGCTGGGTCTTTGTTGTTGTGTGGGCCTTTCTTTAGTTGCTGTGACCAGGGGCTCATCGTCATTGCATTGCAAAGGCTTCTCACTGTGGTGGCTTCTCTTGCTGTCAAGCATGGGCTCTATGGCTCACACGCTTTAGTAGGTGCATCCCATAGGTTCAGTAGTTGTGGGTCCCAGGCTCTAGAGCACAGGCTCAGCAGTTGTGGTCCACAAGGCTTAGCTGCTTTGTGGCATGTAAGATCTTCCTGGATGGAACCCATGTATTCTGCATTGGTAGGTATATTCTTTACCACTGAGCCACCAAGGGAGCCCTGAGTATTATTATTTTCTTTTCTTCTAAGTATATTTTATTACTTTTCTAGTTGAAACAGTTTTGTTTCAGAGCACAGCTTATCGATCATACTGAAGTGCAGGTTTTACACAGAGAAAGTGGTTTGCTGGTTGTTATAGTCATCTGGAAGAGCCTAAAAGTGACTTTTCAATCCCAACTGGCACTTATTTTCAAAGTAACCTCAAAAACTCAGTTAAAACCATTTCAGTTTTTTAATAATAGAAGTAAATGCACTATGGTCTTACTGTCTTTTTCCACACTACTGTCATCGTTGGCATCATCCATTATTAAAATAAGGAATATAATATTGGACTAATAGCAGATCATGGCATCTCACTCATGTGAAAAATATCAGCTCAGCAGAACGTTTCATGATCATGACATCACAGCTTTAAAAAAAATTTTGCTGTTGCTGTTGACGATGAGGTGAGAGCTAGGGGAAGTATGGAGTTTAAAAAAAAAGAAAGAAACCAGAGTCCTATTTTTCACTTTTGTGCCACTGACTCACAGTATTAATTTGAACCAGTGACCACCTTTCGTGTATTGACTAAGCCTACTCACACAAGAGGCTTAATTACTAGACAAAATGAGAAAATGTTTCAGCTTCCCTATTTGAATGCTGGAGAGCTGCTGAGATCACTTTCATAAATATTTTTCTTTCAGCTCCCTAGAAGACAGGAACTTTGTAAATATTTAGTTTTATTGTTGCACCTTAGGTACAAGTAGAGAGAAAAATTATGATACTCCCCTAGTTAAGTAAGAAATAATCTATTTCAGACAATCTGGTTCATACCAGGACTTTGTATTGGCTTGTTAGGGTCTCTTGAGCTTTCTTTCTTCTATCTTCCTCTCCCCTTGCAGTTGACAAATGTAGAAACATAAATAAACCTTCCATAGCAGCGAGGGCTCCAAGGTAAGGAAGCCCAGCATGGATGCGGTCACCCTGACTGATGGCAAGCTGTGTATCAGAACGGGTGAAGACTCAAAATAAACATCACATTTAAACTTTCCTGATGGAAAATTGTGAGAAAATGACTCATTTTTCAAGAGTGAATAATTTGGTTGAATGAACTGAACTCAAGTCAGACATCACTGAATCTCCAGTTTTGTCTCTTTTCTGTTTAATTTTTAGATATGTGTGGAGAGAAGAAACCTAAGAAATGTAACAGGCACCTTTAGAGTCATTCTTTATTTCAAGTGGAGTTTGACAAAATTAATTCACCTGTTTCTTTGCAAATTCTTGTTCAACAGCCTCTTCCTTCAAGGTTTTAATAGCGGTAGGTTCTGGAATGATGTTCTTGGAATGCATACAAGGATTATTTTTGGATGGTGGAATTTAAGGTGATTTTTTTTTAGTTTACTTTCTTATTGATGATTTCCTGCAATTCCTGACCTTTTGCTTTAAATAGGAAAGAAGTGCTAAAACAATAGTTAAATAAATAAAATTGAAATCCTTTGACACTTACTGCATTCTCTTCTTGGCCATATATCCCAAGTTTGAAATGAACCTGTGCTTTCTTTCTACTTTCTTTACAGATTTAAGACAGGCAATTGTACAGTAATTAACTTCCCAATTGGGAAACAGACTTTGTGCAATTGAGTAAGGAGATGATTTTGATCCAGGAATCTATGCAGTGTATAAAGCAAACTTAGATAAAATTGTCTCTTTTGTCTTCATTTACTGGGGTAATTCACACCAAGGCAGAATGGATCTCTTGAAGATTAATTATGCTAATAATGTTCTGTTTGTTGATTTAATCTCAAGATGATTCTATTAGTTTTAATAGTTCTTGAGCACACAGGGTGTTTTAGATGCAATGCCAGTTACAGGCAAGCAAAAGACAGTAACTTCACATTTAACAGTCGTACTTAAAGAATAAAATCTTGTAAGAGTTTCTTTTTTGTGTATTTTTGGGTGGTCTCCTTTTCTATTTTTGCCTCAATACCAGTGCAGAGCAGAACATTTGATCATACCTGGGGGCCACGCTTTCCCTCCATAGCCCATCTTTCTTAAGAGGATTCTTCCAGATGGATCTGGAGATGCATCTATTTATTCTTCCTACTAAAAATAAAGTATTTATTAAGCACCTATTGCATGCTGGTCCTTAGTCTGGGCGTGAGAAAATGACTCATTTTCAAGAGTGAATAATTTGGTTGAATTTTCAGACATCACTGAATCTCCAGTTTTGTCTCTTTTCTGTTTAATTTTTAGATATGTGTGGAGAGAAGAAACCTAAGAAATGTAACAGGCACCTTTAGAGTCATTCTTTATTTCAAGTGGAGTTTGACAAAATTAATTCACCTGTTTCTTTGCAAATTCTTGTTCAACAGCCTCTTCCTTCAAGGTTTTAATAGCGGTAGGTTCTGGAATGATGTTCTTGGAATGCATACAAGGATTATTTTTGGATGGTGGAATTTAAGGTGATTTTTTTTTAGTTTACTTTCTTATTGATGATTTCCTGCAATTCCTGACCTTTTGCTTTAAATAGGAAAGAAGTGCTAAAACAATAGTTAAATAAATAAAATTGAAATCCTTTGACACTTACTGCATTCTCTTCTTGGCCATATATCCCAAGTTTGAAATGAACCTGTGCTTTCTTTCTACTTTCTTTACAGATTTAAGACAGGCAATTGTACAGTAATTAACTTCCCAATTGGGAAACAGACTTTGTGCAATTGAGTAAGGAGATGATTTTGATCCAGGGAATCTATGCAGTGTATAAAGCAAACTTAGATAAAATTGTCTCTTTTGTCTTCATTTACTGGGGTAATTCACACCAAGGCAGAATGGATCTCTTGAAGATTAATTATGCTAATAATGTTCTGTTTGTTGATTTAATCTCAAGATGATTCTATTAGTTTTAATAGTTCTTGAGCACACAGGGTGTTTTAGATGCAATGCCAGTTACAGGCAAGCAAAAGACAGTAACTTCACATTTAACAGTCGTACTTAAAGAATAAAATCTTGTAAGAGTTTCTTTTTTGTGTATTTTTGGGTGGTCTCCTTTTCTATTTTTGCCTCAATACCAGTGCAGAGCAGAACATTTGATCATACCTGGGGGCCACGCTTTCCCTCCATAGCCCATCTTTCTTAAGAGGATTCTTCCAGATGGATCTGGAGATGCATCTATTTATTCTTCCTACTAAAAATAAAGTATTTATTAAGCACCTATTGCATGCTGGTCCTTAGTCTGGGCAATGGGTTAGAATAAAGAACACCAATCTGTTCGTGACCTAAAAGGCTGCTGGAGGAAACAAGCAGATAGACAGACACTGAAATGTTATGGATATCATCATGAGGTCTGAGCAGAACATTCCATGGGCATCTGTCCCTCTGTGGAGGGGTCATGCAATTTGGTGGAAATGAGGGAAGGATTAGAAAATACTTCAAAGAATGGAGGGAAGAAAAGGCAAGTGCTGCAGAGCATGAACAGTCTGAAAAGGCAGAGTGATGGGAGAGAGCAGGGCTCTCTTTTTGGATTCTAGACGCTGTATCTCTGTGTTCTTCCAGAGGGAAACTGGTGAGTGCCATGAGAGTGTTGGAAGCTAGACTCTAGATGCGAATTTGGAATTTATCTAACACCCCTCATCTGTCCACCCACTAAGGAAGCAGATGTAACCACGTGTTCCAGGCTCCCCTAAGCTAGAATAAGAAGTAAGGTCAGAGAACAGGAAGCTCGCTTTTGATCACTCTTGAGTAATACAACTTTCCTGAAATCCCCGGGCCTCACAAGATTCACTCTTCTTGGCCTCTGTATCCACCATTTCGGTTCTCTCTCCATATTCCTCTTCTCTTTCTGGCTAGAGCCACAGCAGTAACCATAGCCTTTACTTGTTGAACCTAGTTCTGTGGCTGAAATTCTTAGTTTGCCAACGTTGATGAAGTCGATGCTGCTGCCACTGCTGCTGCCCAGGCAGCGACTGCGGCCTCAGTCCTCAAGGCTTCAGTTCGTTTAAGGCTTCACAGGCCCTTTAATATCTCGCCTTGTCCCAGGGTTTCCACTCTTCCCTAATGCTGGTTTATTGTTACTGGCTAAAACCTTAGACTTCCGTCCCCTCTCTCCTAGAGATGAATCCCTTCTCAAGCAACTCCCTGAACTCCCTGGTAAGCAGATCCACTGGAAGGTTGCCTTCTGGAATTAGTCAAATATGACTGAATCTTTGGGAGAGCATAGTTCTGATGCATGCTGGTAACTGTGGAAAAGTTATGGCGAAGAGAAAACAAGAGCAAGAAAGAACAGGCTGAAACATGACTGGAAGAGCGAATAAGTTGGTAGCTTGCATGGAGCCTCCAAATCCATAGCAAATAGTACATACTTGTATATTCTTTTGGCTCTTATTGTTTTTAACTGATATCCTAATTTTTATATTTTGTATTATTTTTTCTTTGATGAGCCACCTTAGAAGTTTTTGAAACATGGCAGAATATAAATAAATGAATTAATTAAGACGGTAATTTGCAGTTATCACACTGAATAATTAGCCTTCTGAAGACAGGAGTGATGTGGTTAAAAGTAGAGGCGAAAACACTTTTCGACAAACATGACGATGCCCAGAACTTAAAATAGCAGGAAACGAGGATTTCGAAATAAAACCTAACGCTCCATCGATGCCTCAGCCTTGATCTAGTCTGCTGATGGCCAAGCGTTTTGGCAGAATTTGTCCCCTCAAGACCAAACCAAATCAAACAAAAACCAGGCATAAAGAGGCAAGTCTCAGGACGTCAGGAACCAGACCTCCCCAGACTCGACGACAGAGTGAGATAACGCTGGAGGAGGTGGACCGTGGGATTAAGGGCATCGCTGGTTACAAAGGTTTCAGAAAATCCGCTGCGAACACCGAGATGTTCTGAAGTTACCCTGGAGGGACTTTCACTTGCTCTCCATCAAACCCAGGATTATCCCTCTGATTACACAGGTCCTCCACTCTTCGGCCAAACGTGCGCGTCCTCATTAAGTTCTTATTCTTTCCGCCTGGATCCGCCCCCCTAGTTCCCCACAACGTGCCCACAATCCCCAGGCCCTGGCTCTCTCCTCGTTCCTTTTCCTCTGCCCTCGATGCCCGGTCCTCGCCTACTTCCTCCCCTGCTCCTCTTCCAGGATCCTCTTCGCTCCGCCTGCCCCTGAATCCGACCTCGGGGACCAAATCGGGGGCGCGGGGCGGCAGGTGGATGGGCGGGAAGGGCGGGCCGCGGTGGAGCGGGCGTGCTGGACGGTCGGGCCCCTCCCGGCGGGCGGGCCGGGGGGCGGTCCCAGGCCGCCGCTCGCCGCCGCGGCTCCGCGTGCGCCTCCGCGCTCCAGTCCGCGGGAGCCCAGGTGCCGGCGGCAGGACGCGCCCCAGGATGTGCCGCTGGCCGCTGCTCCTGCTGTGGGGGCTGCTCCCCGGCGCCGCGGCGGGGGGCTCGGGCCGGCCCTTCCCGCATCGCACCCTCCTGGACTCGGAGGGCAAGTACTGGCTGAGCTGGGGCCCGCGGGGCGGCCGGCTTGCCTTCCGCCTCGAGGTGCGCACCGCCGGCTACGTGGGCTTCGGCTTCTCGCCCACCGGGGCCATGGCCGCGGCCGACATCGTCGTGGGCGGCGTGGCCCACGGGCGGCCCTACCTCCAGGTAAGCGCGTCCCCTGCCGAGGGCGCCCGGCCGGGCCCCGCGCCGTCCGGATTCCGGGCGGGCGTGGCTGCTGGGCGCCCCGGCCAGCCGGCTTTCCCTTAGGCCGAGGCGGGACGCGGTCGCACCCCGTAGCCGCGCAAACTTAGCCCGGCTTCCGCTCTCCTTTGCCGTCTGCTCCTGCACCCCGGAGCTGAAGGCGCCTGCGGCTGGACTCCCCAGCTCCGCCGCTTGGCCCCGGGGAAGCTGAGCTCGGAGACCCCAGCAGCTTTCTGCTTCTGAACACTTCCCTGTCCCCAGCGCCCCACTTTGGACCTGCCCCACGTGCGCACCTGCCGCGCCCCGCCCGGCATCCCTGATGGCTAAGAAGAGGGACCCCGGCTTTGGGAGACTACAGGATGGCTTTCAGGGATAAAGGGACCAGAGAGTTTGGCATTTGCTGCCTTGCTGTCTAGGATTTGGGATCTCAGCAGGCGTTTGTATACCTTCCAGGCTCTGGGGACTGGGTTAGCTACATCGTGACAGGAATGAATGAGAGGTCCCCCAAATCGTTAAGAACTTGCTGTTGGGAGCTGTCTAGGAAGCTGCGAAAACCTGACGGACAAAACCGGACGTCCTAAGGCAATGCCCCGTATTAAGTGACAAAATGTTTCACTGACTTTAATAGCTAACAAAATTAAATTGACAGCTTCCGTTTTGCTTTGCAAGAGCCTAAGTAGAGACGTTGCCTGTTCACAGATGTTTTTATGAATAAGGAAAGAAAGATTGTGAGATGACCGGAATGACTTAGACGGTTAGGTTTTCTGGACATTTTTGTCAAGCTTGATCTTGACCAATATTTGAACACTTTTCCACGGTGACATAACATTATGGTGAATATAGTGTTGCTTATCAAAGTTCATCCAAAAACTCTGCCCTTTGCCAAGAGTCTTTTAATTCTTATGAAAAATAGTTGTTCTGGCATTGTGTTTGATAATATGGAAGTCAATGTAAACGATGGATTCCAAAGAACATTTCTCAGGATTTCCTCGATTTTCTGCCATTAATTTTTAACCCTGATTCTGGCATTGAGCTGTTAACTTTGGCTAGAAATGTAAAAAATGACAGCAATAAAAATTTTAAAGCCATTCTGTTGAATATTTTTTCATAAATTAGTCCTTGCCTCCCCCAAATAAGTGTAACTCCAGGAAAGTGAAGTTTTATGAGAATTATACTCTGTTGAAGTCATTGATGTATAAATTTTCTTCTCCTGCAGCATCAGACATAAAATTTGTAAATCAAGACTTTGACCCCAAACACAGGCCTCACTGGCTGAATAACTCTCTTCTGATAGGAGTAGACAGTACCTTATTTAAATGTCTGTTGAGCCACAGCCACAGTCTGTTGTTCTTCTTTTCAATAGAATGTTGACTCCTGGATAACTATGTAAGACGAAATCCAAACCAGCCAGACAGAGAATTGTTGAAGAAACAAATGTCATAAACCCGAATCCATCTGTATTTGGACAGCAAATGTAGAAGAATGATAAGTCCTAAGTGGAACAGGCAGGATTGTAATGCAGAAAAGTAGAGGAGATGGGAGAAACTGCAGTTTTTCCATGTGAATTACTGTTATGTGGGAATGCAAATGAAATATTACTCAATCTTCTGTTTCAGTTTTCTTTTTTTGCCTCTAAGTCAGCGTTTTGTTTTCATCCATCTTTTTATTCTGTGTTCTGCGTGGGCCTCCCATTGCAGTAGCCGCTCTCGTTGCAGAGCACTGGATCTGGGCACATGCACTGCAGAGCGCCGTCTCACAACTGACACACCGGCCCAGCTGCTCTGCAGCACATAGGATCTTCCCGGGTCAGGGATCAAACCTGTGCCCCTTCCACTGCAAGGTGGACTCTCCACCCACTAGACCACCAGAGAAGTTCCTGTTTCAGTTTTTTTGAGAGAAGACAGATTTTTAGTTTGCATGTATGTGAAAGTAAAATCTGATTAGTCAATAGTAGTCACAGTTCAGGTTTGTACAAAGCACTCTGTCGTGCACATACACACACACACAATTTCATTTGAGACATATCCCATGAACAGCTTCATCTGGGACCAAGAGGGCAAAAGCTAAAGTAAATAAGGATCAACCCAAATTATGAAAATAGGAGGAAGACAGAGAGGCAGGTCCTATCTCTCTTCAGGCCCCATTTATTCTGTGTTAGAAAACGTCCATTGTCGGAGGGGACGTTATACCTCTTTAGGTTATCATTGTGTAACAGAACGCCCCAAAACCCAGTGGCTTAGTTTGCTCACAAAGTGAGCAGGACTTAGTGGTGACAAGGTCTTTGTTTCACCTGGTGTCAGCTCCAGGGTGAGTCTCTGAGTTATTTGGAGGCTGTCTCCCTGGTTTGTCTGACTGATGACTGGGGCTGGCTGTTGGCTGGACCTCCCCAGATCCGGTTGTGGGAATGTGGCCTCTCCATGGAGCTGTCTGGCTCCTCCCAGAATGGACGACTCCCAAGAGTCTGTTGTTCTTTTTTCAATAGAATGTTGACTCCTGGAAACTATGTAAGACAAATCCAAACCAGCCAGACAGAGAATTGTTGAAGAAACAAATGTCATAAACCCGAATCCATCTGTATTTGGACAGCAAATGTAGAAGAATGATAAGTCCTAAGTGGAACAGGCAGGATTGTAATGCAGAAAAGTAGAGGAGATGGGAGAAACTGCAGTTTTCCATGTGAATTACTGTTATGTGGGAATGCAAATGAAATATTACTCAATCTTCTGTTTCAGTTTTCTTTTTTTGCCTCTAAGTCAGCGTTTTGTTTTCATCCATCTTTTTATTCTGTGTTCTGCGTGGGCCTCCCATTGCAGTAGCCGCTCTCGTTGCAGAGCACTGGATCTGGGCACATGCACTGCAGAGCGCCGTCTCACAACTGACACACCGGCCCAGCTGCTCTGCAGCACATAGGATCTTCCCGGGTCAGGGATCAAACCTGTGCCCCTTCCACTGCAAGGTGGACTCTCCACCCACTAGACCACCAGAGAAGTTCCTGTTTCAGTTTTTTTGAGAGAAGACAGATTTTTAGTTTGCATGTATGTGAAAGTAAAATCTGATTAGTCAATAGTAGTCACAGTTCAGGTTTGTACAAAGCACTCTGTCGTGCACATACACACACACACAATTTCATTTGAGACATATCCCATGAACAGCTTCATCTGGGACCAAGAGGGCAAAAGCTAAAGTAAATAAGGATCAACCCAAATTATGAAAATAGGAGGAAGACAGAGAGGCAGGTCCTATCTCTCTTCAGGCCCCATTTATTCTGTGTTAGAAAACGTCCATTGTCGGAGGGACGTTATACCTCTTTAGGTTATCATTGTGTAACAGAACGCCCCAAAACCCAGTGGCTTAGTTTGCTCACAAAGTGAGCAGGACTTAGTGGTGACAAGGTCTTTGTTTCACCTGGTGTCAGCTCCAGGGTGAGTCTCTGAGTTATTTGGAGGCTGTCTCCCTGGTTTGTCTGACTGATGACTGGGGCTGGCTGTTGGCTGGACCTCCCCAGATCCGGTTGTGGGAATGTGGCCTCTCCATGGAGCTGTCTGGCTCCCTCCCAACAGAATGGACGACTCCCAAGAGTGACAGTCTCCAGGGGCCCCAGTGGAAACGATATGGACCTTTATCATTTAACCTGGGAGTCCTGGACTGTGTCTTCTGCTGTGGTCACAGCCCCTCTGGATTCAAGAGGGAGTATGGATACCACCTCAACATCCGATGGTGAGGAGGTCACATGGGAAGGGAAGATATTAGCATGGCTGTCTTTGGAAAACCCATGCAACCGCACCAATCCTCATAGACCTGCCTCCCACCACTTCTGAGTACTTGTCACCATGTACTCTGTCTCTTGACACTGCTGACATGAGGAGGCAAGTGTTGATTTACTCACCTCTTTTTCCCTCTCTCATGGGTACACATACATACACACACCACCCAAAAGAAGTTAGTAAATAGCTAGTCCTCCTAATCCACACTCCCTCCACTACCTCATCCTGACCCCCAGGAAAAAGAGTTCTATCCCTCAGCAATCCCAGATTTTTCAGTGGTTGCCAATCACTAATTCAGGTCTGGATCCAATGGGACTACCTCCAGAGAGCAGTGAGACATTTTGATTCCCTTGTCTCTAGGCAATACAGCTTCGTTCCTTGATGGCACAATGGTAAAGAACCCACCTGCTAACAGAAGAGACATCAATTTGATTCCCAGGTCGGGAATATCCCCTGGAGAAGGGAATGAGAACCCACTCCAGTATTCTTATCTGGAAAATTCCATAGACAAAGGAGCCTGGCTGGCTGTTGTCCATGGGATTGCAAAGAGTTGGACATGACTGAGCATGCCCCCAGAAGGCTAGGCAGTATACTGGCTTGGACACTTTTAAAACTACACCCACAAATACGGTATTATGGAAATTGGCCCAACCTATTTTGTCATCCTGCAGCCCTAAAGGAGCTATTTCCTCAAAGGATGTATAACCAGGTACTATCAAAATGGGAAAGAGAAGAGAGAAATGTCATTGAGAAACAGACCTATGTAAACTGTGGAACCTATCCAATAAGTTGTTCCCTTGGGGACACTGCACCCCTGGAATGCTGCTGAGGTTGGTTTCCAGACTCTGTGTTTCACAGAATTGCCAGGTGGGAAGCAGTCTTTCCTTTTAGCCTTGGCTTTGGAAAGCCTCACTGTTTTGTCTCAATGAATTAACTCGACTCTCTCTTCCCTGATGGGTTCGTGTCCTTTCCTTGTAGTTTGCCCCTTTTTGACACAGAGCTGTCCCTCCCCCACCCAGGCCACTTAGCAACTGTTGAGTTGCCATTTGGGGGAAGTAGTCTGGGTTGATGAATGCCTAGTTTGTGTGAGTTGAAGAGGGCAGCATTGTCAGACATGCCTGTTGAATTTGCACAAAAATGGATTCACTCTTCCTTTGAGGGTGTACATTTCTGGGGAATGGAGGCAAAAACCTATGTCATCATTTGTTATAACCTCACAGGTTGGCTGTTGTCTCCAATTGAAACTTTTCAGTGGGATGAGGAGTATGTTTTCAGCAGCAGGATAATTGCCGCCGGGCCGCTCGCTGAGGAGATGCTGGGAAATTGTGCTGTGATTTGGAATCACAGAAAACAGCAAGCATTCTTTGTGGTTAACGATGTACTTCTTTTAAGTGCACTGCAGCCAACGGCAACAAAGAAATGTTTGGAAAGCAAATTGAAAAGCTTAAGGGGGAGGCAAAAAGAGTGTACAACCCTGACACAGCTCAGCTGGGGCTTTGTTAAGAGATATTTATAAATCTTCAGGTTACATCCTCTGCCACCCCCTCTTCGCTGATTTCCAGATGAGGAAGGGACCTCTCCAAGCTTCACGCTTGGTGTATTAGTAATAAGTCCACTTGCCCCAGTGTGAACACGGGACACCAGGATGCTCTTCAGCTGTGTGGTTCTCCCTGGAAAAGCAGAGAATTTCAGGAAGCCAGCCTGAGAAAATGGGCACACGTAGAGCCAGGAGAACAATGCACCTGAATTGACCGTCATCGTTCAAGGTTTCAAGCAACCAACGGCCTGTTTCTGGATTCGTGGAAGGAGAGGCAAGAGTCCATCCACTTCAAAGAAAGTGAATGGTGGTTTATTGATTCATCATTTGTAATAGAACCCTGTTAAAATAAAATTGCTGGCAAGAAGAGGGAATTCATTATATTATCATCATGTTTCTGGAAATGTTTGATCCATATGTAAAACAAACAAACAACCCTGCCTAAAGGATGCCTCATAACGCTTATTGTAACTTTAGAAAAATAATTAACACAGAACTTTTAAACAGAGAAATATTTGTCTAAGAAACCTCTGCCCAGTCTATGTCTTTTTAACTTGTTAAATTCTAGAATAGACCCCTCCACCAAATAAAACTTCACCAGAGGACAGCATGGGCTTCCCTGGTAGCTCAGCTGGTAAAGAAAGCTCAGCCTGCAGTGCAGGAGACCCAGGTTCGGTTCCTGGGTTGAGAAGATCCCCTGGAGAAGGGAACGGCTACCCACTCTAGTATTAACTGTCTGGAGAATTCCATGGACAGAGAGGCCTGGAGGGCTACAGTCTGTGGGGTCAGAAAGAGTCAGATAGGACTGAGAGACTTTCAGAGGGACAGTATAGAGCATGCACACAGACGGAGAATTCTGAAATAAGTTCAGATGTATCACTCTTTATTAACAGTAAAAATATAGGATTATATATGAGTGCTTTGCAAATAATGGATAGTTCAAATTAATCTACTATTGAGATCTTTTGTATTCATCTAATATAGCCAATAATTATGAGAAATCTTTAAACAGTGTTTGTTTTTACAAGTTAAATACTGATGTTTTGGGGATTTATTTGTTGCTCTTAAGAGCTCAGAGTTCATTTGATTTCCCCTTAAATTTCCTAGCTCCCCCACTCCAATGTTACCATTATGAAACTGGGGCTTAGAAACTTATTAAATGACCTGTTGGAGGCCATATAGATCAGTAGCCTGGATTCATTTCCTTTCAGTCCTGGTTGGTTACGTCTTCTCCTGCAAGTCCACTTGCCATGTGAACAACCGACCGGGGGAAAGCGGAATTCAAGCTGTAAAAAGGGAATCCTGATCCGTCATCGTTCAAGGTTTCAAGCAACCAACGGCCTGTTTCTGGATTCGTGGAAGGAGAGGCAGAGTCCATCCACTTCAAAGAAAGTGAATGGTGGTTTATTGATTCATCATTTGTAATAGAACCCTGTTAAAATAAAATTGCTGGCAAGAAGAGAATTCATTATATTATCATCATGTTTCTGGAAATGTTTGATCCATATGTAAAACAAACAAACAACCCTGCCTAAAGGATGCCTCATAACGCTTATTGTAACTTTAGAAAAATAATTAACACAGAACTTTTAAACAGAGAAATATTTGTCTAAGAAACCTCTGCCCAGTCTATGTCTTTTTAACTTGTTAAATTCTAGAATAGACCCCTCCACCAAATAAAACTTCACCAGAGGACAGCATGGGCTTCCCTGGTAGCTCAGCTGGTAAAGAAAGCTCAGCCTGCAGTGCAGGAGACCCAGGTTCGGTTCCTGGGTTGAGAAGATCCCCTGGAGAAGGGAACGGCTACCCACTCTAGTATTAACTGTCTGGAGAATTCCATGGACAGAGAGGCCTGGAGGGCTACAGTCTGTGGGGTCAGAAAGAGTCAGATAGGACTGAGAGACTTTCAGAGGGACAGTATAGAGCATGCACACAGACGGAGAATTCTGAAATAAGTTCAGATGTATCACTCTTTATTAACAGTAAAAATATAGGATTATATATGAGTGCTTTGCAAATAATGGATAGTTCAAATTAATCTACTATTGAGATCTTTTGTATTCATCTAATATAGCCAATAATTATGAGAAATCTTTAAACAGTGTTTGTTTTTACAAGTTAAATACTGATGTTTTGGGGATTTATTTGTTGCTCTTAAGAGCTCAGAGTTCATTTGATTTCCCCTTAAATTTCCTAGCTCCCCCACTCCAATGTTACCATTATGAAACTGGGGCTTAGAAACTTATTAAATGACCTGTTGGAGGCCATATAGATCAGTAGCCTGGATTCATTTCCTTTCAGTCCTGGTTGGTTACGTCTTCTCCTGCAAGCAGCTAGTGGCTTACATATAAACATATTCCAGTTTTCTTCCTTAATAGTGAAAGAATATTTAATAAAATGTATTTTTAGAAGGATTGATAAAATAAAATCACAGTAATTGTCATACTACTTTCATTGTACAAATGCCATAGATAAACATTTCTCTGATATGACTTTTCATTCATAGAGTTATGAATATATGCCATACATTATAGTCCTTCAACTGTTCTCTCATATGATTCTCACAGTAGGCCTGTGAGGTCAATATCTTGTGTCTCCCATTTTGTTAACGTATAACCTTGAGGCTCCAGGCCATACAGCATCGGAATCATTTGTGAGTTTCACATTGTTAGGTTTATGGGCTATTAAAGGGTTAACACTGCAGCTGCAAACTTGCTAGCCCTGAAGGGTCAATGGTCTGTTGCTGATCTGCTGGTGCCTGGGAGTCTCTCAAGGCCGGCCATAGGGAGTTCGCCCTGGCCATAAAGATTCTTCACTACATCTGAAAAGTAACAAGAACTGCACATCCCCAATGCCCACAGACAACTCAAGGACAGCAGACTCATCACTAGCTTCCTGCTCAGTTTAGACAAAGACTTCGTTTCTGTGCCTGCTCTAAAAAACCCCCTCCCCTTTTTTCTTTCCCCCTTTCCTCCCTAATAAAACCTCCTCGTCCCATCTCCGGGGCGAGACTTCACTGACCCACCTCTTGGACCTGTGGATCTTGCCCGGGAACTCTTCTCAAATGGGCTCTTTCCCTAACAGCTTGCTGTCCGTCATGTTTTTACGATTCTTACACACATGACTGTTTTTAGTAAAGCATTCAGTGATAGAGAATGTTGGAATGTTCATTCATTCATTCCACCAATTTTAATTACAGGTTTATTGAGCAGTTCTAGATCCTGGAAACATAACATTGAGTGAGAGGAAACTGGTGGTCTCATGAAGCTCACTTTTTTGATGGGGGCTAAACAAATAAGCACGAAAAATATCAGAATGTAGTAAGTGCTATGCAGAGGTTTAAAATAGGGTGATGTGAATGAGGGGCAGTGGTGTGGCTATTTCAGATTGTGATGCTTAAAATTAAAACAAAGGAAAACAGTGTCCAAAGTTTTAAAGGTTGTCTTTCAAGATTTACCATAGTGTTTACAGCTCAAAGTATTTTAGAAGGATTGATAAAATAAAATCACAGTAATTGTCATACTACTTTCATTGTACAAATGCCATAGATAAACATTTCTCTGATATGACTTTTCATTCATAGAGTTATGAATATATGCCATACATTATAGTCCTTCAACTGTTCTCTCATATGATTCTCACAGTAGGCCTGTGAGGTCAATATCTTGTGTCTCCCATTTTGTTAACGTATAACCTTGAGGCTCCAGGCCATACAGCATCGGAATCATTTGTGAGTTTCACATTGTTAGGTTTATGGGCTATTAAAGGGTTAACACTGCAGCTGCAAACTTGCTAGCCCTGAAGGGTCAATGGTCTGTTGCTGATCTGCTGGTGCCTGGGAGTCTCTCAAGGCCGGCCATAGGGAGTTCGCCCTGGCCATAAAGATTCTTCACTACATCTGAAAAGTAACAAGAACTGCACATCCCCAATGCCCACAGACAACTCAAGGACAGCAGACTCATCACTAGCTTCCTGCTCAGTTTAGACAAAGACTTCGTTTCTGTGCCTGCTCTAAAAAACCCCCTCCCCTTTTTTCTTTCCCCCTTTCCTCCCTAATAAAACCTCCTCGTCCCATCTCCGGGGCGAGACTTCACTGACCCACCTCTTGGACCTGTGGATCTTGCCCGGGAACTCTTCTCAAATGGGCTCTTTCCCTAACAGCTTGCTGTCCGTCATGTTTTTACGATTCTTACACACATGACTGTTTTTAGTAAAGCATTCAGTGATAGAGAATGTTGGAATGTTCATTCATTCATTCCACCAATTTTAATTACAGGTTTATTGAGCAGTTCTAGATCCTGGAAACATAACATTGAGTGAGAGGAAACTGGTGGTCTCATGAAGCTCACTTTTTTGATGGGGGCTAAACAAATAAGCACGAAAAATATCAGAATGTAGTAAGTGCTATGCAGAGGTTTAAAATAGGGTGATGTGAATGAGGGGCAGTGGTGTGGCTATTTCAGATTGTGATGCTTAAAATTAAAACAAAGGAAAACAGTGTCCAAAGTTTTAAAGGTTGTCTTTCAAGATTTACCATAGTGTTTACAGCTCAAAGTATTATATACTATGAAGAAGATGATCTGGCATGGGCTTCAAAGGAACTCAGTAGACCTTCAATATAGGAGGCTGCCTACCTGGAAGAAATATAATTAAAGTGTCTGAACCGCATGAGCTCTCTTTTCTATTTCTGTAGCATTGTTACACATGTTTAGTAAGCTCAACTAGAGATTTTCAGGCTTTGATCTAGAGATTCAGTGATTTTTATAGGAGTTTCATTCTTAATACTAGGTGTGAATGCTTTTCTTTTATACTCTGTGTTCCTTCTCATCTTCAGTAACACTAGAGAGCTAAAGGACTTTGAGAAACAACATCAACAAAACTCCGTGTATCTGGGGAAGATGTTCGTCTTTCAGGCAGTTCCTAAAGTAAAAGTTGAGAACCTCAGTGTCGTAGGTACAACTAAACTGCTACCATTTTTTTTCTCCCTAATACTTTCCTTTTTTTTTTGGCCACTTCTATTGGTCTTTCATTCATTCATTTTCATCCATCTTTATTCTTTGGCCTGTGTGGGCCTCCCATCGCAGTGGCCTCTGTTGTCGCAGAGCACCGGCTCTAGGCGCATGCGCTCCAGAGCTCCGGCTCAGTAGTTGGACACATCGGTCCAGCTGTTCCGCGGCACGTGGGATCTTCCCAGGCCAGGGATCGAACTGGCGCCGCTTGCACTGCCAGGCGGTGTCCTTACCCACTGGACCACCAGGGAAACCCTCCCTAATACTTTCATGCACAGAAATGCACTCATACAAGGAAACTCATGGTAGATGAAACCACGCAGAAGCAAGGCCTCCTGGTACCTTGAATATCCAGATCCATTGAGACAGGGCCAGGATGGATCCATCCTTTGACAAATAACAATCCAGTGATGAGCAGGCAGCGCTAATGGAGGCGGGTGCAGAAATAAAAATCAGAATGTAGTAAGTGCTATGCAGAGGTTTAAAATAGGGTGATGTGAATGAGGGGCAGTGGTGTGGCTATTTCAGATTGTGATGCTTAAAATTAAAACAAAGGAAAACAGTGTCCAAAGTTTTAAAGGTTGTCTTTCAAGATTTACCATAGTGTTTACAGCTCAAAGTATTATATACTATGAAGAAGATGATCTGGCATGGGCTTCAAAGGAACTCAGTAGACCTTCAATATAGGAGGCTGCCTACCTGGAAGAAATATAATTAAAGTGTCTGAACCGCATGAGCTCTCTTTTCTATTTCTGTAGCATTGTTACACATGTTTAGTAAGCTCAACTAGAGATTTTCAGGCTTTGATCTAGAGATTCAGTGATTTTTATAGGAGTTTCATTCTTAATACTAGGTGTGAATGCTTTTCTTTTATACTCTGTGTTCCTTCTCATCTTCAGTAACACTAGAGAGCTAAAGGACTTTGAGAAACAACATCAACAAAACTCCGTGTATCTGGGGAAGATGTTCGTCTTTCAGGCAGTTCCTAAAGTAAAAGTTGAGAACCTCAGTGTCGTAGGTACAACTAAACTGCTACCATTTTTTTTCTCCCTAATACTTTCCTTTTTTTTTTGGCCACTTCTATTGGTCTTTCATTCATTCATTTTCATCCATCTTTATTCTTTGGCCTGTGTGGGCCTCCCATCGCAGTGGCCTCTGTTGTCGCAGAGCACCGGCTCTAGGCGCATGCGCTCCAGAGCTCCGGCTCAGTAGTTGGACACATCGGTCCAGCTGTTCCGCGGCACGTGGGATCTTCCCAGGCCAGGGATCGAACTGGCGCCGCTTGCACTGCCAGGCGGTGTCCTTACCCACTGGACCACCAGGGAAACCCTCCCTAATACTTTCATGCACAGAAATGCACTCATACAAGGAAACTCATGGTAGATGAAACCACGCAGAAGCAAGGCCTCCTGGTACCTTGAATATCCAGATCCATTGAGACAGGGCCAGGATGGATCCATCCTTTGACAAATAACAATCCAGTGATGAGCAGGCAGCGCTAATGGAGGGCGGAGGAATGACAAGGTACTTCCCACATCAGAAATCCCCAAATATTTACATTAGAATCACCTAGATGTCTTTTAAAATTTTAGCTTCCAGGCATCCCCCCTCCCTCTTTCACAGCATTAAATCACAATCTCTGGTGGGGTGGGGGTGGACACAAGCATTAATATATATTTAAAATTTGTTAATTGATTCTGTGCAAACAATTCTGAAATGTGCAAACAACTTCAGGAACTACTGACTTTGTGTGGTCAGGTTCTTTGATCAGAAACTGGTGACTCTTATGTGGTCTGCCTACAGAAATTTGGGAGATTCCAGACTCTGGGCATGGAGATGTATAGCAGGATTCTTAACAAAGCAAATTACAGTGACTGATGATTGAAGCAAAGGTTAGCATATGCTTAGATAGAGATTATTTTGTAATGTAGAAAAATAAAGTGGGTTTTTCTAGCGTTGAAACACTTCTGAGAGGTCTAACAAATTTGTTGATAATTTGAAACATTTTCTCAAAGTTACCTGCAGAAACAAGAGCATCAATAGAAGAACTGTGGGTAGGTGTGTATTTTAAAACACTGGGCCAGAAATCTCCCTCCTCCTAATAGCCCTCCACCATTCCTACCCACCTCTTGTCAGTAGGTACTAGCTGCTGTATTTCTAAGCAACCAGAATATCTACCCACACAAAGCCTAAAATTCGTAAGTTATATATGGCACAGGGCATCAAAGGAATATTAATAAATGAAAGTCTCAGATTATTCTCAGCCTGTATTTAAGCCAGGAGATGTGTTGTGCTTTAAAATCTTTTATTAGAATGAACAGTAACAAAATGGACTCCCTTTGTATTTAGACAAATTCAGATGTGTCTATCTTGTTATGTAAATAGATACTCTTTCCCTTCTCACTTTTATTTTCCAAGATTACTAATAAGCAGTGAAATGTCCTAAAGCTATAGTTGCAGCAGGAAGAAGGAGGAAAAGGAGCCGGCGTGGTAGATAATTAGTGTTTCATTAGGGCGTGGATGGAACAACTACAAGTTGATGAGTGTGTCAGTGCTACCACATGCATCTGTCTCAGGGACAAACTTTTAGTTTTCCAAGAGTTAAAAGCAGGAAGTCCTGACAAATAACAATCCAGTGATGGGTATGGAGGCGGAGGAATGACAAGGTACTTCCCACATCAGAAATCCCCAAATATTTACATTAGAATCACCTAGATGTCTTTTAAAATTTTAGCTTCCAGGCATCCCCCCTCCCTCTTTCACAGCATTAAATCACAATCTCTGGTGGGGTGGGGGTGGACACAAGCATTAATATATATTTAAAATTTGTTAATTGATTCTGTGCAAACAATTCTGAAATGTGCAAACAACTTCAGGAACTACTGACTTTGTGTGGTCAGGTTCTTTGATCAGAAACTGGTGACTCTTATGTGGTCTGCCTACAGAAATTTGGGAGATTCCAGACTCTGGGCATGGAGATGTATAGCAGGATTCTTAACAAAGCAAATTACAGTGACTGATGATTGAAGCAAAGGTTAGCATATGCTTAGATAGAGATTATTTTGTAATGTAGAAAAATAAAGTGGGTTTTTCTAGCGTTGAAACACTTCTGAGAGGTCTAACAAATTTGTTGATAATTTGAAACATTTTCTCAAAGTTACCTGCAGAAACAAGAGCATCAATAGAAGAACTGTGGGTAGGTGTGTATTTTAAAACACTGGGCCAGAAATCTCCCTCCTCCTAATAGCCCTCCACCATTCCTACCCACCTCTTGTCAGTAGGTACTAGCTGCTGTATTTCTAAGCAACCAGAATATCTACCCACACAAAGCCTAAAATTCGTAAGTTATATATGGCACAGGGCATCAAAGGAATATTAATAAATGAAAGTCTCAGATTATTCTCAGCCTGTATTTAAGCCAGGAGATGTGTTGTGCTTTAAAATCTTTTATTAGAATGAACAGTAACAAAATGGACTCCCTTTGTATTTAGACAAATTCAGATGTGTCTATCTTGTTATGTAAATAGATACTCTTTCCCTTCTCACTTTTATTTTCCAAGATTACTAATAAGCAGTGAAATGTCCTAAAGCTATAGTTGCAGCAGGAAGAAGGAGGAAAAGGAGCCGGCGTGGTAGATAATTAGTGTTTCATTAGGGCGTGGATGGAACAACTACAAGTTGATGAGTGTGTCAGTGCTACCACATGCATCTGTCTCAGGGACCAGGAAAGAGTCCGTTTGTCTTTCAGGTCCTTAAGGAATACCTGCTGAATAACTGTTGAGCAGTTAAAAGAGCAGGAAGTCCTGCTATGAATCCCAGCACTGCTTGCTGCTTATTCCTTGCGTGGCCTTGGACAAACTCCTTAACCTCGCTCAAATGACAGCACCCTTTATGAAGAAGGGATTTATATTTAACCCATGGTATTTTTGTGAGGATTCAATGAAATAGGAAAGTTCTTAGCAGAATATGTGACACACTGAAAGTACTCAATACAAGATATTACAAGATACTGTAACAATGCAAGATATTGTTATAATGAGTCAATCACTTAGTGAAATAATAAGAATAAGCAGATGAGTACGTGTGTGTGTGTGTGTGTGTGTGTGTGTGTGTGTGTGTGTTTGTATGTGTGTGTGTGCTCATTCACTCAGTGGTGTCCAGTTCTTTGCAACCCCATGGATTATAGTTCTCTGGGCTCCTCTGTCTATGGGATTCCCCAGGAATGAGTTGCCATTTCTTACTCCAGAGGATCTTCCCAACTAGGGATCTAACTGTATTTCCTGCCCTGGCAGGTGAATTCTTTACCACTGTGCTACCTGGGAAGCCCTTGTCAGATAATTGCATGGAGGCAAATGTCCCAGACTTTCAACCTGGAGAAAAAATGTCTACTAAAGGAAGATATGGAGGAGAATAATTTGAGAAAATTCAAGGACAAACTTTAAGCAACTGGTTTGTGAATGCTTTGCCCTAAACAGTTGGTTTGTGGCTATAGGTCAACATGGTTTCAATAAACATACCTTCTTGAGTGTGATGTTGAAACTAACTTTACTCCACTTTGTCTTATATGATCTGTAAGATCTATACTTTAGCATCATGCACTCAGCCCTACTACAGGGACCAAAGATTAGCAACTATGCAATAAAATGTGTTGGAGTAAAGGGAAGGAAGAAAGAAGGGAGGGAGGAAGGAAAGAACCTTCTCTTCAAAATTTATTCCTTGCATAAACTAGTCATGGAGAGTTAAGAGAAGTCATCTATTTTTTTTTTTTTAATTAAGATGATGGAATAGGGTAAAAGTAAAAAATCTTATGTCAATGGTAAGATCTGAAATTGTTTTTTACATTGTAAGATCATCGGGTCAAAGTTTTAATTTTACACTATCTAGTAATTCTGTAATTATAGCAAAGTATTAAATTTCTCTCCGTGAAAACTAAAGTGAGATGACTGGCTGTGGGAGAAAACTCAGGATGCGTGTTTTCAAAAGGTAGCACTTAGAACAGGTTGCTCAGGAGGTCCCTCCCTGAAACGCAAGCTCGCAGGGGTCCTGTTTTGGCATCCTGGCAGCTATTTAACAGACCCCTTCTTAGAGCTAGAGAGTCTCAGTTTTATCTGAAGTGCTTTCTAGAGGGCAGTGCCCTTTGGTTTTGACATTCCTCTCAAGTTTTCAGGACTAGTGGAGAAATAATTTAATAAAATCAGCTTATAGTAAAATCTGAAGATTATGTTGACATACTTTGTTATGGCTTTTTAGGATCAAAGATTCCCTTGAACACAAAATATCTATTATTATACTATCAATATTGTTAAACCACCATCACACTTATTATAGAAATGGATATTACAAGCAAAAATGTTTGAAGTAACAAGGCTTTTGTGATTTCGAATAAGAAGAAAAACTACAAGCACCTGTTGAAGAAAATGATGACAGATGGTAACGTTTTTCTCAAGGTTCCCTGTGCAGCTGTGCTTGCATTCAGTCCCCAGGCACCTGGAGAAAAAATGTCTACTAAAGGAAGATATGGAGGAGAATAATTTGAGAAAATTCAAGGACAAACTTTAAGCAACTGGTTTGTGAATGCTTTGCCCTAAACAGTTGGTTTGTGGCTATAGGTCAACATGGTTTCAATAAACATACCTTCTTGAGTGTGATGTTGAAACTAACTTTACTCCACTTTGTCTTATATGATCTGTAAGATCTATACTTTAGCATCATGCACTCAGCCCTACTACAGGGACCAAAGATTAGCAACTATGCAATAAAATGTGTTGGAGTAAAGGGAAGGAAGAAAGAAGGGAGGGAGGAAGGAAAGAACCTTCTCTTCAAAATTTATTCCTTGCATAAACTAGTCATGGAGAGTTAAGAGAAGTCATCTATTTTTTTTTTTTTTAATTAAGATGATGGAATAGGGTAAAAGTAAAAAAAAATCTTATGTCAATGGTAAGATCTGAAATTGTTTTTTACATTGTAAGATCATCGGGTCAAAGTTTTAATTTTACACTATCTAGTAATTCTGTAATTATAGCAAAGTATTAAATTTCTCTCCGTGAAAACTAAAGTGAGATGACTGGCTGTGGGAGAAAACTCAGGATGCGTGTTTTCAAAAGGTAGCACTTAGAACAGGTTGCTCAGGAGGTCCCTCCCTGAAACGCAAGCTCGCAGGGGTCCTGTTTTGGCATCCTGGCAGCTATTTAACAGACCCCTTCTTAGAGCTAGAGAGTCTCAGTTTTATCTGAAGTGCTTTCTAGAGGGCAGTGCCCTTTGGTTTTGACATTCCTCTCAAGTTTTCAGGACTAGTGGAGAAATAATTTAATAAAATCAGCTTATAGTAAAATCTGAAGATTATGTTGACATACTTTGTTATGGCTTTTTAGGATCAAAGATTCCCTTGAACACAAAATATCTATTATTATACTATCAATATTGTTAAACCACCATCACACTTATTATAGAAATGGATATTACAAGCAAAAATGTTTGAAGTAACAAGGCTTTTGTGATTTCGAATAAGAAGAAAAACTACAAGCACCTGTTGAAGAAAATGATGACAGATGGTAACGTTTTCTCAAGGTTCCCTTTTGCAGCTGTGCTTGCATTCAGTCCCCCCAGGCTGAACTGGGGTTTATTCATATCTCTTATTACACCCAGAAGAGTTTTCACTTCATCCTGTTTAGCACAGCACCAGTCAAAGCTCTTTTCTGTTACAGAGATTTTTATTCAAGAGAGAAAGACTTACAATGAGTGCGAGCCAATTGCGCATCTGCGTAATCACTTTTTCTTTTTTTAACAAGAGGCTGTTGCAATCTTGTGGATTATCAAAGCTAGCGTTTTGGGTATGCTCTCTTAATTTGAAGGTGGCAGTCATGCCTCTGGCTGTCATGAGGACTGATAGTGCCAACTTCTGCTGATGTTGGCTTAACTTTACTGTTGCCACACAGCATTTTGAAACCTCAGTCATACACTTCATTTATTTCATAACTTGTCCAAAAGGAACACTATTCTGTGAGAATGTTTCAGAAGTCATATGTTTGTGACACAACTGCAGATTAATTTTATTGCTAAGCTCTAAATATCAAAGCAGATTTTCAAGGCTAAAGATAAATTTTTATGTTTAAAAAGTATAAATAAGGCTAATATATGGTTAATATAATAATCCTCAATAAAACAAAATCTAATAAATAACTCAATGACAATTCACATTGAAGCCAATCTTTAGGAAGATATTTGAGTTAGAATATGACTGAAATTCACATAAAATCATTTATTTAGGGAAATATTATTTTTACAGTTCACGCTACGGAACATTAGAAATGAATAAGTACCAGCAAAAGAGAGTCTCAGTTTTATCTGAAGTGCTTTCTAGAGGGCAGTGCCCTTTGGTTTTGACATTCCTCTCAAGTTTTCAGGACTAGTGGAGAAATAATTTAATAAAATCAGCTTATAGTAAAATCTGAAGATTATGTTGACATACTTTGTTATGGCTTTTTAGGATCAAAGATTCCCTTGAACACAAAATATCTATTATTATACTATCAATATTGTTAAACCACCATCACACTTATTATAGAAATGGATATTACAAGCAAAAATGTTTGAAGTAACAAGGCTTTTGTGATTTCGAATAAGAAGAAAAACTACAAGCACCTGTTGAAGAAAATGATGACAGATGGTAACGTTTTTCTCAAGGTTCCCTTGTGCAGCTGTGCTTGCATTCAGTCCCCCCAGGCTGAACTGGGGTTTATTCATATCTCTTATTACACCCAGAAGAGTTTTCACTTCATCCTGTTTAGCACAGCACCAGTCAAAGCTCTTTTCTGTTACAGAGATTTTTATTCAAGAGAGAAAGACTTACAATGAGTGCGAGCCAATTGCGCATCTGCGTAATCACTTTTTCTTTTTTTAACAAGAGGCTGTTGCAATCTTGTGGATTATCAAAGCTAGCGTTTTGGGTATGCTCTCTTAATTTGAAGGTGGCAGTCATGCCTCTGGCTGTCATGAGGACTGATAGTGCCAACTTCTGCTGATGTTGGCTTAACTTTACTGTTGCCACACAGCATTTTGAAACCTCAGTCATACACTTCATTTATTTCATAACTTGTCCAAAAGGAACACTATTCTGTGAGAATGTTTCAGAAGTCATATGTTTGTGACACAACTGCAGATTAATTTTATTGCTAAGCTCTAAATATCAAAGCAGATTTTCAAGGCTAAAGATAAATTTTTATGTTTAAAAAGTATAAATAAGGCTAATATATGGTTAATATAATAATCCTCAATAAAACAAAATCTAATAAATAACTCAATGACAATTCACATTGAAGCCAATCTTTAGGAAGATATTTGAGTTAGAATATGACTGAAATTCACATAAAATCATTTATTTAGGGAAATATTATTTTTACAGTTCACGCTACGGAACATTAGAAATGAATAAGTACAAAGAAGAATGGCTTTTGCATAACAGCCTTTATATTTACATAATTAAGACATCTACATATGTTTTTTCTTAAATGCTTACAAAATCTTTATAGAATCAGGATTCTCTGAATCATCCTCAGCCCTCCAGTCCTCATAAAGTCAATTTTTCATGATACGTAATCAAAGCCTACTTTTGTTTATTTGTGTTTTATGTTACATTTATAGTTTATAAATATATTTAATACATGTATAATACAATAAGACTTTTACAATAGCTGTTATTTTTATAATCAGATTATGACAGTGAGAGTGCACTGTGATCAGTATTCCTGTTTTTATCTTAAAAGTCCTGGAATATCAAACACTATAGTAAGATGGCTAAGGAATGGCCTTTATCATGAAAGTACAGTGAAGCTACATCTGGCCCTGTTTGTAAAATGGGATGAGGAGTGAGGAAGGGGAGCCATTTGTTCCTAATCCTAAAAGTGAAAATCAAATAGTAAAAATGATCTGGAAAATTTTCTTAAATATCCCCATAAATACTATGCTATATCGTTTTGTGAAGATAAATTTCTAGGTCATGTCATCAGTTTTCAAATTCTTAACTGAACATTATTCAGTGTTTTACTGTCAGTTTCATTCTCTATTTTTTCCCCTAGAAGATGATAGTAAAAAAAATAAGTATTCCATTCAATTATCCACTTGAAAATATTTGTTCCTTTGTCAGACATTCAGGAAACCCTTAAACTCACTAAATACACTTTTTTTTTTTTTTTTTTTGGTTTAGCCCATCCAAAGGATCCATTCTCAAGATTTTTCTCTGAATGACTCGCTTTCTTTTCCTCCTTCTTTCTTTTTTCCCTTTCTCCTTTCTCTCCTTCCTCCCAGAAAGAATAATTGAATTATAAGAAATTTGAGACTCGGATTTTTTTTTGCCCTTTTCTTTCCTCTTACCTCGTTTAATCGTGCTTTTAAGATTTGCCAGTATGTCTTTTTTTTTTTTTTTATCTGTGCGATATTGACAGCATTGAGCCTGTGTTCAGTTATAGTTCATATATTCCTTTAATACGGACTGAAGGAAGAAGGTAGTGCTACTGGGGAGTATTTTGCTCCTACCAAGTTAAACTACTCCTATACCACAAAGATGTGACTACTGCAGAATAGTTCATAGGTCCTCATAGTTTCAAATTTATCTCCTCATTTAGATTTAACAAAAGGAAGGGCAGGATGCTTCTTTCAAAAGTGCATATATTATATTTAATGAGTCTACAATTACGCAAGTCACTCTATTAGGCACTGAGGATATAAATTAACATCAGAAAATATTCTAAAATGGAGTTCCTCTTTCTCAGATCTGTTTTTGAAATTTCTATAAAATAGGTAGGGAATGCCTCCTAGTGTAAAAGGATTTTGGTGAGCTGTTGCATGCATAAACTCTTTTCTTTTCTTAATGTTGATGTCAGTTTCATAAGATTCATGTCCATTTAGGGGGCTAAAAGGTCATAACAGCCTTCCTAGATTTCAGTGCCAGATGTGCCTGCCTCAGATCATGCACACCCAAACTCGTCCTAGCATCTGGTTAAACACATTCCACACCAGGTCTTAATCATATGTAAATATAATTAAGAGCAAGTAGGAGAATGATCTATTGTTTCCCCTCCTTTTTTTTTTTTTGTTTCATTCATAATGTAAATGACTTTTTAAAGGTGTAAATTTATAACTGCATTAACAAGATTAGGTGTCTATTTCGAGGCAGTTACCACTGGTTGAGAAGATAATGCTGTGTCTAGAATATATTCCATGCTACGTGGAATTGGAAATAGAGGAATAAGAATTTATAGAGAGAATGGTCACTTCCAGTTGGAATGATCAAAGAAAACTTTTAGAGAAGATAAAATCAGGAGTCTTGGAGAAAGGCAACATTTCCATGCAGTTATGTCAATGGGTGGAGGTAGGGGTGGATGTATTAGTGGGCTGAAGACAGTAGGGTAGATAGAGAGGAAGAATATGAACAGAAGCAAAGGGCTCAACAAAGGGAGAGAGAGAGAGAGAGAGTGTGTGTATGTGTGTGTGCTTAGTTGCCGAGTCTTATCCAACGCTTTGTGACCCTATGAACTGTAACTGCCAGGCTTCTCGATCTATGGAATTTTCCAGGCAGGAGTATGAGAGTGGGTTGCCATTTCCTACTCCATGAGATTTTCCTAATCCAAGAATTGAATCCAAGACTCCTGTATTGACAGGCAGATTCTTTACCGCTGAGCCACCAAGACTTGAAGGGAATAAGAAATAGATAATGGAGATGATGTGGTGAGATTAATGATAGAAACCCTGGAAAATGAGGTTAGGGTAAATTTTAGAGAAACTTGAATCTAAATTACAGAGTTTAGTGCTCTATACTATTGAATAAAATGTAATGACACATTGAGAGAGAGTTTTATGGAAAACATTGACAAAAATATGAAGTGATGGAATCTGAACTGAGGAGTTGAATGGAACAGAGATAAAAGGTGTTTTTTTTTTTTTTTTTTTTTTTTTAAAAAAAAATGATAGGAGCAGGGATTATATGTGGAGGTGGAGGTGTGAGTAATAAAGGAGGAAGTTAATAAGACTGAGTTTTGGATTTAGGTGGCTGGGAGAATGATAGTACAAGGAAATAGAAATCCTTATAGATAAATACAATATTAATCTTATATTTGAAATGAAAATAAGACTTCCAGTTAAAGCTATCCAGAGGACTTTTGGATATGTGTTACTAAATAAAAGCAATGATTAGAAATTCTTGGCATAGATGAGATTCCCAAAGGGTGAAGTATGAAGACAGTAGCATTGGGAGCAGTTACCACTGGTTGAGAAGATAATGCTGTGTCTAGAATATATTCCATGCTACGTGGAATTGGAAATAGAGGAATAAGAATTTATAGAGAGAATGGTCACTTCCAGTTGGAATGATCAAAGAAAACTTTTAGAGAAGATAAAATCAGGAGTCTTGAGAAAGGCAACATTTCCATGCAGTTATGTCAATGGGTGGAGGTAGGGGTGGATGTATTAGTGGGCTGAAGACAGTAGGGTAGATAGAGAGGAAGAATATGAACAGAAGCAAAGGGCTCAACAAAGGGAGAGAGAGAGAGAGAGAGTGTGTGTATGTGTGTGTGCTTAGTTGCCGAGTCTTATCCAACGCTTTGTGACCCTATGAACTGTAACTGCCAGGCTTCTCGATCTATGGAATTTTCCAGGCAGGAGTATGAGAGTGGGTTGCCATTTCCTACTCCATGAGATTTTCCTAATCCAAGAATTGAATCCAAGACTCCTGTATTGACAGGCAGATTCTTTACCGCTGAGCCACCAAGACTTGAAGGGAATAAGAAATAGATAATGGAGATGATGTGGTGAGATTAATGATAGAAACCCTGGAAAATGAGGTTAGGGTAAATTTTAGAGAAACTTGAATCTAAATTACAGAGTTTAGTGCTCTATACTATTGAATAAAATGTAATGACACATTGAGAGAGAGTTTTATGGAAAACATTGACAAAAATATGAAGTGATGGAATCTGAACTGAGGAGTTGAATGGAACAGAGATAAAAGGTGTTTTTTTTTTTTTTTTTTTTTTTTTAAGAGAAATTGATAGGAGCAGGGATTATATGTGGAGGTGGAGGTGTGAGTAATAAAGGAGGAAGTTAATAAGACTGAGTTTTGGATTTAGGTGGCTGGGAGAATGATAGTACAAGGAAATAGAAATCCTTATAGATAAATACAATATTAATCTTATATTTGAAATGAAAATAAGACTTCCAGTTAAAGCTATCCAGAGGACTTTTGGATATGTGTTACTAAATAAAAGCAATGATTAGAAATTCTTGGCATAGATGAGATTCCCAAAGGGTGAAGTATGAAGACAGTAGTATAATATCAAGGACAGAACTTAAATGACTTAGTTAGGGAAATGGGAATAACAGAGACAAACTGTCAGAGGTGGACAGCCAACAGTGGAACTTTCTGGAAGTGAGGAGTGTGGACATTCCCAGGACTTTTTTGTTCCCATACTTTGTGAGGAAGGATTCAGACATTCATCATGAAGTGTGACGTTTACCTTAAGTTTTATGTATGCATGCTAAGTAGCTTCAGTCATGTCTGACTCTTTGTGACCCTAGATTGTAGCCTGCTAGGCTCCTCTGTCTAGCCAATACTGGCATGTGTTGCTATGTTGTCCTCCAGGGATCTTCTTGACCCAGGGATTGAACCCGAATTCCTTGTCTCCAGCATTGGCAGGCAGGTTCTTTACTACTAGCACCACCTAGGAAGCCCTAAGATTTTATAGACTCCTGTATAAGGTTAAAGAAGTACCGTCTGTTGCTAGTTTACTGAGAGATCTTACCACGGATGAATATTTCAAATGGCTTTGTATATATTTATTGAGATGATCGTATTTTTTTTTTTGGTTTTTCTTTTTTTAGACTTTGATATAATGAGTTGAATTGATCTTCTATTGTTGAACCAGCTCTGGATGATTATAATACATTATCCTTTTTTTTTTTTTAACATTGCTGTGTTCTACTTGCAATTATATATATTTTTTTTAAGAAAATTTGCACCTAGGCTTGTGAGAGATCTTGATCTTTTTTCATGATGTCTTCGATTTTGGGTTTAGGGCAATGCTAGATCAAGAACTGAGTTAGGAAGTATTCTCTACTCTTTTCTCTTTGGAAGAGTTTGAGAAGGATTGATGTTAACTCTTCCTTAAATATTTGGGAAAATTATCATACATTCTGGTTCAGAATTTTCCTTGGAAGTTGCCCTATTAGACTGAAGTACAGAGGAAATAGAAATCCTTATAGATAAATACAATATTAATCTTATATTTGAAATGAAAATAAGACTTCCAGTTAAAGCTATCCAGAGGACTTTTGGATATGTGTTACTAAATAAAAGCAATGATTAGAAATTCTTGGCATAGATGAGATTCCCAAAGGGTGAAGTATGAAGACAGTAGTATAATATCAAGGACAGAACTTAAATGACTTAGTTAGGGAAATGGGAATAACAGAGACAAACTGTCAGAGGTGGACAGCCAACAGTGGAACTTTCTGGAAGTGAGGAGTGTGGACATTCCCAGGACTTTTTTGTTCCCATACTTTGTGAGGAAGGATTCAGACATTCATCATGAAGTGTGACGCTTTACCTTAAGTTTTATGTATGCATGCTAAGTAGCTTCAGTCATGTCTGACTCTTTGTGACCCTAGATTGTAGCCTGCTAGGCTCCTCTGTCTAGCCAATACTGGCATGTGTTGCTATGTTGTCCTCCAGGGATCTTCTTGACCCAGGGATTGAACCCGAATTCCTTGTCTCCAGCATTGGCAGGCAGGTTCTTTACTACTAGCACCACCTAGGAAGCCCTAAGATTTTATAGACTCCTGTATAAGGTTAAAGAAGTACCGTCTGTTGCTAGTTTACTGAGAGATCTTACCACGGATGAATATTTCAAATGGCTTTG
Source organism: Tragulus kanchil (assembly GCA_022376925.1). Classification (NCBI taxonomy): domain Eukaryota; kingdom Metazoa; phylum Chordata; class Mammalia; order Artiodactyla; family Tragulidae; genus Tragulus; species Tragulus kanchil. Next base: position 204,939,465 of record JAIOJX010000026.1, read on the forward strand.
TATATATTTATTGAGATGATCGTATTTTTTTTTTTTGGTTTTTCTTTTTTTAGACTTTGATATAATGAGTTGAATTGATCTTCTATTGTTGAACCAGCTCTGGATGATTATAATACATTATCCTTTTTTTTTTTTTAACATTGCTGTGTTCTACTTGCAATTATATATATTTTTTTTAAGAAAATTTGCACCTAGGCTTGTGAGAGATCTTGATCTTTTTTCATGATGTCTTCGATTTTGGGTTTAGGGCAATGCTAGATCAAGAACTGAGTTAGGAAGTATTCTCTACTCTTTTCTCTTTTGGAAGAGTTTGAGAAGGATTGATGTTAACTCTTCCTTAAATATTTGGGAAAATTATCATACATTCTGGTTCAGAATTTTCCTTATAGGAAAGTTTTGCCCATAGGTTAGACTATAGGCCATTAAGAGTATCTTTTAAAAAATACCATATTTATTTATTTATTTTTAATTGAGGGATGATTGCTTTACATGTTGGGTTGGTTTTTGCCATACATCAGCATGAATCAGCCATAGGTGTACATATGTCCCCTTCTTCTTGAACCTCCCTCCCACCTCCCACCCCATCCTACCCCTTCAGATTGTCATAAAGCCTCCATCTGAGCTCCCTGAGTCACAAAGCGAATTTCCTCTGGCTATCTGTTTTACATATGGTAATGTTTGTGTTTCCATGCTACTCTCTCCATTTGTCCCACCCTCTCCTTGCCTGCCCTGTGTCCGCAAGTCTGTTCCCTGTGTCTCCATTGCTGCCCTGCGAATAGGTTCATCAGCAGCATCTTTCTAGATTCCATGCATATGTATTAGTATAGGTTATTTGTTTTTCTCTTTCTGACTTACTCCACTGTGTATAGTAAACTCCCTCTATGTTCATTCTCCTCATTAGAATTGATGCAAGTGTATTCCTATTTATGGCTGAGTAATGTTCCCTTGTATATATGTACCACAGCTTCTTTATCCATTCATCTGTCGATGGACACCTAGGTTGCTTCCATGTTCTGACTATTGTAAATACTGCTTCAATAAACATTGGGGTACATGTATCTTTTTCAGTTATGGTTTTCTCAGGGCATATGGTATATATGCACAATAGTGGGATTCTTGGATCATATTTTGTTCTTAGGTTTTTTTTTTTTTTTTTGTCTATTCTGGGTTTTCACTACTGCTGCAAGCTCTTCTCTAGTTGCAGGGAGTGGGGGCTTCTCTCTAGTTGAAATGAGCAGGTTTCTGGTTGTGGTGGCTTTTCTTGTTATGGAACTCTGGCTCTAGAGTTCATGAGCTTCAGTAGTTGCAGCACATGGGCTGAATAGTTGCAGCTCTAAGATTGTAGAACACAGGCTCAATAGTTGTGGCTCATGGGCTTAGTTGCTCTGCAGCATGTGGGATCTTCCCAGATCAGGGATCGAACCCTTGTCTTGTGCATTGGAAGGTGAACTCTACCACTGAGCTACCAGGAAAGCCCCTATTCTTAGTTTTTTTAAGGAATCTCCGTATCATCTTCCATAGTGGTTATATTAGCTTACATTCTCACTAACAATGCAAGAGTGTTTGCTTTTCTCCACCCTCTCCAGTATTTATTGTTTGTAGATTTTTGCTGATGGCCATTCTGACCGGTGTGAGGCAATATCTCATTGTAGTTTTGATTTGCATTTCTCTAATAATGAGCAACATTGAGCATCTTTTCATGTGTTTATTAGTCATTTTGCCAAAGTTCTGCCACTTTTGATTGGGTTGTTTGTTTTTCTGGTATTGAGCTGCATGGGCTGCAAATATCTTTTCATAAAGCCTCCATCTGAGCTCCCTGAGTCACAAAGCGAATTTCCTCTGGCTATCTGTTTTACATATGGTAATGTTTGTGTTTCCATGCTACTCTCTCCATTTGTCCCACCCTCTCCTTGCCTGCCCTGTGTCCGCAAGTCTGTTCCCTGTGTCTCCATTGCTGCCCTGCGAATAGGTTCATCAGCAGCATCTTTCTAGATTCCATGCATATGTATTAGTATAGGTTATTTGTTTTTCTCTTTCTGACTTACTCCACTGTGTATAGTAAACTCCCTCTATGTTCATTCTCCTCATTAGAATTGATGCAAGTGTATTCCTATTTATGGCTGAGTAATGTTCCCTTGTATATATGTACCACAGCTTCTTTATCCATTCATCTGTCGATGGACACCTAGGTTGCTTCCATGTTCTGACTATTGTAAATACTGCTTCAATAAACATTGGGGTACATGTATCTTTTTCAGTTATGGTTTTCTCAGGGCATATGGTATATATGCACAATAGTGGGATTCTTGGATCATATTTTGTTCTTAGGTTTTTTTTTTTTTTTTTTGTCTATTCTGGGTTTTCACTACTGCTGCAAGCTCTTCTCTAGTTGCAGGGAGTGGGGGCTTCTCTCTAGTTGAAATGAGCAGGTTTCTGGTTGTGGTGGCTTTTCTTGTTATGGAACTCTGGCTCTAGAGTTCATGAGCTTCAGTAGTTGCAGCACATGGGCTGAATAGTTGCAGCTCTAAGATTGTAGAACACAGGCTCAATAGTTGTGGCTCATGGGCTTAGTTGCTCTGCAGCATGTGGGATCTTCCCAGATCAGGGATCGAACCCTTGTCTTGTGCATTGGAAGGTGAACTCTACCACTGAGCTACCAGGAAAGCCCCTATTCTTAGTTTTTTTAAGGAATCTCCGTATCATCTTCCATAGTGGTTATATTAGCTTACATTCTCACTAACAATGCAAGAGTGTTTGCTTTTCTCCACCCTCTCCAGTATTTATTGTTTGTAGATTTTTGCTGATGGCCATTCTGACCGGTGTGAGGCAATATCTCATTGTAGTTTTGATTTGCATTTCTCTAATAATGAGCAACATTGAGCATCTTTTCATGTGTTTATTAGTCATCTGTCTGTCTTCTTAGAGAAATGTCTAATGTTTATGTCTTCTGCCCACTTTTTGATTGGGTTGTTTGTTTTTCTGGTATTGAGCTGCATGGGCTGCTTGTATATTTTGAAGATTAATCCTTTGTCAGTTGTTTTATTTGCTATTATTTTCTCTCATCCTGAGGGTTGTCTTTTCACCTTGTTCATAGTTTCCTTTGCTGTGCCAAAGCTCTTAGGTTTAATGAAGTTCCACTTATTTATTTTTGTTTTTATTTCCATTATTCTAGGAGGTGGATCATAGAGGATCTTGCTGTGGTTTGTCATAGAGTGTTCTGTTTATGTTTTCCTCGAAGAGTTTTACAGTTTCTGGTTATTAAGAGTATCTTTTACTGAGTAGGTTTTGCTGGTTTATGCCCTTCAAGTACTTTGCCTATTTTTCATCTAAATTATTTGAGCTTTTTACATCAAAGTGTATATAAAATTATTATCCTTTTAGTGTCTGTCAGACCTATTGTAATATTTCTCTTTCACTTCAATTACATCTTTTTGTTTCCTGCTTGTTCCATCTGCTCTTTGTTTTATATTTGTCTTTTCCTGCTTCAAGATTGATTTTTATGATAGCATTAAGTAATACTTTAGTATTTATAATAGAAAGAAGGCAAGATGTGAGCTCACATGTATCATAACTGAAATTCTCTCAGTGAAAGGATACGTCTGATCATAAGCTGAGGGTGGGAAAATTGTTGGCATCTAAGAAGGTTTAGAATATTTGTTTTGAGAGATCTCCTAGGAACAGTAAGAAATTAACACATGGGTTTTCCCCGGTGGCTCAGCTGGTGAAAAACCTGCCTGAAATGTGGGAGGCCTGGGTTCTATCCCTGGATTGGGAAGATCCCCTGAGGAAGGAACAGGCTTCCTACTCCAATCCCATGGCTCTTCCATGGGGTCTCAAAGAGTTGGACACGGCAGAGCAACTTGACTATGACTTTCAAGCATTAGTAGGGACCCAGGTAAGTAAACGTGTAGTGATAACACTGTTTGGGTAGTTAAGGTGTATTTCTTTAGGTGTATTATGATCAAATCTGAAGATATGTCTTCAAATAGACCTGGAAAATTAGAAAATGCAAAAAATATTGTAATGAAATTACAGTGGTATTTGGCTAGTTCACATTTCAACCTTAGCTTTAGTCGAACTCATTTATGTTTTCCCTCAATGAGGTTGAAGATAGCAGCTTCTTTTGAACAACCACATTTTTCCAGGAATGTAGACCTTTGACGTAATTATCAGTCCTCTTTTCTGAATATTGAACACTCAGTGGTTCACATGATGCAAATGAGCTCAAGGGACTTTCAGTAAGACGTGAATGAACTTTCTCCCCTTTTCTCATAGTTAATTTATTTAAAAAGCCAGAAAAAGGTGGACTAACTGAAAAGAACTGGTTTGGTGAGTGGAAATATAGCAAATGAAAAATTGGCAAACCGGTTGGATATTTTGTGGGACTAAGGTTTTGGAAACATATTTGCAAAACTGAGATAATTGTTCTCCTCTTTGAACTGATTACATTTTGTATTGTATTCCTTTTGTTTGCAAAAACCATGATTGCTTGAATCATGCAGTGTAATGTGAGCTTGGTATAAAAGCAGAGTTAGTTTATCTAAACCTCTTGTCCACAGGCATTGTTATTTTATTTACATACGAAGATCTATGTGATCAAAAGTGGGAAAATCTATTTAAGATAGCATAAACAGGGGTGGAGAAGTACATAACTGAAATTCTCTCAGTGAAAGGATACGTCTGATCATAAGCTGAGGGTGGGAAAATTGTTGGCATCTAAGAAGGTTTAGAATATTTGTTTTGAGAGATCTCCTAGGAACAGTAAGAAATTAACACATGGGTTTTCCCCGGTGGCTCAGCTGGTGAAAAACCTGCCTGAAATGTGGGAGGCCTGGGTTCTATCCCTGGATTGGGAAGATCCCCTGAGGAAGGAACAGGCTTCCTACTCCAATCCCATGGCTCTTCCATGGGGTCTCAAAGAGTTGGACACGGCAGAGCAACTTGACTATGACTTTCAAGCATTAGTAGGGACCCAGGTAAGTAAACGTGTAGTGATAACACTGTTTGGGTAGTTAAGGTGTATTTCTTTAGGTGTATTATGATCAAATCTGAAGATATGTCTTCAAATAGACCTGGAAAATTAGAAAATGCAAAAAATATTGTAATGAAATTACAGTGGTATTTGGCTAGTTCACATTTCAACCTTAGCTTTAGTCGAACTCATTTATGTTTTCCCTCAATGAGGTTGAAGATAGCAGCTTCTTTTGAACAACCACATTTTTCCAGGAATGTAGACCTTTGACGTAATTATCAGTCCTCTTTTCTGAATATTGAACACTCAGTGGTTCACATGATGCAAATGAGCTCAAGGGACTTTCAGTAAGACGTGAATGAACTTTCTCCCCTTTTCTCATAGTTAATTTATTTAAAAAGCCAGAAAAAGGTGGACTAACTGAAAAGAACTGGTTTGGTGAGTGGAAATATAGCAAATGAAAAATTGGCAAACCGGTTGGATATTTTGTGGGACTAAGGTTTTGGAAACATATTTGCAAAACTGAGATAATTGTTCTCCTCTTTGAACTGATTACATTTTGTATTGTATTCCTTTTGTTTGCAAAAACCATGATTGCTTGAATCATGCAGTGTAATGTGAGCTTGGTATAAAAGCAGAGTTAGTTTATCTAAACCTCTTGTCCACAGGCATTGTTATTTTATTTACATACCGAAGATCTATGTGATCAAAAGTGGGAAAATCACAGTATCATTGGAATATTTCATTTGAATTGCTTTCACAATTACAGCTTGTTCTCAGAATAAATTTTTGGACAGACCCCAACTTTAGCAATAGAAAAAGTAACGTTCTATACAAAAAACCCATCAACTTAATGTAGATAGTTCTGCAGACAGAAGGATATAAACTAACCCATCCTTTCCCAACAGTAGCCACAATGACATAGAACAGTGAAGGAGGCTCAGATCAGGCTGCCTGGGTTCCAATACAGGCTTTACTACTTGCCAGCTGTCTGATTCTGGCCGAGACACTAACCTATTTGTGTTTCGGTGAAATAGGAAAATCATTTTGTCTCATAGCCTTGATATGAAGATTAAATCAGTTAATATTTGTAATATGCTTAAACTGGTGCATAGGATGTATTCAGTATGTTGTAATTGTTAACCAGAGTGAAAAGTTAGTTAGGTTCTATGCATCACCAATAATGTGAGATTTGAACAATGTCTAGATCTGGTACCTTGGATGTCAAGTTTACTTGGTAACTACCTTGGAGAAGTGCTAGGAATAAAAATATCAATGCCTTCCATTTGAATACGACAGTTTTTTTTTTAAAACTCTTAAATGTTTAAGTGTATAATTTCTAAGAACAAGGACATTCTCTTCCTTAATCATGATAATTGATGTTAGGTCAATTTAACATTGATATAATACTACTACCCATATCCCAGAGTATGACAATTACAGACAGCTTAAATTTTTTCTCTTACACAACTGTATTTTCTCTGTCAGGCATGCAATCATTTCTTTAAATGTAATTTTAGTGCTAAAACTAATTATAATTATATTTTAACATGTATATTCTAAAGCAATTCTTTGTGATTTATCAAAAATAAAATGTCATTGTGTGCTGGAAACCAGTATATTTATGGCAAATTTTCTGTCTTCTATAAGGAATAAAAATGAACAACATGATTTTTTGTAACTCTCAACATAGAAAGCTAATGATAAAAAGCATAGAGTCTATTTTGGGGGTAAACCACTCTAATTGCAAAAGAGGTAGGAAGATTGGCATTTTGAATGAGCAGACTATGGTTGGCAGTTTTCTCCTTCATAGACTATTGCATGTTTTATCTTTCAGAATTCACACAGTATATATTATCTCAATTTTATTTCCTTTTTTAGTGATTTTTTTTTAAATGTGGAACATTTTTCAAGTCGATTATTTTTAATGTGGAACATTTTTAAAGTCAAATTTGTTAGAATATTGCTTCTGTTTTATTTATTTATTTGGTCATTGAGGCATGCAGGATCTTAGCTCCCCGACCAGGGATGGAGCCCACACCTCCTACATTGGAAGGTGAAGTCATAACCACTGGACCATCAAGAACATCCCTATCAAAATAAATAAATAAATAAAAGAACATCCCTATCTCGATTTTGTTAAAGTTAGAACAGAAGTTCAGAGTTTGATTTCAGTAGTTCATTGACATTTTTGGAATAGAACTGGGGGTCAGATCCTAGTCATTTGATTCAAAGCCCATGCTCTTTCCATCATATCTCTCTGCTTCTAAGGAGTGATCTTACACCTTGAACAAGTTTAGAATGAAAATTATAGCTGGGGCTTTCTCGATTGTCCAGTGGGTAAAGAGACCACCTTGCAGTGCAAGGGGCACGTTCGATCCCTGGCCTGGGAGGATCCCACACACAGCAGAGCAGCTGGACCGGTGTGTCCAATTACCAGCCAGTGCTGTGCTCTGCAGGGAGAGAGACCACTGCAATGGGAGGCTGACACAGGTCAAAGAACAAAGATGGATGAAAATAAATAAATGAAAGACAACTAAAAGAGGCCAAAATTTTTTAAAAAATCAACTAATTTAACCACAACAAAAAAGAAAATTATAGCTGAAATACTCAAACAAAACATTCCTAGTTTTCAATATCTTATAATTCAAATAGTGTCATTTCTTTCCATATTTTTCTACTACATTTCATTTTCATAAACATATGCCATTAAAGTTCATATTAAGACAACCTGTAACCTTAGCAGGGGTCTTCTTGCTTTGAGAAGTGCAGAAGGTAAGCCCCACAAGGTGCAACAGTGTAGAAAGTGCTGGCATGGGGCCCGGGAGGGCCTGGGTTTGCCATGAACTAATTATTTCACTTTGGAGCAAGCCAGTCCCCTGTGTTGAAGTTCTTTTCTTTGGTTGAATGAGGAAAAAGTACTCCATGATCTCGAATGTTCATTCATTCCATCTCTTTCAATGTTCTGTATTATAAATCCACACTGCCATTTCCTGAAGGGCCAGAAGTTCAAATATGGATTAGTTTCCTAGGGAACTGTCCCTAGTGGGGATACTCCAGCCCCTTGGAAATTCCCAAGACTTAAAAAATGACTATTAAATGAAATATTTTATAATAAGCAAACCCAGGGTTATTTTCTCAAGGTTATATATATGCCCTTAGTCTAAATTCTTTTCACTCTGAATTTAGAACAGCTTGATTTTTCTTTTTCATATTTTCCACAGGATTATTTTACAAATGCAAACAGAGAGTTGAAAAAAGATGCTCAGCAAGATTACCACCTAGAATATGCCATGGAAAATAGTACACATACAGTAATTGAATTTACCAGAGAACTGCATACCTGTGACGTAAATGACAAGAGTATAACGGTAAGAAGTTTATCAATAAACGCATGCATGAACAGACTGTGCATTTACAATGGGGAAATACTTTATGAAGAGAAAGGAACACGTATTTAAAAATAGTATTTAGCAACATAGTCTTTTTGGAATACTTTTGAATTCTCTTTAGAATCCACAGAAAAAAAATCCAAGACTAAAAACTTCAATAAAGGCAATTTTTGTATGAATCTAAAATTTTGAAGAGCTGTTTAAAGTGCATGTGATTTTACCTATACAAGATTTAAGCTTCTTTATCAAGTTTGAAAATAAGCAATAGATAAAGGTTGGAAGAAATTGTATTACACAAGAGAGAATTATGATACTGAATATTAGACTAATTCATCTGAATTGTAACTGATTCACTTTTGTAAATTTCTAAAGTCAAGATGAATAGTAGACTGATGAAAATTGCCTGTCAGCGTAATATACAAAATTTCTTATTGTCAGACATCATGCAGAAATTAACATCTTTGTGCATATGCAAATTAAACAGAATCTATAATTCATGTGGTACTTTGAAACTTTCCATGAATTTCTTGAACCAATTTCTTTTTGTATAGGCCAACAAAATTACCTTTTTCATTTGGTCAGTCAAAGCTTTAAAAATGGAAATGTAAAAGTCTGAAGCAGTTTTGATTAGCATTCTGCATAAAGGAAGAAAAAATGCATACAAGGACATGGACCACTTTTTATGTAATATACAGTGCAATTATACTTTAATTGGAATAATAATTATAGACATTTGACTTATTAAGAAAGAATATATCTTTTTAGAATAAATACCTTTTGTTTTGTTATTTATTTTCAATGTTCTTATTACAGAGATCTGACAAAGGCATATTTATCTTTGGGAGGACTTAACTGTTTTTATTTCCCAGCACATTTTCCCCACAGTCCTGCTACCTTTTAGGCAACCTCTCCTTTACTAAATGGAAACCAATTCACTTGACAGTACTTTTCTTAGTTGGGATACCCCAGTCCCTTGGAAGCTCTCAGAATTCATTAATTAATCATAGATATATTCTTTGATGACAAACAAACCCAGAATCAAACGTGTATGCTGCATGCCCACTCTCTCTAAGTTCGTACATGTGACTGGCTAAGGCCTAGGAAATGTCTATTGTGAAAATAAAAATTCTGACCTGAAAAGTCATTTTGATTTTTATTGTATTTATTTGTTTTCCTTAAAATGCTCCATGGCATTCAAACAGGTTTTCATTTTCCCAACCCCTTACTGCTTAACAAGAGTATTAGCTACTATCAGTAGTTTGGAGTTTTTACATGACAATGGTTTACTATTGCTCTAAGCATGAAATCATAACTAAACTAAGTCGTTTGTCCTTCATTCTATTGTGTTGACCAAAAGTTCATCCTGGTTTTTCTCTAACATCTTACAGAAAAACCCCAAAAACTTTTTGGCCAACCCAATATTTTGGAACACATTATCTCACGTGGGAGAGATGATTTCTTCCAAGATGGAACTCATCTAGTTTATGGTTTAATCAAATTTACACAGTTATGGAGAAACCATATTGAGAAAATCTTTGTGCATATGCAAATTAAACAGAATCTATAATTCATGTGGTACTTTGAAACTTTCCATGAATTTCTTGAACCAATTTCTTTTTGTATAGGCCAACAAAATTACCTTTTTCATTTGGTCAGTCAAAGCTTTAAAAATGGAAATGTAAAAGTCTGAAGCAGTTTTGATTAGCATTCTGCATAAAGGAAGAAAAAATGCATACAAGGACATGGACCACTTTTTATGTAATATACAGTGCAATTATACTTTAATTGGAATAATAATTATAGACATTTGACTTATTAAGAAAGAATATATCTTTTTAGAATAAATACCTTTTGTTTTGTTATTTATTTTCAATGTTCTTATTACAGAGATCTGACAAAGGCATATTTATCTTTGGGAGGACTTAACTGTTTTTATTTCCCAGCACATTTTCCCCACAGTCCTGCTACCTTTTAGGCAACCTCTCCTTTACTAAATGGAAACCAATTCACTTGACAGTACTTTTCTTAGTTGGGATACCCCAGTCCCTTGGAAGCTCTCAGAATTCATTAATTAATCATAGATATATTCTTTGATGACAAACAAACCCAGAATCAAACGTGTATGCTGCATGCCCACTCTCTCTAAGTTCGTACATGTGACTGGCTAAGGCCTAGGAAATGTCTATTGTGAAAATAAAAATTCTGACCTGAAAAGTCATTTTGATTTTTATTGTATTTATTTGTTTTCCTTAAAATGCTCCATGGCATTCAAACAGGTTTTCATTTTCCCAACCCCTTACTGCTTAACAAGAGTATTAGCTACTATCAGTAGTTTGGAGTTTTTACATGACAATGGTTTACTATTGCTCTAAGCATGAAATCATAACTAAACTAAGTCGTTTGTCCTTCATTCTATTGTGTTGACCAAAAGTTCATCCTGGTTTTTCTCTAACATCTTACAGAAAAACCCCAAAAACTTTTTGGCCAACCCAATATTTTGGAACACATTATCTCACGTGGGAGAGATGATTTCTTCCAAGATGGAACTCATCTATTTGGATTTTTAATGGTTTAATCAAATTTACACAGTTATGGGAGAAACCATATTGAGAACTCCAAATGTCATTCTCTTTTCTTCGCTTCTGTATTCTGTTTTCAATAGAGTTTATTATACTTAATTTGGTGGTAAGGAAACTGTGTCATAAGACATAACCCTACCCATGTCTGATCACCAGGAGAGCACAGTGAGGGTGATCTGGGCTTACCATCATGAAGATGTGGGAGAAGCAGGTCCCAAGTACCATGAATCCAATCGTGGTACCAAGAGTCTGCGGTTATTGAATCCTGAGAAAACCAACGTGTTGTCTACAGTTGTGCCATACTTTGACCTGGTCAATCAGGACGTAAGTTTTGTTGTTGTTGTTTTCAGTTCTTTATGGTTCTAGGGGTGGGGTTTATTGAAAGTGTATAATAGTTTTTTTTTTTTTTTTTTTACTTAAATTATTGTTTTGTAATTGAATCTCAAGAGAATGTGACTATTGTCCCCTTCCCCTTTTTTTTTTTTTAAGACAGGTTCCCATCCCAAACAAAGGTACAACATATTGGTGTCAAATGTTTAAGATTCCTGTGCTCCAGGAAAAGCATCATGTCATAAAGGTATGTGACTCACTCACAGCCTAATTTTAATTTACATGAATGGAGGAGAAATTGTTGTTCTTAAAATGAAAAACAGTAAAAAATTTATCGAAATGATTTTCAGTTACTCGAAAGTTACCTAGAGAACAAGAAATCAGCTTATCTGACCTACACACTGTCCTAAAACTGCATTTAGCAAGCAACTTGGATTGTAGCTATTTTGTGTTTTGCTCCATGGCATTCAAACAGGTTTTCATTTTCCCAATGTTACGTATTAGCTACTATCAGTAGTTTGGAGTTTTTACATGACAATGGTTTACTATTGCTCTAAGCATGAAATCATAACTAAACTAAGTCGTTTGTCCTTCATTCTATTGTGTTGACCAAAAGTTCATCCTGGTTTTTCTCTAACATCTTACAGAAAAACCCCAAAAACTTTTTGGCCAACCCAATATTTTGGAACACATTATCTCACGTGGGAGAGATGATTTCTTCCAAGATGGAACTCATCTATTTGGATTTTTAATGGTTTAATCAAATTTACACAGTTATGGGAGAAACCATATTGAGAACTCCAAATGTCATTCTCTTTTCTTCGCTTCTGTATTCTGTTTTCAATAGAGTTTATTATACTTAATTTGGTGGTAAGGAAACTGTGTCATAAGACATAACCCTACCCATGTCTGATCACCAGGAGAGCACAGTGAGGGTGATCTGGGCTTACCATCATGAAGATGTGGGAGAAGCAGGTCCCAAGTACCATGAATCCAATCGTGGTACCAAGAGTCTGCGGTTATTGAATCCTGAGAAAACCAACGTGTTGTCTACAGTTGTGCCATACTTTGACCTGGTCAATCAGGACGTAAGTTTTGTTGTTGTTGTTTTCAGTTCTTTATGGTTCTAGGGGTGGGGTTTATTGAAAGTGTATAATAGTTTTTTTTTTTTTTTTTTTACTTAAATTATTGTTTTGTAATTGAATCTCAAGAGAATGTGACTATTGTCCCCTTCCCCTTTTTTTTTTTTTAAGACAGGTTCCCATCCCAAACAAAGGTACAACATATTGGTGTCAAATGTTTAAGATTCCTGTGCTCCAGGAAAAGCATCATGTCATAAAGGTATGTGACTCACTCACAGCCTAATTTTAATTTACATGAATGGAGGAGAAATTGTTGTTCTTAAAATGAAAAACAGTAAAAAATTTATCGAAATGATTTTCAGTTACTCGAAAGTTACCTAGAGAACAAGAAATCAGCTTATCTGACCTACACACTGTCCTAAAACTGCATTTAGCAAGCAACTTGGATTGTAGCTATTTTGTGTTTTGTCTCATAATTTTTTATGTTTAAAGGTTAAAGTTTTGGGATGCCTTTGTACACGTCTGTTTATTTCTTAGGTAACAATTCAACAATTAGAATTTTTGGAATTGCAATTTTAAATAATATATTTACATATCAATAAATTCTATCCAGAAAGTTTACATTTCCTGCAAATATTGAGAATATCTGTTTCATTGAAAATACTGCATATTTTCATAAAGTTAATTGTTACAGTATTTTTAAAAACAGGAAAATACGAAAGTTGTGAATTTCTACAGAATCAAAAAACACAGAATTGGGTAATAACTAAAGACTAATTTGCTTGTGACATCTAATTTTCTCCCACTCCTCCCAGGATAGGTCTACCAAAACTTTTACATTTAGTTAATGAATGAGCGGGGGTTTTTAAAATTTTCAGATCCTGTCCTTGGCTCTGTGTTAGGGATTGTTGGGCAGTTCCATAGAGTTTGAATATATGATCCTTGCTTTCAAAGAACCTGCAGTGAGGCTGTGGGAAATGTGGCCAAGACGCAAGGAAGAATAAGACACAGAGAACTGCATAGTGCACACAAATAGTATAGACAATCAGAAGGAGAGAAACTGCTGACTTTTTAATCATCCCCTAGACTCTGTGATGAAGCAAAGTAGATATGAGAAAGGGAGAAACTTCTAGATTCTGGAATCCAGAGGGAAGCATGCAGGTGTAAATAGCTCTTTATGTGATTTCTTTATGTGATCTCAAGTAAGTCGCTGTGGGATAGCACTGCATGCCCTTGTTTCCTCATCTGTAAAAGTTGGGTCAGTCATCCCATTTTCTCTACCAGCCTCAAAGCGTTTTGGCAGAGATAGAGACACTGAGTACATTCTATAAAGTGATTTAAATTTGTTAATTTCTAATATGTTTCTCCAGTGGTACAAATCTGCCTTTTGTTTATAGAATGACTCGTAACTACTTAGAAAGGCAAGAGGGGTAGGTTGAAGGAATGATTATTGAATTAGTAAGTAGTCCTAAATATTTGTAGGATATTTTTATCCTCAGAAGATTTAACAATAGTGTGACTGTGGATGAGTCATTCATTCATCTCTAGCACTGTTCGTTTCTATTTTTTTGCATGTGAAAGGGGAATGTAAGTTCTAGTCTTATATGCTTAATAGTGCCTGAGTCCTTCCCTTAAACCAATGAAAAATCTTTCTCAGAAAAGATTATGTTATATTTATGCAGACTATTTGTCGTTTAGCTGGAACCTGACTTAAAGGTCACCTGTATAACTATAGGTTAAACAAATGTTTCAGAAAACAAGTTCTTGACTCATTTTCAGCAAATGTTAATTGATAGGATGTGAAGTCCTTAACCACTTACATGAATGTATTTTTTCTTATTTTTATAATTAAGTTGAATGAAATAAAAACAACTGTCTACACTTAAGGGAGGGCAGTATATGTTCTGACCTTCTGTGAAGTATATTTGCTTGCTACCTTATCTAAGAATTCTTAGCTAGCTTTCCCATTTCAAGTATATCATAGCATTACTCGGATATGTGTGCATCTGTTGAGGGTGTACTTAGAATTAAGGACTTTTGAGCAGTTCCATAGAGTTTGAATATATGATCCTTGCTTTCAAAGAACCTGCAGTGAGGCTGTGGGAAATGTGGCCAAGACGCAAGGAAGAATAAGACACAGAGAACTGCATAGTGCACACAAATAGTATAGACAATCAGAAGGAGAGAAACTGCTGACTTTTTAATCATCCCCTAGACTCTGTGATGAAGCAAAGTAGATATGAGAAAGGGAGAAACTTCTAGATTCTGGAATCCAGAGGGAAGCATGCAGGTGTAAATAGCTCTTTATGTGATTTCTTTATGTGATCTCAAGTAAGTCGCTGTGGGATAGCACTGCATGCCCTTGTTTCCTCATCTGTAAAAGTTGGGTCAGTCATCCCATTTTCTCTACCAGCCTCAAAGCGTTTTGGCAGAGATAGAGACACTGAGTACATTCTATAAAGTGATTTAAATTTGTTAATTTCTAATATGTTTCTCCAGTGGTACAAATCTGCCTTTTGTTTATAGAATGACTCGTAACTACTTAGAAAGGCAAGAGGGGTAGGTTGAAGGAATGATTATTGAATTAGTAAGTAGTCCTAAATATTTGTAGGATATTTTTATCCTCAGAAGATTTAACAATAGTGTGACTGTGGATGAGTCATTCATTCATCTCTAGCACTGTTCGTTTCTATTTTTTTGCATGTGAAAGGGGAATGTAAGTTCTAGTCTTATATGCTTAATAGTGCCTGAGTCCTTCCCTTAAACCAATGAAAAATCTTTCTCAGAAAAGATTATGTTATATTTATGCAGACTATTTGTCGTTTAGCTGGAACCTGACTTAAAGGTCACCTGTATAACTATAGGTTAAACAAATGTTTCAGAAAACAAGTTCTTGACTCATTTTTCAGCAAATGTTAATTGATAGGATGTGAAGTCCTTAACCACTTACATGAATGTATTTTTTCTTATTTTTATAATTAAGTTGAATGAAATAAAAACAACTGTCTACACTTAAGGGAGGGCAGTATATGTTCTGACCTTCTGTGAAGTATATTTGCTTGCTACCTTATCTAAGAATTCTTAGCTAGCTTTCCCATTTCAAGTATATCATAGCATTACTCGGATATGTGTGCATCTGTTGAGGGTGTACTTAGAATTAAGGACTTTGGAGTTCACATTGCTGTTTTCAAAAGGTATCAAGAGAGATCTCTGTGACTTGAAAGACTATGGAGTAGTTTTCTTTTTTAATTTTTTCCGCAGTGTTTGAAAGATCTATAAGAGGACAAAAATTCTTTACCCTGAACAAAAGGAGGTTTGAGTGAGAGGTGGTAGGCTGGTGAGCCGGGGTTGGTTGCAGGGCAGAATGTTGGTGACTAAAATTTAAACTCAGGTATTACTCATGAATGGGGCTGCCTTGTTGGCTCAGTGGTAAATAATTTGCCTGCTAATGCAGGAGATGTGGGTTTGATCCCTGGGTTGGGAAGATGTCTTGAAAGAGAAAATGGCAACCCGCCCCAGTGTTCTTGTGTGGAGAATCTCATGGACAGAGGAGCCTCGTGAGTTACCATCCATAGGGTTGCAAAGAGTCAGACACGACTTAGCCACTGAACAACACAGCAAAAATTTGCTGCTAGAAGTATGAAATAATAAGGTAAGTTATTTCTAAAATTATAAAATAAGAAAGATAACAGTCTGCAGGAAAAATTGCCTTATGATACAAATTATTGATCGAATTGCTTCCAGTTCACTTGCGATTCCACTTTATTGGTTTGTATTTTGATGTCCGCAAACAGTGTTGAAAATTATGACTTGAAAATGGTGATGTTGTTTGATGACAGATACGGAGATTGTGAAAAAGAAATTTTGGGTGAATTATATTAAAACCACACTCCTCAATCATCTCTCTGATTCCCTCTTGAGACTCACCCTCTAGTCCATCTCTTCATGTTTAACCTGACTTAAAGGTCACCTGTATAACTATAGGTTAAACAAATGTTTCAGAAAACAAGTTCTTGACTCATTTTCAGCAAATGTTAATTGATAGGATGTGAAGTCCTTAACCACTTACATGAATGTATTTTTTCTTATTTTTATAATTAAGTTGAATGAAATAAAAACAACTGTCTACACTTAAGGGAGGGCAGTATATGTTCTGACCTTCTGTGAAGTATATTTGCTTGCTACCTTATCTAAGAATTCTTAGCTAGCTTTCCCATTTCAAGTATATCATAGCATTACTCGGATATGTGTGCATCTGTTGAGGGTGTACTTAGAATTAAGGACTTTGGAGTTCACATTGCTGTTTTCAAAAGGTATCAAGAGAGATCTCTGTGACTTGAAAGACTATGGAGTAGTTTTTTTTTTTTTTTTTTTTTTCCGCAGTGTTTGAAAGATCTATAAGAGGACAAAAATTCTTTACCCTGAACAAAAGGAGGTTTGAGTGAGAGGTGGTAGGCTGGTGAGCCGGGGTTGGTTGCAGGGCAGAATGTTGGTGACTAAAATTTAAACTCAGGTATTACTCATGAATGGGGCTGCCTTGTTGGCTCAGTGGTAAATAATTTGCCTGCTAATGCAGGAGATGTGGGTTTGATCCCTGGGTTGGGAAGATGTCTTGAAAGAGAAAATGGCAACCCGCCCCAGTGTTCTTGTGTGGAGAATCTCATGGACAGAGGAGCCTCGTGAGTTACCATCCATAGGGTTGCAAAGAGTCAGACACGACTTAGCCACTGAACAACACAGCAAAAATTTGCTGCTAGAAGTATGAAATAATAAGGTAAGTTATTTCTAAAATTATAAAATAAGAAAGATAACAGTCTGCAGGAAAAATTGCCTTATGATACAAATTATTGATCGAATTGCTTCCAGTTCACTTGCGATTCCACTTTATTGGTTTGTATTTTGATGTCCGCAAACAGTGTTGAAAATTATGACTTGAAAATGGTGATGTTGTTTGATGACAGATACGGAGATTGTGAAAAAGAAATTTTGGGTGAATTATATTAAAACCACACTCCTCAATCATCTCTCTGATTCCCTCTTGAGACTCACCCTCTAGTCCATCTCTTCATGTTTAAGCATGACCCTATTTAAGCTTTGCCAAATAGGTGACATTACCCCAAGTTTAAAACTTTTTAGAGGAAGTGATTCTTTCCACTCTTTTTAGTCAATATATTATTATTATCACAACATACATTAATGATTGGATGTTCTCTGCTAGATGCTGGGGCTATATATATATATTTTTTTTTTGGAGCTTTTAGCTTTCAGGGTATTCTCCCCATAGATAAACCTCTCATAATCTGTTTAAATCTGATGTGTTGGTCAATTTAATAAATACTTGTTGATGGCTTATTATGTTAAAGAGGAGGAAAAAGAAAAATAGCCAGGTTGAATCATTGTCTTTGGTCCTTGGAGATGTCCCCCTAATAGGAAGGTAGTAGGCGGGCTCTGCACTTTGATGGGTCAGGTTTGAATCCTTTCCATTAGTCACTGAACTGCGAGAAAGTGATTCATCATGTATAACTCAGTTTCACCATTTAAATGGGAAAAATGCTTTCCTCAGGCTTCCCCAGTGGTTCAGCAGCAAGAATCTATCTGCAGTGCAGGAGGTGCAGGGGTGCAGGTCTGATCCCTGGGTCGGGAAGATCCCCTGGAGGAGAGGGCATGGCAACCCTCTCCAGTATTATTGCCTGAAGAAACCCCTGAACAGAGGAGCCTGGCGGTCTACAGTCCAAAGGGTCACAAAGAGTTGGATACAGTTAAAGTGACTGAGCACAATGTTTTCCTAATGGGGTTGTTTAGACTAAAGATTAAATAACAGGCTTAAAAAATTATATTAGCACTTACTACAGTATCCAACACAGAAGATTTTTAATAAATTCAACTTCTGTTATCAGTCTGCATATTTTGAGTTTTGCTCTCCGAATGACTGTTCATTGAAAACTACTATTTTGTCTGACGGCCCAGAAAAGGAAAAGTATCATGCAAGAAGGCCAACTGTTGCTGAGTTTTAAGAGAGCATTACTTTTAATAGTTGTGTGTTTATGGGAAAATTACTGATTGTCCTGGAACTCAGTTTTCTTATCTGGAAAAATGGATATATTAGTGCTACCTTTATTGAGTTGTCATGACAATTAAATGAATCCAAGGAGCTTAATATTTATAATTTAGAGCAGTGCCTGACACACAGTGTTTGTTAAATAAAGTAACTAAATAAAATTTTGTTGATCACTAGCGATACACAGTTGCTAATCTGTTGAACATCTTGTTAGGTTTCTGGATTCCTGAGGGATTCCACACCAGCGAATCTTTTCTAGACAAAATTCCAAATAAAACATCGATTGTCACTCATTTCATTTAGGGAGGCCACCCTGAGAACTTTCTACTCTGGAAAAATGTGAAGTTGAGTGAACACAACACTTTCATCCTTTGCTTCTTCAGCAGTAGATACAAGAAAGGAAATGCTACGCTTTATGCTTGCTACTGGACAGAACGTCTTTCTTGCCATGAAATTAGATGCTGCCATTCTTTTCTGTTGGTGGCATTCGTAAATCTGTGTGATTTAATTTGGGGGACTGTTTCCTTGGATAAGAAAATCTAAGCACAATTGACACTGAATACCCATGAAATGTCCTTGAAGCCAGACTACTATGTAGCCATGAAATATCTCTCAAAAATCAATTTTCCTATGCTAGACACACAGCATGACACTTTAACTTTATACACTATGTTAAATGAACACTGCTGTCCACTTTCCCCATCACATTCATTCCTTCTTTTTTAAATGAAAGGCCACCATCAAATGGGGAAGTTTAGCATTAACACATTCTGAAACGTCAAGTGTGATGGCGGGTTTCTATTTCTGAATCTGTGAAGATTTCAGTGTTAAATTTAGTAGAGTGATCTCTTTTCAGTGTATCTTCTTCCTTTTTTCGCCTGAAATGATATTTCAAAATATATTTTAATTGATGTGATTTTTCCTCCTGATGGAAATAGCATTTTGGTTTGTCACCAGAAGGCATTTTCATGACACCATGCTTTACTTCTCATTCATTCATCATGTGCTTACCTTCTGTTTCATTTTACCCTGTGACAGACTAGTAGGTATTTATTATTGACTGTTGACTGAACAGTTGTTTGTATTTTCACCCATTTTCATTCCAACTCTGTAGCACTTGTTCAGGTTTTCTGCTGTCTCCCTTTTACATTTTATTAATTCAACCATATTTCCTACAGGAAAATTTCAGCTGTTCAGATAGATCTATTTAGCATGATGAAAAAAATTAATTTTAAAAGTATGCTTTGTGTAAAAGTATTTTCCATTCCTCTTAAATACTTTTCAGCACTATGTTTGGTTATTAATTAATATTAATATTAATGTATTGCCACTGACATCTGTGAATTTTATCATGATTGACAAAATAGGTGATTTTTGACCTTCTGGAAAAATGTGAAGTTGAGTGAACACAACACTTTCATCCTTTGCTTCTTCAGCAGTAGATACAAGAAAGGAAATGCTACGCTTTATGCTTGCTACTGGACAGAACGTCTTTCTTGCCATGAAATTAGATGCTGCCATTCTTTTCTGTTGGTGGCATTCGTAAATCTGTGTGATTTAATTTGGGGGACTGTTTCCTTGGATAAGAAAATCTAAGCACAATTGACACTGAATACCCATGAAATGTCCTTGAAGCCAGACTACTATGTAGCCATGAAATATCTCTCAAAAATCAATTTTCCTATGCTAGACACACAGCATGACACTTTAACTTTATACACTATGTTAAATGAACACTGCTGTCCACTTTCCCCATCACATTCATTCCTTCTTTTTTAAATGAAAGGCCACCATCAAATGGGGAAGTTTAGCATTAACACATTCTGAAACGTCAAGTGTGATGGCGGGTTTCTATTTCTGAATCTGTGAAGATTTCAGTGTTAAATTTAGTAGAGTGATCTCTTTTCAGTGTATCTTCTTCCTTTTTTCGCCTGAAATGATATTTCAAAATATATTTTAATTGATGTGATTTTTCCTCCTGATGGAAATAGCATTTTGGTTTGTCACCAGAAGGCATTTTCATGACACCATGCTTTACTTCTCATTCATTCATCATGTGCTTACCTTCTGTTTCATTTTACCCTGTGACAGACTAGTAGGTATTTATTATTGACTGTTGACTGAACAGTTGTTTGTATTTTCACCCATTTTCATTCCAACTCTGTAGCACTTGTTCAGGTTTTCTGCTGTCTCCCTTTTACATTTTATTAATTCAACCATATTTCCTACAGGAAAATTTCAGCTGTTCAGATAGATCTATTTAGCATGATGAAAAAAATTAATTTTAAAAGTATGCTTTGTGTAAAAGTATTTTCCATTCCTCTTAAATACTTTTCAGCACTATGTTTGGTTATTAATTAATATTAATATTAATGTATTGCCACTGACATCTGTGAATTTTATCATGATTGACAAAATAGGTGATTTTTGACCTTCTGGAAAAAAATCATGCTGTAAATCCAAAGATGCTTTTCTTTGGGAATTTGTCAAACATAATTTACAAATACCAAAATAATTTTACCTTTGTATCCAAAGATATCTGGAATGTTGTATATCTTTTATCTACCAGAGAAGAGATGAAAATACTTGGGCATTTGCTGTAGATGTCTGAAGCTATAAATTTGAACCGAAGTTGGTAGGAGCACTACCCCTGACAATAATGAATGGCTTAAATTAGCACAATTTAAAGATTGTTGACTTAGATTCTCAGTGTTGTCAAGATCTTTTTAGATCCTCTTGGGTTACATTGACTTTACAGAAACATTGGAGATTGTCTAGCTACATGGGTGTTCTTAATAGCCACTTGAGAGTGGAGGTAATTGAATTCACTTTGAAAGCATGTCTTTTCATGGAAGTGATTTATTGCTAACTCTGTCACTGATTAGCTTTCTGACCCTAGAGAAAGTACTTAACCTCACCCTGATCCTCAAATTCCTTGTCTGTAAGATAAAGGGATTGGACCAGATGATTTCAATGGACTCTTTTTTATTCCTAAATATCTATGACTCACTGAAAACTTAAAGTGAAATCCATGCGGGAGTTTGGATGCGCTGTGGTGTGACTTCCTGAGACTGTTGATTCTCACTGTCGCTGAGCAGGTGTTCCAGGGTGCAGGTGCTTAGATCGCACTGCCTTCCTTGATGTTAGAAGTCTTCTTTCTTGAAAGTCTCCTTCTTTACTTCTTTGGTCATTGGGCTTAGTATATATTCTTTTTTAAAATTAATTTTTGTTGGAGTACAGTTGCTTTACAGTGTTGTGTTTCTACTGTACACCAAAGTAAGTCAACTATATGTATTCCTATATCCCCTCTTTTTTGGATTTTCCTTCCATTTGTATTTTCCTACCCATCCACCAGAGAGCACTGAGTAGAGTTCCCTGAGCTCGGCGGTAGGTTCTCATTAGCTATCTATTTTATACATAATAGCAGTGGTGTATATGTGCTGATCCCGGTCTCCCAGTTCACTCCAGCCCTCCTCCCTTTAGCCCCTTTAATGTTCATGTGCTTGTTCTCTTCATCCATGTCTCTATTTCTACTTTGCAAATAAAATCATCTGTGCCATTTTTCTAGATTCTACATACATGTGCTAATATATGATATTTATTTTTTTTCTTTCTGATTTACTTCAATCTGTATAACAGTCTCTAGGTCCATCCGCATCTCTAACTCTTATCATATATTCTGAGGCTTAGGTTTCCATCTGTGAAAGGGGAAAATAATAGTACTTGTCTCAAATGGTAAGTGTCACTATCGAATGAGACAGTATGTGTAGAGTTCTTATATGTTTGGCATGCATTAAGTTGTTCAGTAAATACTAGCTATATTCTCGATTTACTTGGGTTTTCAGATACCTCTAAATCTTGGAAATAATCCAAATAAAATAAATCTAAATAAATAAACAATGAAATAAATCTAAATATTGGGAATAATGTCCTTGTAAAATAGAATAAGGATTGAAATTAAGAATACCAGAGTAAGAAAGCTCATAGGTTGGCACAACACAGAGGATGGACTCTGGAAATAGGTAGAGGTTCTATTCTAACTCAGTTGTTCATTAACTGAATGATTCTGGGCAAACTAAACTCTCAGTATGCATATTCAGTTGTGAAGTAGGAAAAATAATTTCCAGTGAAGATGAAATGATTACAGGTGAAAACACCTGTTGCATAATCGACTCATAATTGCTTGTTTTCTTCTCTTGATGGGGATTATAGAGACAGATGACTATAAATTCATCTAGTATTTTCTCATACTTAAAGTCAGGACTGCCCTGAAACCGTGGTAGGCAGTAAGTCTCTGTTTTATTTTGACAAAAAGATTCCTTGGGAATTAAATTTCATAGCTTGCTTCTATTATTCTAAACCAAATGAAATTTAAGCTAATTTCCTCCTGTTCTTGTCTAAGTAAGGATAAAAACCAGCTGGTGACTAACCTCTGGGAAATATTTTTTTCATTTTCTTCGATCACCATTAACTTGCCACTCTATGCCCTTAAATAATTTTCCACAGACATAACAGGATATTCTTCTTTGTTGTTCTTCTGCCACCCAACTCTACACCCAACCTAGTGCATCTTTTCTTAAAAAGAC
This sequence comes from Tragulus kanchil, assembly GCA_022376925.1. Taxonomy (NCBI): domain Eukaryota; kingdom Metazoa; phylum Chordata; class Mammalia; order Artiodactyla; family Tragulidae; genus Tragulus; species Tragulus kanchil. Next base: position 204,962,464 of record JAIOJX010000026.1, read on the forward strand.
TAGTCCAAAAAGGTTGGATGGCAGAATTGAAAAGCCTTAGCAAATTTATTGATAATTATCAGATATAAAAATAATTTAATTATTAATTTAAATAATTTAATTAATAGCACTTCTTCTGAAATAGTACTAAGAGGACATTCCTTGGTGGTTCAGTCAGTAGGGCTCTGTGCTTTCACTGCAGGGGGCACAGGTTCCGTCTCTGGTCAGAGGAACTAAGATCCATCTGTGCAGCATGGCCAAAAAGTAAATAAAAATTTTAAAAGATGAAAGAAATACTAAAATAGTTAGGTTAGATTCTAGATGTTGATGTCACAATAAGAAGTATGATAATATTAAAATATGAATGTCTTTTACTTAGATGCAAGGAAATATGTAATATGTAAATAAAATACTTATATTTTGCAACTTTAGATATACTATCTTGTTGAATTTTCACAACCTCCCTCAAGGTAAGTTGAATTACCACCACTTTCTAGATGAACACAGTAAGGTATAGCATGCATAGAGAACTTGCTTAACATTACACAAGTTCTCTGAATCAGAGACAAGATTGAACACAGATCTTCAGAGCAAAACTAGTAGATCTTTCTCTCTATAATACTATTAGCCCAGGTCTTGTGATTTTTCTAGGTCATCTCTGCCTATGAAGGCTTCCTCGATGGCTCAGTAGTAGAGAATCTGCCTGCAATGCAGGAGACCTAGGTTCAATCCCTGGGTCAGGAAGATCCCCTGGAAGGCATGGAAACCCATTCTAGTGGAGAATTCCATGGACAGAGGAGCCTGGCAGGATACAGTTCATAGGGTCTCAAAGAGTCTAATATGACTGAAGTGAATGAACACACACATATGCATATGCCAAGGAAACATAAATACATACTACCTTATGATTTTCCTGGGTGATATATGGCAAAGAAACATAATTTGAATAAGCTCCTCTGTATCCAGGCTAATTTGTGTCCTGTAGGATCAGTGCATAGATGGAGGGACCTTCTAGAAGTATCAGACATAACAGGATATTCTTCTTTGTTGTTCTTCTGCCACCCAGCTCTACACCCAACCTAGTGCATCTTTTCTTAAAAGACTAGTCCAAAAAGGTTGGATGGCAGAATTGAAAAGCCTTAGCAAATTTATTGATAATTATCAGATATAAAAATAATTTAATTATTAATTTAAATAATTTAATTAATAGCACTTCTTCTGAAATAGTACTAAGAGGACATTCCTTGGTGGTTCAGTCAGTAGGGCTCTGTGCTTTCACTGCAGGGGGCACAGGTTCCGTCTCTGGTCAGAGGAACTAAGATCCATCTGTGCAGCATGGCCAAAAAGTAAATAAAAATTTTAAAAGATGAAAGAAATACTAAAATAGTTAGGTTAGATTCTAGATGTTGATGTCACAATAAGAAGTATGATAATATTAAAATATGAATGTCTTTTACTTAGATGCAAGGAAATATGTAATATGTAAATAAAATACTTATATTTTGCAACTTTAGATATACTATCTTGTTGAATTTTCACAACCTCCCTCAAGGTAAGTTGAATTACCACCACTTTCTAGATGAACACAGTAAGGTATAGCATGCATAGAGAACTTGCTTAACATTACACAAGTTCTCTGAATCAGAGACAAGATTGAACACAGATCTTCAGAGCAAAACTAGTAGATCTTTCTCTCTATAATACTATTAGCCCAGGTCTTGTGATTTTTCTAGGTCATCTCTGCCTATGAAGGCTTCCTCGATGGCTCAGTAGTAGAGAATCTGCCTGCAATGCAGGAGACCTAGGTTCAATCCCTGGGTCAGGAAGATCCCCTGGAAGGCATGGAAACCCATTCTAGTGGAGAATTCCATGGACAGAGGAGCCTGGCAGGATACAGTTCATAGGGTCTCAAAGAGTCTAATATGACTGAAGTGAATGAACACACACATATGCATATGCCAAGGAAACATAAATACATACTACCTTATGATTTTCCTGGGTGATATATGGCAAAGAAACATAATTTGAATAAGCTCCTCTGTATCCAGGCTAATTTGTGTCCTGTAGGATCAGTGCATAGATGGAGGGAACCTTCTAGAAGTATCAGTATAAAGATCTTGGGACCTGAGTTAAATACAATTTGAATTAAGTTGACTAGGTGAAAGATTATGCACGTGGGTACACAGAATGTTAGATTTCAGAGATGATATTAGGGAGAAAGGAACTGGAAATAATTTCAGTGTGAAGAAGGCAGCCTGATCGTCTTATTGGACATGTCTTGTAGCATAAGGACGATTGGAAACAAGCCCATAGCCTTCTGTATAAACTGAGTTACAGTTCTTTCTGGAATTAAGTGAAAAAAAAATGGTAGTCACTTACTATATTATCTTTCACTGTAATGGTATATAGAAAGGGACTTGTGTGAAAAAATACTAGCATTTTCATTTGGAGGTTAAATGTATGGCAGAATGCCTAGAGAGAAGTACCCTAAAAGCAAGAAGAGCCATGTTGGAGAGAGGTCTAGAAATGTTGGCATCTCTGAATGATCTAAGAACCAGTCTGAGTGTGAGTTCTAATCCGGCAGTGACCGTTGGTCAGCTGATCAGTCATATAACTGCACCACAGTGCTTCTCAAGAGGTTGAGTTCATGTAAATAGCACAACTCAAAGGCTATAACTCCTACAACTGAGAGGTGGTTCTAAGTGATCTTGAACCGTTAAAATCCTATGACTAGTTAAATGCTGAAACTGAGAAAACTGGAAATGTATAAAATAAATGGATACATTCATACAATTTGTAAGATAAGCAAAAGTTACACTAAAAATTACAAAGGGAATGAAGATCGTTTGTGTATATTGCCATGGCATGCAACATGCCCAGTTTATTTTGATGTCTATTTTCAACGTAAAGAATTGTATACTTACTGAAACTGGATGACATCCATTAATGGCATCCTTTTTAATACAACAGTGAATTTTTTTACAGTTTTTACAAATGGAACTTTTAGTAAGATGGCACTAGTGGTAACGAATCTGCCTGCCAATGCAGGAGACATAAGAGAGTCTATTCCTGCTGAGTTGGGAAGACCCTCTGGAGTAGGAAATGGTAACCCAATCAAATATTCTTGCCTGTAAACTTCCATGGACATAGGAGTCTAGCAAGCTATAGTCCATTAGGTTTCAAAGAGTTCGACATGACTGAGTGGGCATATTACAACAGAAAAAAATTGTATATGTGGTAGAAATTCAGTTAAAATAAGAGTTATTTACCATTCAAATTTATAAACTCATAAATTAATAGTTTTATACAATCATAATCAAGTGATAAAAGATCACAAAGTTATGGATCTTTATCAGCCTCTCACTGCTTTATTTTTATTTATTTATTTATTTATTCATTTATTTATTTTGGATGGGGGTTGGGTTGGGGAGGGAGGGGAGCGGGTGGGCCACTTCTATTGGTCTTTCATTTCTCTATTTTCATCCATCTTTGTTCTTTGGCTCCTGTGGGCCTCCCATCGCGGTGGCATCTGTCGCTGCAGAGCTCCGGCTCTGGGCGCATGCGCTCCAGAGCTCCCGCTCCGTAATTGGACACATCGGTCCAGCTGCTCCGCGGCACGTGGGATCTTCCCAGGCCAGGGATGGAACCGGCGCCCCTTGCACTGCAAGGCGGTGTCTTTACCCACTGGACTACCAGGGGAAGCCCCTTCTCACTGCTTTAAAATGAACGTATTCCTTTATCAAAGATTCAGATTATACCTGAATTTAATAATATATCTATTTTATGAAGAAGGATATTGCACTCACATGTCAAAAGAATTATGGTTGTCTTGCTTCATTAAATAACTCCGTTTTTCCAGATTCATAACCAGGGAACAATGTGGGTAGAATCTTTAGGGCTGGAGTCCAGGCCTTTATGTTGCTGTTATTTGGAAAAGTTCCCCAGATGATCATGATACAAACTCTGTGGTTGAGAACCACTGTTTTATATTTATTAAAATTTCCTAGGAGACCATATTTAAATTATATTTTATAGCATCTAGTAAAATGTTCTTCATATTACATAGCATAAATACATATTTTTATAGTAATACACTGTTTTATGCAACAAATATTGTAAAAATTGAGCACACATCAAACATATACTGTTGAAATGCAATGTTAGTTGTCTGCACATGAGGAAGATTTAAGCAATTTATGGTTTTGAGATCGTTTGTTCCTGATGCATTGCATATTTCTTTGTGGAAGTGGAGAGGCGAAAATGCCAGCTGTTTCCTGGAACCACAGCTGACTTTCATTATAAAATTTCAACATGAACTAATTCAGCTATAAGGGATATTTTCTTCTATGAAGGGAAAAAGTTTTATGTTCTAGTGAAATATATACATCGAAGTTAACTCTATACATTAACATTTATAACGTAATGGATCCACTTTAGAAACTGTATATGTTCCATTACCAACAAAGAGGCATTTTTTTCACACCTGTAATCTCACTGAGTTGCTCTATGTGGAATCACAAATATTAACTAAAGTCCAGACCATGTACATAATTGTGAATAAGTACATAAATGCTACCCAGAGCCTCTCAGCCTTTCATTTGGTCTGAAGTATTATGAATACAGAAGACATACTTTGTTCATGAGATATTTCAGAAGTCAGATGTGTACTTAATACACTATAGACTTAATCAGCAAGAAAGATCCCTTCAAACTATCCTCTAAATCACAAAGAAGAATCAGTGAGTGTCTAGTGAGTACCTGCTTTGGACAATCCTATGTCTTCTGTCAGATTCAATTCGATATAAAACATGGCCTTTCACCCCAAGACTAGATGACCTTTCACTCCAAGACTGGATGACCTTTCACCCCAAGACCTCCCAGACTAGAGGGAAAGAAGAGGCACACACATGAATAACAGAGAAACGCCAAAGCTGGCAAGCAGAGATTGCTATCAAATGATGTACTACAGGGAGTCAAGGCGAGCAAAAACGACGAGAGCAGTCAAGGTCTGAGCACATTCCCACGACATATGGGAAGGATCATCTTGGGAGAGTACAATCAGATGGATCTTAGGTAGGGACCCAGGTGTGGTGAGGATGACAGGAGACAACCTCTCTGTTTATGTGCTTAAGTGCCAATATAAAATTAGATGAGAGACAGCATTTACTGAGAACACTGCACATCTGTGAGTCACCAGTCCTCATAAAACCACCTAGGAAATAGGTAGTAGTATTATCCTCATTTTACAAGACACATCAAACATATACTGTTGAAATGCAATGTTAGTTGTCTGCACATGAGGAAGATTTAAGCAATTTATGGTTTTGAGATCGTTTGTTCCTGATGCATTGCATATTTCTTTGTGGAAGTGGAGAGGCGAAAATGCCAGCTGTTTCCTGGAACCACAGCTGACTTTCATTATAAAATTTCAACATGAACTAATTCAGCTATAAGGGATATTTTCTTCTATGAAGGGAAAAAGTTTTATGTTCTAGTGAAATATATACATCGAAGTTAACTCTATACATTAACATTTATAACGTAATGGATCCACTTTAGAAACTGTATATGTTCCATTACCAACAAAGAGGCATTTTTTTCACACCTGTAATCTCACTGAGTTGCTCTATGTGGAATCACAAATATTAACTAAAGTCCAGACCATGTACATAATTGTGAATAAGTACATAAATGCTACCCAGAGCCTCTCAGCCTTTCATTTGGTCTGAAGTATTATGAATACAGAAGACATACTTTGTTCATGAGATATTTCAGAAGTCAGATGTGTACTTAATACACTATAGACTTAATCAGCAAGAAAGATCCCTTCAAACTATCCTCTAAATCACAAAGAAGAATCAGTGAGTGTCTAGTGAGTACCTGCTTTGGACAATCCTATGTCTTCTGTCAGATTCAATTCGATATAAAACATGGCCTTTCACCCCAAGACTAGATGACCTTTCACTCCAAGACTGGATGACCTTTCACCCCAAGACCTCCCAGACTAGAGGGAAAGAAGAGGCACACATGAATAACAGAGAAACGCCAAAGCTGGCAAGCAGAGATTGCTATCAAATGATGTACTACAGGGAGTCAAGGCGAGCAAAAACGACGAGAGCAGTCAAGGTCTGAGCACATTCCCACGACATATGGGAAGGATCATCTTGGGAGAGTACAATCAGATGGATCTTAGGTAGGGACCCAGGTGTGGTGAGGATGACAGGAGACAACCTCTCTGTTTATGTGCTTAAGTGCCAATATAAAATTAGATGAGAGACAGCATTTACTGAGAACACTGCACATCTGTGAGTCACCAGTCCTCATAAAACCACCTAGGAAATAGGTAGTAGTATTATCCTCATTTTACAGATGAGGAATCTAAAGCCCAGAGAAGTTAAATAACGTGCTCATTGCTGGTACTTTTCCTGTTTGTGTGCTTTTCCCTGAGGAAGAAAGAATATTTTAAAAATATACATGGATGAGCACTTTTGCTGAGGTAATCTCAAAATATGATTATTTAGGTCCACGAAAGAAAAACAATCATTAACTGAAAAATAGGACTCGTGCTTCAGCGGTGAAATTCTGAAGTTGGTCTGTGCAGAAGCTCCATCTGGTCCCACATGTGGAAAATAATCCTTGATGCTCCAGCCAACATCTGTCTGTGCTACAGCCGGCCAGCAGCTGCTGGCTGAACTTTAAATCCATAGTCTGGTTATGTCAGATTAGAATGCAGAATCCTAGCGGTTACTTGTTGTCAGGGTAACTGCATTTTTTGATCAGAGAATGCCTTAGCTGCACCACACCAATGCCCCTCATGTGAATTATTGAAAGGGGCTGTAGAGTATGGCCTTCACTACCTAAATGGGGTCACTGATTTTATCTTCAATGACACCATTGTGTAGCTTTATCCCCAGTCATGAACTTACAGTTTTACTTTATGTTAAAATTCTGGCATGTTGCGTCATGCCCTCCGAAATAGTAACCAAGGCTACCTCTTAATTGCACACACATGCAGATAGCCATTTAGTTCTTTAAAGAAAAGCTGCAGACAGTTCCTCAGAAGAGTGATGGCCTTTCAGTTCTTGTGGAAATGAAAGGTCTTCCCTACAGCTCTAGCCACTGTAGGGTGATGACTATTGAGTCCGTATTGTCAAACTCAATTGTGTTTCCTCAGTTGTTTACAAGTATATAGTATGTGTGGGCTTCTTTATACAAGAGGCTTGTATCACTTAGCTCTTCATTTGATTGAATTATGGGTTTGGTAAGAGTCTGAAGAGACAGTTTATTCTTTTATTGCCCAAGATTGGAAACAGTATTGCTTTAAAACTACACTGCAAAGATGAATGTTTCTCATAATTGGTAAAAAAAATTCCATAGACTTTCCAAATTTATCTTTATTAATGAAATTGGATATTTTCTCCATAATAGCTGGTTTTAAATTCATGACTTCAAGTCAAAATTGGCTGTTTGGAATGCAAACAACACAGTTTTTTACCACAACAATTAATACTGTGACCTGTAACTGAATATGTTTCTCTTACTTTTTATTATATTGGTATCAGTGTATAGCCATATGCAAAATGGAGATAACAATTCCTGTCTTTTTAATATTACTCTGAAAATGCTTTAAAAACACTGAATTTTAGAAAAGAAATATTTATTGATTGCTCCTTATGTACCAACAACTGCACTTTACTTACTATTAATACTTAAAATGTTTTTCAGAGGAGGAAACTAAGGCTCGAAAAATTAGATGTCTTTCCTAATCTTTCAGAAAGCGAAGAAGAACTAAAGAGCCTCTTGAAGAAGGTGAAAGAAAAGAGTGGAAAAGCTGGCTTAAAACTTAACAGTCAAAAAACTAAGATCATGGCATCTGGTACCATCAGTTCATGGCTAATAGATGGGGAAAAATGGAAACAGTGATAGACTTCATTTTCCTGGACTCCAAAATCACTGTGGTTGGTGACTGTAGCCATGATATTTAAAAAATGCCTCCTCCTTGGAAAACTATGACAAACTTAGACAGCATATTAAAAAGGAGAGACATTACATTGCCAGGAAAGGTCCATATAGTCAAGTTGGTGCTTTCAAATTGTGGTGCTGGAGAACTCTTGAGAGTTTCCTGGACAGCAAGGAGATCAAACCAGTCAATCCTAAAGGAAGTCAACCTTGAATATTCATTGGAAGGACTGATGCTGAAGCTGAAACTCCAGTACTTTGGTCACCTGATGTGAAGAGTCAACTCACTGGAAAAGACCTTGATGTTGGGAAAGATTGAAGGCAAGAGGAGAAGGGGATGACAGAGGACAAGATGGTTGGATGGCATCACTGACTCAAGAGACATGAGTTTGAGCAAACTACGGGAAATGGTGAAGGACTGGGAAGCCTGGTGTACTGCAGTCCATGGGAGTTGCAAAGAGTCAGACACAACTGAGCTAGTGAACAACAAGAACAATGTTACAGAGGACTTAGTATTATAAAACATATTCACTTAGTCTAGCAGGGGGAGGTTATACAATGTATTTAACTTTTATGTACCAAAGTTTTGACAATCTTCTCTTTATGGTCATTTAGGGCTGGTTTCAAATCCTGACTCTCCCATTTACCATTTCTGTGACCTTTGTTGTTGTTGTTTTACAGTCGCTAATTCATGTCTGACTCTATGACCCCACAGACTGCAGCACATGAGGCCTCCCTGTCCTTCACCATCTCCCGGAGCCTGCTCAAACTCATGTCCATTGAGTTGGTGATGCCATCCAACCATCTCGTCCTCTGTCATCCCCTTTCTTTTCCTCCCTTTAATCTTTCCCAGCATCAGGGTCTTTTCCAATTGATTGGATCTTCGCATCAGGTGGCCGAAGTACTGGAGCTTCAGCTTCAGCATCAGTCCTTCCAATGAATATTCAAGGTTGGTTTCCTTTAGGATTGACTGGTTTGATATCCTTGCTGTCCAAGAGACTCAAAAGTCTTCTCCAGCACTACAATTCAGAAGCATTGCAAAGCAGGTAAACTGAGACTCTGAATACCTGAGTTTGTCATTCAGATCACCATTGAGTACCTAGTGATAACAGAGAAATGTGTTGGATTTAGTGGTAGCAAAGTGGAGCACCAAAGTGAAAATGACACTATGCCAATTAATTCTGGGTGGTTGTTATTATAAATTGTTGTATTACTTTCTCTCTATATATAAACTTTTAAAATCAAAAGCCAAGCAAATGGCTTCAAAGATAATTAAGATACTTGTTTTGCTTTCCAGAAACCTATACCTAGAGAAGAAGACTTATTGATTTAAATAGCTGGAAGGCAGCAGGTGACGTGAGGGCTTTGAAAGGTGAATTTGGTGTGATCATACTTACATAGTCTTCAGTGTGTTGTTTTCCCCTTTTCTTGGAATTGCCCTACAAATGAGGAATTATTTTTAGAGTCCTCATATTTAAACACGTAGAGAATAAGAAAGAAACAAAGGAAAAATACAGAATTACAAAAGCCATACACTGGTATTCCTTTATTTGTTTAATTTTCCTGAAATGTAAAGACATTACATGTATATTTATTATATTTTTATTTTTTAAAATATTTTTTTTTTGCCTGTGTGGCATACGGGATCATAGTTCTCTGATCAGGGATGGAAATTGCACCCCCTGCAGGAAGTCCCTATAAGTACTTCTTAATTGTATCAATGATAATAGCTAGCCTCGGATTCTGTGAGGTCACCAAATTTTTTATTATTCTTAATTATCACTTTTTCAACCATAAGGAAAAATTACATAAATAAAATCAAATGACTCTTTGAAACACTGCAATAGTCATAAAGTACAAAATTATCTTTGATCCTATTCCAGCCTTTTCTAACTATAGCTCCCCATTCAATTCAGCCTGTGTGGATAAGAAAGGGAGACAAGAACAGTCCTCCAGAGAACGAGATTTGAGCGAGTCGGCCAAGCTGACTTAAGCCAGTTCAAGTCTGCTTCTAAGCACGTGTGTGAGCTCATTCCATTGATTCAGTTTCCTTGTTTGTAAATGAGGACATGATGCCTGTCTCCAGATGCTATGAAGATGAAATGAAATGTGATAGAATGTGTTATGTCTTGGTACATATAAATAGAGATGATGGCTGCTACTGGTGCTATAGCACCTATATATTTCCTATAGGACTTGTCTTTTTACATGACTTTAGAACTTAGCCCCAGAAAAGTTGTGACATTCTCATCCTTAGACCTTCAGTTCTGGGCAGAGTTCCTGACAGTGGTGGTTAATAAATGTTTGTTGGATGAATGATTCAAATCTAAATTCAAGTCAGTGATGGTGAGTTATAAACAATATTCAGAAAAACCTTTCTTATCCCTGAAACAAATGAACTTTGAATGTGGGGCACTGTGGATTATGTATCTAATTTAAGGGTTGAACTGAACAGTTCTGCTGTGCTACTTGTAGACACTTCACAGAAAGGACCAAAATTCAATGAAGTAAGTTAATTTGGGGGAATCTGCATTTATTACCATTAAAGCAATGTTATTTTTGAATTGCCCTACAAATGAGGAATTAGAGTCCTCATATTTAAACACGTAGAGAATAAGAAAGAAACAAAGGAAAAATACAGAATTACAAAAGCCATACACTGGTATTCCTTTATTTGTTTAATTTTCCTGAAATGTAAAGACATTACATGTATATTTATTATATTTTATTTTTAAAATATTTTTTTTGCCTGTGTGGCATACGGGATCATAGTTCTCTGATCAGGGATGGAAATTGCACCCCCTGCAGGAAGTCCCTATAAGTACTTCTTAATTGTATCAATGATAATAGCTAGCCTCGGATTCTGTGAGGTCACCAAATTTTTTATTATTCTTAATTATCACTTTTTCAACCATAAGGAAAAATTACATAAATAAAATCAAATGACTCTTTGAAACACTGCAATAGTCATAAAGTACAAAATTATCTTTGATCCTATTCCAGCCTTTTCTAACTATAGCTCCCCATTCAATTCAGCCTGTGTGGATAAGAAAGGGAGACAAGAACAGTCCTCCAGAGAACGAGATTTGAGCGAGTCGGCCAAGCTGACTTAAGCCAGTTCAAGTCTGCTTCTAAGCACGTGTGTGAGCTCATTCCATTGATTCAGTTTCCTTGTTTGTAAATGAGGACATGATGCCTGTCTCCAGATGCTATGAAGATGAAATGAAATGTGATAGAATGTGTTATGTCTTGGTACATATAAATAGAGATGATGGCTGCTACTGGTGCTATAGCACCTATATATTTCCTATAGGACTTGTCTTTTTACATGACTTTAGAACTTAGCCCCAGAAAAGTTGTGACATTCTCATCCTTAGACCTTCAGTTCTGGGCAGAGTTCCTGACAGTGGTGGTTAATAAATGTTTGTTGGATGAATGATTCAAATCTAAATTCAAGTCAGTGATGGTGAGTTATAAACAATATTCAGAAAAACCTTTCTTATCCCTGAAACAAATGAACTTTGAATGTGGGGCACTGTGGATTATGTATCTAATTTAAGGGTTGAACTGAACAGTTCTGCTGTGCTACTTGTAGACACTTCACAGAAAGGACCAAAATTCAATGAAGTAAGTTAATTTGGGGGAATCTGCATTTATTACCAGCTCTAAAGCAATGTTATTTTGTATCTTAGAGAAAAACACTTACATCAGTTTCTCTTACTTTCATTACAAGATAAAATAGATTATGCTTTAAATTTAAATTTAATTTAAAGAGCAGGGAATTCTAGACTTCTGGATAAAAGCCAATAGAATTCTGCATGATTCGTATTGCTTACAATTACAGCTAATCTTTAAACTATGCCTGAGAGAATAGGAAATGCCATGCAATGATTATTCTGTCTCCCTAGAAGAAAAAAGGGTAGCCGATTTATTAAATTTCTCCAGGAAACACAGTCCTTAAATTATGATGAATCAATGCTAAAGTAATACCCTTTATTTAAATCTGTCAAAAGTATTATGATAAATTATATATAAACATATGTACTAGAAATTTCAGGATGTGGAAATAAGTCTTGAAGAGTTAGTCTTAAAATATACAGAATTAGATCAGTTATTTTTACATGTAAGTTGTATTGGGCTAAATGAAAAACTAAAGTTTTTCTTTCCTCTAATTTGGGGTCATGACATTTTATCATAAAGATCATCTGTTAGTAATTGTGTTTTCCTTTCATGAATGGAATTATTAGGCTCTTAAACTGTAAAAAAACAAACACACATATGCACATAACAACAACAGTAACAACAAAGAGCAGACAAGCAACTGTAACTTCAGAAGAGACCAAAAAGCAAAAACAATCCAGGGAGACAGAAAATATTTAGTGCAGAACCAAGAAAATGTCTGGGTGTCTTTGCTGGGACTCTCCTAGCTGGAGCTGTGTCCGTTCAGAGGGGAAAACAACTCCATGACATCTGCCAGTGAGTTGAAAAGTCTTGACAGCAGGTTTGGGGAAGAAAACACTTTTATTCTAAGAAACTAAAGATTTGGAGGCTATAACTGGGTTTTCAGAAGAACCCAGTTAGTGGGTTGTTTCATCCTGACCGATTATTACTTTAAATAACTGATTTTAAATTTTAAAATTTTGAGAGGAAATAAACCAGGTTTAACTGGCTCAAGATTAGGAAAATAAACATTTTGGAAGATATGAGGGCACTCCATATTATATTTTTTAAATATAATAGTATAGTACACATGGAATATCTGTATAATATTCAAGGAAGTATCATAGATAGATTATGAATCAGAAATGTGAGAGCTTACATTTGATGAATATTTGTATGTGTTATACACTGTGTAGGGGATGGGCTTCCCAGGTGGCTCAGTGGGTAAAGAATCTGCCTGCAGTGCAGGGGACCCAGGTTCAATCCCTCGGTTGGCAAGATCTCCTGGCAGAGGGCATGGCAACCCGTTTCATTATTCTTGCCTGGAGTATCCCGTGGACAGAGGAGCCGGGAAGGCTCTAGTCTGTTGCGTGGCAGAGTCAGGCACAACTGGGCACCTGAGCACACGTCCATAAAGGCTCTGTTACCAAACACAGTCACTTTGTGGGCTGCAACTTAAATGGATGAATGTTGAGAGATACAGCGTTCAGTCCATAAAGATCTCCAGCATTGCTTTTTAACCAGCTTCTAACATGTTGCCAATTTGATAGGTGAAAGAATATATTGTTTTCATTTCCATTTATTTTATTATGAATGACTTTTAATATCTTTTTATTTATTGCAACCAGTTGTAATTCTTTTTTTTTTCTTTTTCCACTTCTATTGGTCTTTCATTTATATTCATCCATCTTTTTTTGTTGGCTTGTGTGGGCCTCCTGCTGCAGTGGCCTCTGTCTCTGCAGAGCACTGGCTCTGGGCGCATGCACTCCAGAGCTCTGGCTTGGTAGTTGGACACATCAGTCCAGCCGCTCCGCGGCACGTGGGATCTTCCCAGGCCAGGAATCAAACTGGCACCCCTTGCACTACAAAGCGGTGTCCTTACCCACAGGACCACCAGGGAAGCCCCAGTTGTAATTTTTGCTATGAACTTTTCATTCATGTAACTTTGCTTATCTTTACTATTTTTTTGTTTAGTTATCAGAGCTTTTTTTATATTAAGGGAATTGGCTCTTTGCTTGATATTTTTGTTGTTTTTTAAATAACTGATTTTAAATTTTAAAATTTTGAGAGGAAATAAACCAGGTTTCACTGGCTCAAGATTAGGAAAATAAACATTTTGGAAGATATGAGGGCACTCCATATTATATTTTTTAAATATAATAGTATAGTACACATGGAATATCTGTATAATATTCAAGGAAGTATCATAGATAGATTATGAATCAGAAATGTGAGAGCTTACATTTGATGAATATTTGTATGTGTTATACACTGTGTAGGGGATGGGCTTCCCAGGTGGCTCAGTGGGTAAAGAATCTGCCTGCAGTGCAGGGGACCCAGGTTCAATCCCTCGGTTGGCAAGATCTCCTGGCAGAGGGCATGGCAACCCGTTTCATTATTCTTGCCTGGAGTATCCGTGGACAGAGGAGCCGGGAAGGCTCTAGTCTGTTGCGTGGCAGAGTCAGGCACAACTGGGCACCTGAGCACACGTCCATAAAGGCTCTGTTACCAAACACAGTCACTTTGTGGGCTGCAACTTAAATGGATGAATGTTGAGAGATACAGCGTTCAGTCCATAAAGATCTCCAGCATTGCTTTTTAACCAGCTTCTAACATGTTGCCAATTTGATAGGTGAAAGAATATATTGTTTTCATTTCCATTTATTTTATTATGAATGACTTTTAATATCTTTTTATTTATTGCAACCAGTTGTAATTCTTTTTTTTTTCTTTTTCCACTTCTATTGGTCTTTCATTTATATTCATCCATCTTTTTTTGTTGGCTTGTGTGGGCCTCCTGCTGCAGTGGCCTCTGTCTCTGCAGAGCACTGGCTCTGGGCGCATGCACTCCAGAGCTCTGGCTTGGTAGTTGGACACATCAGTCCAGCCGCTCCGCGGCACGTGGGATCTTCCCAGGCCAGGAATCAAACTGGCACCCCTTGCACTACAAAGCGGTGTCCTTACCCACAGGACCACCAGGGAAGCCCCAGTTGTAATTTTTGCTATGAACTTTTCATTCATGTAACTTTGCTTATCTTTACTATTTTTTTGTTTAGTTATCAGAGCTTTTTTTATATTAAGGGAATTGGCTCTTTGCTTGATATTTTTGTTGTTTGTTTTTCAGTTGCTCAGTCATGTCTGAGCCTTTGCAACCCACGGGCTGCAGGATGCCAGGCTTCTCTGTCCTTCACCATCTCCTGGAGCTTATTCAAACTCATGTCCATTGAGTCAGTGATGCCATCTAACCCTCTCATCTTCTGTTATCCTCTTCTCCTCCTACTTTCAGTCTTTCCCGACATCAAGGTCTTTTCCAGTGAGTTGGCTCTTCACATCAGGTGGCCAAAATATTGAAGCTTCAGCTTCAGTATCATTCCTTCCAATTCAGAGTTGATTTCCTTTAGGATTGGCTGATTTGATATCCTTGCAAGTCTAAGAGACTCTCATGAGTCTTCTCCAACACCACAATTTGAAAGCATCAATTCTTCAGCACTCAGCCTTTTTTATAGTCCAAATTCAAATGTTGCAAATACTTTCCTCATTGTTTTGGTAATTTAATGTTTACTCATCTTCTGTCAGCTGAGTGTTTCTTCCATTTCTTTCCTCTGTTAACCTTTGGTCCACTTACTTCTCCAGGGCAGGAGGGTGGGTCACTGAGTTAGAGTAGTCATGCATTTTACTGCACTGTTCTGTCTACCCTGTCATTCTGTGATGTAGAGCTATGTTCCTGTCAGATATCCCCATTTCTGCAGTTTTCATCTTCCGTAGAACATTTGGTCCATGTGTATCTCTCTACCCTGGATAGGACTGGCAGAAATTCAGATATACTCATACCTTCAATGTATATATTGCTGCACTGAATAGCATGCACTGACTAACAGTACCATTGGATAAATGCTATGAACCATTTTTCTGTACTAGGAAACAGCAAATCATACCTATTTTATATAAAGATTATGCACTTTAGACTTGATGAATTTCCAGAGTCTGAAATGTAAGTTAATCTAAAATAGTCAATTCATTTTTCAAAAAACAACTCACACTTACAAGTAAGTTAGAACTTGCTTGTCAAGGAGTAACTAGCAATATCTAGTCTTGATATTCTATTCTCTTAATTGAAAAGGCTTTGAAGAAGTCCACTTTCTGGAATGAATTGTCAACAAGTGATAAGACAATTTGGAGTTGCTACTCCAAATAAGCAGAGAAAACTCATGTATGAAATTATGGCATCCACTAAAAATGATAGGTGTACTAAGTTGTACAGAACTGAGTAGAGTTTTAGTCTCTTAGTAAGAGTTATGTGCTAGACATATTTTCCCTTACTTTTTATAATAGATTAGAAGTTGATTTGTATTTAAATTTTTTACATAAGAAGACCACATTTCAGTAAGGTTAAGCAATTTGCCTCAGGTAACACAGCTGGTAAGTGCCAGACATTGGATTCTAAACCAAGTCTTTGGCTTCAGGCTACCACATGGTACTGCCTCCTGAAAGAAGTTCAGAGAAATTAGACAACTATGAGCCAAAATAATCAGAGAAGGCATCCAGGAAAACAAAACCTGGACTTTCAAGAATGAGTATGATTTGAATAAACAAAAAAAGGGAGAATGTATTGGGCTAAGAAAACAGTACTAGTGAAATAATGGTGGTAAGAATGAACATGGGGCATAGTCCAAATTCAAATGTTGCAAATACTTTCCTCATTGTTTTGGTAATTTAATGTTTACTCATCTTCTGTCAGCTGAGTGTTTCTTCCATTTCTTTCCTCTGTTAACCTTTGGTCCACTTACTTCTCCAGGGCAGGAGGGTGGGTCACTGAGTTAGAGTAGTCATGCATTTTACTGCACTGTTCTGTCTACCCTGTCATTCTGTGATGTAGAGCTATGTTCCTGTCAGATATCCCCCATTTCTGCAGTTTTCATCTTCCGTAGAACATTTGGTCCATGTGTATCTCTCTACCCTGGATAGGACTGGCAGAAATTCAGATATACTCATACCTTCAATGTATATATTGCTGCACTGAATAGCATGCACTGACTAACAGTACCATTGGATAAATGCTATGAACCATTTTTCTGTACTAGGAAACAGCAAATCATACCTATTTTATATAAAGATTATGCACTTTAGACTTGATGAATTTCCAGAGTCTGAAATGTAAGTTAATCTAAAATAGTCAATTCATTTTTCAAAAAACAACTCACACTTACAAGTAAGTTAGAACTTGCTTGTCAAGGAGTAACTAGCAATATCTAGTCTTGATATTCTATTCTCTTAATTGAAAAGGCTTTGAAGAAGTCCACTTTCTGGAATGAATTGTCAACAAGTGATAAGACAATTTGGAGTTGCTACTCCAAATAAGCAGAGAAAACTCATGTATGAAATTATGGCATCCACTAAAAATGATAGGTGTACTAAGTTGTACAGAACTGAGTAGAGTTTTAGTCTCTTAGTAAGAGTTATGTGCTAGACATATTTTCCCTTACTTTTTATAATAGATTAGAAGTTGATTTGTATTTAAATTTTTTACATAAGAAGACCACATTTCAGTAAGGTTAAGCAATTTGCCTCAGGTAACACAGCTGGTAAGTGCCAGACATTGGATTCTAAACCAAGTCTTTGGCTTCAGGCTACCACATGGTACTGCCTCCTGAAAGAAGTTCAGAGAAATTAGACAACTATGAGCCAAAAT
Organism: Tragulus kanchil; assembly: GCA_022376925.1. NCBI lineage: Eukaryota > Metazoa > Chordata > Mammalia > Artiodactyla > Tragulidae > Tragulus > Tragulus kanchil. The sequence continues at coordinate 204,979,751 of JAIOJX010000026.1, forward strand.
AATCAGAGAAGGCATCCAGGGAAAACAAAACCTGGACTTTCAAGAATGAGTATGATTTGAATAAACAAAAAAAGGGAGAATGTATTGGGCTAAGAAAACAGTACTAGTGAAATAATGGTGGTAAGAATGAACATGGGGCATAAAGAGAAGTGACTCCTATGGCTGGAATTTCGTGTGTATTGGGACTGTGTAAGTAACATGCAGTCAATGAAAGAGGGCCCTGGATGTCAGAAAAAGAAGTGTGGACTTGATTTGCTATAAGATGTAGGATGGAACTATCAAATACTATTCAAATTAACAAGGTGAAAGTGCTGATTTTTGAAGATGGTTTGCCTGGGATATGGTTGTTGTTCAGTGGTTTAATTGTGTCCATGTCTGTGATGCCATCTAGAATCCTCTTTCCTTCACCATATCCCAGAGTTTGCTCAGGTTCACATCCATTGAGTTGGTGACGCTGTCTAACTGTTGCATCCTCTCCCACTCCCTTCTCCTTGTGCCTTCAGTTAGTCCCAGCATCCATGTCTTTTGCAGGGAGTCAGCTCTGCGCATCAGATGGCCAAAGTGTCAGATATAAAGTGTGGTCCAGAAAGAAAACTTCTGTACATTCAAGAAGATAAGGTGTGTAGCTATTGGTATAATTCAGGTAGGAAGTGTAGGAGGTATGGACTAGGATGAATGCTGTGACTGGAAAGTAGCTTGAAAAATATTTTGCAGAGGAGAAATACAAAATGGGATGAGCCATATTGCTTTGAAAATGAAAGTGAAAGTGTTATTTGCTCAGTCATGTCCCACTGTTTTCGAGTTCATGGACTGTCCATGGAATTCTGCAGGCTAGAATATTGGAGTGGGTTGCCATTTCTTTCTCCAGGAGATCTTCCTGACCCAGGGATCAAACCCGAGTCCCCTGCGTTGCAACAGATTCTTTACTGTCTGAGCCAGTAGGGAAGCTATATTGCTTTAGCATAGTCTAGATATTTAGTGTTCTCATGAAAAAAATTGGTTTCAGATATGTAATAGAACCAAGGATTCAGATATTAGCTATTTTGAGAACTCATTTTTGTTTTATTTTTTCAGAAGTCTTAATCAACAGAACTTCTAACTTAATCCAGAGTTGAGTGCTCATCTCAGTTTGCATTATTTGTCTAAAGAGAGGAAAGAAACAAATGACGGGTGATTAAAGAAAACTACTGTCATGACAATTACCATCAGTATCAAACCCATTTTAATTGCAATTGAGCATTGCTTGGGTTTATTTCAGGCAAATTTGTTAGCCTGGAGGTTTATGATGTTTCCAGAGCTGCAGCTTCATTTTAAAGATTTATTTATTTATTTTTTGGTAGGGGTGGGGGTGGGGTGGGGAGGGAGGGGAGCAGGCGGGCCACTTCTATTGGTCTTTCATTTGTCCATTTTCATCCATCTTTGTTCTCTGGCCCATGTGGGCCTCCCATCGCAGCGGCCTCAGTTGCCACAGAGCACCGGCTCTGGGCGCATGCGCTCCAGAGCTCCGGCTCGGTAATTGGACACATCGGTCCAGCCGCCCCGCGGCACGTGGCATCTTCCCAGGCCAGGGATGGGACCGGCGCCCCTTGCACTGCAAGGCGGTGTCCTTACCCACTGGACCACCAGGGAAGCCCTGCAGCTTCATTTTAAATTTGACCCTTACCATTCTGTTTTCTTCATCTTTGGACTGTCTTCTCTCATGTTAGGGAAATGGCAGCCTCAGCTCCCAACATAACACTTTTCTCTTCACATCTTGGGGAAGGGAGAGGACATCTCTTCTATCAGCCACCATGAAAAAGTTCATGTGATTTGACCAATTTAAGATCACGTCAAGGATGGAATCACTTATATGAGTTTAGTCCACTCGAGGAAAGTAGGAATCGTTCTTAGCTCAATGGTATAGCTAAACAATTCAGGATTCTGGTAGGAAAATCTGCTGGGGGAGTCATTGTTGGAATGTAACCAGAAATTATTGTTATCTGGTCTTTACTTCTCTACTGTTCTAGAATATGAACCATATGACTGTCAGATTAATGTATAGTGCATCTTTGCTTCCTCCCTTAACACCTAACACAGAGTGCAGATTATATATAGATGTGCATTAGTGTGTGTGTGTGTGTGTGTTTAGTTGATTAGTTGAGTGCCTGAATGAATATTCAAATAAATGGCGAGCATCTCTTTGAGGGAAAAGATTTTCAGAACAAAATAAGGAACATTTATGTTCAAAACTGTACATAAACACCCTTAAGTGTCAAGGTAGCCAAGTTCCTTTTGGAGAAAGGAGGGAGGTTGTAATTCAGAAAAAGACCTCTCTAGGGAAAATACAACTCAGTCATATATATAAATTTCAAACTCAAATCAGTTCTTTTAGCATGTTGTACACTTTAAATTTACACGGTGTTATATATCAAATATATTTCAAGAAAAATAAGCAAGAAAGCAATGGAACAAAATTCAAGTCCAAGAAAATGTGGTCCAAAATGCCCATCCGTTCTGCTACTTGTCTTAGATTGGATTCGCAGAAGCAGTCCTTTGAGACAAGGATTTATGTACAAAAGATTAACTAAGGAAGTACCAGGAAAAAACAGTAGGGGGCGGAATAAGGCTAGGGAAAGAGAAGGAGCCAAGCAAGGATGCAATGGCCTTGTAGTTCTAGGTTTCACTTATTTCCAAAGTTTTAGCCTGTTCGGTCTCCTCTAACAGACTACCATAGACTGGGTGACTTATAAACAGGAGAAATTTATTCCTCATAGTTCTGGATCTGTGAATTCCATGACCAAGACACTGGCAGCTTTGGTTCTTGTGAGAACCTCTTCCCCAGCCATGGCTGTCTTTTCACCGTGACCTCACATGAAGGAAGAGACAAAGCAGCTCTCTCACAAGCGTGTTAATCCCATTCATGAGGATCTGCCTTCATGACCTAATCACCACCCAAAGGCCTCACTTGTAATAATCTTGGGGGTTAGGATTTTAATCTATGAACCTGAGGCAGGGAAGCACAAATATTTGGTCCATAACACATGAACATGTTTAGAGCTGTCCCATTTGACACAAGGTTGCTGGACATGCATCCTCCCTTACTTTTCACCTTCCCAGGAGGAATCTACATCTTCTTGGACTTCTCGCTCTTTGCAAAGTGATGCAAGATCACACCTCTGAGGAAAGTCTCAGGTGAAGTAGTTAGAAATTAGGCACCAGAACCTGGATAATGGGTGCACAGTAAAGGTTATGGAGACCTGATGTGATCTTGGCAGGGCAGACAGTCTCACACCTACTACACTGCCGATAAAGAAGCTAGTACAGGGCTTCCCTGGTGATCCAGTGAGTAAAGAGCCCACCTTGCACTGCAAGGGGCGCTGGTTCGATCCCTGGCATGGGAAGATCCCACATGCCGCGTAGCAGAGCTGCTGGACCGGTGTGTCCAATTACGAGCCAGTGCTCTCGAGTGCATGCGCCCAGAGCCAGTGCTCTGCTACAGGAGAGGCCACTGCAATGGGAGGCCCACGCAGGTCACAGGACAAAGATGGGTGAAAATAAATAAATGAAAGACAAAAAAAAAAAAAAAGTGGCCAAAAATCAGAAAAAATAAAAATGAAAAAATAAAAGAGGCTAGTACATCAATCAGTGTGGTTGTAAAGGAACACCACCTCACAGTCCAGGCCATCAGAAGTCAAACTGAGCCCGGACACTTGATCAGGTGTCTTAATTTATACATGTATTACTTTCCTTTTCTATAGAACATGCGATAATTCTATTACATAAGCTCATCGGGTTGTTTTGAGGATTAAATGAAATGTAATATTTCTATATCTAGTCTCTATATAAATATGAGTCTTAAAGCCTGATGAAAAGTAAGCACTGATGTGGTGGAACCTGCTAAAGGTCATGTCACACAGCTGGTTAGTGGCACAGCTAGGACATGAACTTGGTCTGCAAGCCTCCAGGTCATTCCACTACTCCTTGCTGGCCATATAGATGTTAATTTAAACTTTCTAGAATAGCTCAGTGATCTTTTGTTTATTAAATATCTCAGCTAACCAATAATCAGTCTATAACTAGAGATCATGAATACTCTATTAAGAATTCAAAGAATAATATATATACTAAGCTTGCTGTGTTATAAACTTTCTTAAAGGCAATTTTATATCTTACTTTGTTTTTTAAAATATTATTGAAGTGTTGGGCAGAAGTACCTAATTAATTCACAGGCAGAAGTAAATGACTGTAAATCATAATGTTAAGCTTCCTTGATGACTCAGTTGCCTGCAGTGAAGGGAGACCTGGGTTCTCTCCCTGGGTTGGGAAAGTCCCCTGGAGAAGGCAGTGGCACCCCACTTCAGTATTCTTTCCTGGAGAATTCCATGGACAGAGGAGCCTGGCGGGCTATACTCCATGGAGTTGGAAAGAGTCAGATATGACTGAGCAACTAATTACTCAGTCAGACACAACATGCAAACTTTCTCAAGTAAATTCTTGCATATTTACTAAGTAAAACAGGCTTAATGTTCAATACTAAGTGCTGGGATTTCAGGAATCAATAAGCAAGGAAGAGGAACACTTACGTGTGTTAGAGGGGTACATTTTTACCTCATGGACTGCAGTCCACAGGGTCACAGAGAATCAGACACAACTGAAGCGACTTAGCTTGCACGTGATTATTTATCAGGACTCTTGGTTGCAAGTAACAGAAACCTAACTTGAACTATCTTAGGAAATAGCAAGGGATGTAGTGACTCATGAATTAAGAGGGAAGGTTGAATAAATAGGCCACAGAACGGCAAAGACAAAGCTGGTTTCAGGAATAACTTAAGTATTCAAACTCTACCAAGATTGTCTTGTCTTTGACAATTTTCTGTGTGCTTTTAAAAAATTTATTGGCTTTTTTTATTTTAATTTGGCTGCACTGGGTCTTAATTGTGGCATGTGGGATCTAGTTCCCTGATCAGGGATCGAACACTGGCCTCTGCATTAGGAAGCACAGTCTTACCCACCCGACCATCAGGGAAGTGCCTTCTGTGTGCTTTCATTGAATCTCACTACATGCTGGCTTCTTCCACAATCTCCACCTTCTAGAAGACAATGGGTTCTTTTTCATAGTTTGAAAATACAAAAGAATTGGTGGGTTGAACGCTGATCCTCAAACTAGTCAATTGTGGATGGTAGGGCATGGTCCTGCATGAAAATAATAGTTCCTATGAAAATTCAAGATTTCAGTAGGGCAGTAAATTGTTTCCCGGTAGTCTCCTCTCCCTCAGCTACTGCCTTTTCTTCATTTCTTCTATTCATCCCCATCTGATTTGAACATGTCTTCGGGGACTTTACTGCCAAGTCCGTTCAAGCTGTAGCCCAACATCAACAAGTCGGGCTTTGCTTTGAACTCTGAACTTTCGCAGACTAGCTTAACTAGGGGACAGCAATATCATTCTCTTGCTCAGTTTGGTTACCTCTTAAAAGTCAGATATCTTGTCTTTCTCAAAGAGCTCTGCCCAGCAGGGATGGAGATAGAAAGGGAGAAAGGGAAGCGAATAGTCACATGACCTTATAATCATCTATCCGCTAGTTTTGGCTGAAATGTTCGCATAGGCTATGCCAGTTTATGAGCCAGGTGCCGTTTGGCTACCCTTCGTCAAAGACAGTTTACCTGATTTACATGGACAGCAACCTATGCCTCAGGTGGGAGCTCGAGCAGGGTGCCAGGGACAAGAATGGGCAGGAAGAACTGTGGCAGGGATTTACAAAATTTCCAGCTCGTTTCCAATTTCACCCGTCACCTCTTTCCTTTTGTTTCAATTTTTAATGTATTGAACTGCAAGTTGGTTTTGGAGAGCTGTGTTCCACTCATGTTTCAACAAGTCACATCTTAAATGGGTAGACTTGGAAGAATAAATAAAGAAAATTGCTCCTAAGAGCTCTAATAACCTCCTGGTTTTCTCATTGAACTCAGTATTCCTAGACCAGTCAAGAAGGGCGTTTTATCTTCCCCTCCTCTTTTAACCTTCCTAAAATAAAACCCAATGCAAGATACACATATATTTAGCTATAGACAGTGAACCTTTTTTAATTTTTACATTTTTTATCTTGAAATACTATCAGATTTACAAAAAATAGTTGTAGAAATGGTAGGGCTTCCTAAATGGTAGCATGTTATTTTCCTTAGTGTGATTATCAAAACCAAGAAATTAACTTCAGTACAAGATTATTAACTAACCTACAGATCTATTCAACTGTGAGGAATTTATGTATATTTGTGACAAGTTCATATCAGAAACAAATGCATAGACAACCATGACCTAGGTGCAGATGTACACATCTGAAAATTGTTCATATTTTATTTAAAAAGTTGAGATGAGGGCTGTACTAGATTCCTAGAGCTTCCATAATAAATGACCACAAGCTGAGTAACTAAATCACAGAAAATAATCCTCTCAGAGCTCTGGAAGCCAGAAGTCCAGAAATTAAGGGGTTGGCAGCGCTACACTTTCTCAGAAGGCTCTAGCAGAGAATGCTTCCTTGGTCCTTCTTGCTTCTCTTGCTATCTGGGGTTCCTTGGTTTCTAGCAACTTGACTCCAATCTCTGCCTCTGTCTTCACGTGGTCATCTTCTGTGTGTCTGAGTCTGAATCTTTTCTTCCTTCTATAAAGACACCAGGCATTGGATTTAGGACCCATCCTAAGCCAGTTAGAACACATCCTAACACATCTTAACAGCTGCATAGACCATATTTCCAAATAAGGTTACATTCTGAGAGTCGAGGTGGATATGAAGTTTGGAGGAGCACTTCTCAACCCAGTACAGGGGAATTTAGCAAAAAATTTCTTTTTGCAAGTGGTAGTATTGAGGTAATTGGTATTTGAAGTCTAAGAAAACATGGTTACACTAAGGTGGCCTTTTTTTTTTTTTTTAAAGATTTATTTATTTATTTTGGTTGGGAGTGGGGTGGGGAGGGAGGGGAGCAGGCGGGCCACTTCTATTGGTCTTTCATTTATCTATTTTTCATCCATCTTTTGTTCTTTGGCCTGCGTCGGCCTCCCATCACGGTGGCCTCTGTTGTCACAGAGCACCGGCTCTGGGCGCATGTGCTCCAGAGCTCCGGCTTGGTAATTGGACACATCAGTCCAGCCGCTCCACGGCACGTGGGATCTTCCCAGGCCAGGGCCTGAACAGGCGCTCCTTGCACTGCAAGGTGATGTCCTTACCCACTGGACCACCAGGGAAGCCCTAACGTGGCCTTTTTAACAACTCATTATTTATTTATTTATTTTTGCCTGTGCTGGGGCTTTGTTGGTGTGCACCTGGCACTCGGGCTTCTCACTGTGGTGGCTTCTCTTGTTGCAGAGCTCGGGCTCTAGGCCTCACAGGTTCAGTAGTTGGTACACAGGCTTCGTTGCTCTAGGGCATGTGGGGTCTTAGTCCCAGATCAGGGATGAAACCTGAGTCTCTTGCATTGGCAGGCAGATTCTTAACCACTGGACCACCAGGGAAACCCTCAGGTTACCTTTTCAAGGTAGCAATCACTGGACTTGTTGATTGACTTCATCTCTGGGAGGTGGAGAGGGAAGAGGGAGGGGTGAGGGGAAGTAGCCTAGGTCACTGGAGTTGAGATGGTCAGGAAATTAGGAGGCAGTGCATTTGGTGACTCAGCCTCCTTAAGGGTGGCTCAATGGAAAAGGGAGTAGTAATTTCAGTTCCATTCAATGAGTAGTTACTAAGCAGCCAGTGTGTTGCAAGGACTTCCCTTTGACCTGGCTAAAGTGGGTAAGAGAAAATGGGGTCATGAAAAGCAGTATAAATATTTGGGGATTTTTGATATCCAGGTGGCTTTGGTCAGTGTTAATTTTCACCTTGGTCTTGGCTAAGCTTATCAGCTCCTGTTTCTTTTCCTTTTTACTGCTGAGTACTCCACAGTTCCATTTTCTTGAACTGAAGAGACTGTTTCACTCTCTAACATTCTTCAGGTTAAAGGCTTCCCTTTTTTTGATCTGTGCTTTGGTTCTTGGGCTGTTTTTCCATTTGCCCCCAGACTAACCATTAGCCCACAGCTGCTGGAGCATCCTTCCCTGGCTTGTGTTGTGTATGAATGTGGGTGTACAGGCCTGCCATCTGTTCTGGGTCTATAAATTCCACCTATGTACAAGCACACAGTGATTAGGAGCATAGTTTAATATGTCATCAGGCAGGTGTCATTGCCACCTACGTTCATAGGCATTTTTAAAAAATATTTTCAAAATGTATTTCTTCTGCCAACACATAACCAATCTAAAAGCAAAATTCACTTCATGTTCATTGCAGTCACAGGAATACTAATTTACTTATATTTGTGTAGTTTGTCTTGCCATGACCTATGACCATTTGTATCACTGTCTTATTTTTTTGAATAGAAGAAACTTCCCCCCATTTTGATTGTGATAAAGTTCAGTGGCTATCCTTGCATATCTTTCTCAGGCACTTCTCTTTGTCTCTCAGCTCACAACAGAAAAAAAAAATTTTTTTTTTCGTAAGCGCTTCACCTCTTCCAAGGCTTATATTTTCCAATGTACAGTACCTGGATTTGCATACAATACATTTCCATGTTTTGTGGCTGTATTTTTCCTAGGGAATCCTCATTTTCTAGGCTGTACTATCAATTTGTTACCTGGGGGTTGGATTATAATTTAATTCTCCTTGAAGCCTTCAACTGGGTTTCCAGGAGAGACCTTGTTATTTGCCCTCCTTAGGAGAAAGCACAAAGGCTGCCTTCTCTCCCGAGAAGCCTGGGCACATGGACTGGGTGGCATGGAGGGAAGGAGACTCCCCAGGTGTGAGGCTTTCTCCCAGTCTGCTGCTGCTCTCTCAATGGCAGGGTTGTGTGGGGATTTTCCGCAGTAGCTCCAAAAGCACCTTATGGTGTTGGCTCCCTGGTATCATCATTTTGCTGTCACCAACTTGCCTTATGTGAAATCTTTCATCTGCCCACTCACTGGCAGCAGCTTCCAAGATCATTGGTGCGTCTCCAGCTTGTATCTTCCTGAAATAAACTGCTGCAATCAGAAGAGGACTGACCTCACGGGTCAGGCCAGCCTAGCTTCAAATCCCCACCTACCACAACCTAGCCATGGCACTTTGGATTTGCAGTAGAAGCCTCTGAGTCTCGGTTTTCTCATCTGTAAAATGGGAACAATAACATTTACCTTATAGATTTGTTATAAATTGAAAGGACATATGTGAAATGACTCAAGTCAGAGTGACTGGTAACTAGTAGGTGCTAAATAAAAGGCAGATGCTACTGTTATTGCCACCTCGTTCATAGGCATTTTAAAAATATTTTCAAAATGTATTTCTTCTGCCAACACATAACCAATCTAAAAGCAAAATTCACTTCATGTTCATTGCAGTCACAGGAATACTAATTTACTTATATTTGTGTAGTTTGTCTTGCCATGACCTATGACCATTTGTATCACTGTCTTATTTTTTTGAATAGAAGAAACTTCCCCCCATTTTGATTGTGATAAAGTTCAGTGGCTATCCTTGCATATCTTTCTCAGGCACTTCTCTTTGTCTCTCAGCTCACAACAGAAAAAAAAAATTTTTTTTTTCGTAAGCGCTTCACCTCTTCCAAGGCTTATATTTTCCAATGTACAGTACCTGGATTTGCATACAATACATTTCCATGTTTTGTGGCTGTATTTTTCCTAGGGAATCCTCATTTTCTAGGCTGTACTATCAATTTGTTACCTGGGGGTTGGATTATAATTTAATTCTCCTTGAAGCCTTCAACTGGGTTTCCAGGAGAGACCTTGTTATTTGCCCTCCTTAGGAGAAAGCACAAAGGCTGCCTTCTCTCCCGAGAAGCCTGGGCACATGGACTGGGTGGCATGGAGGGAAGGAGACTCCCAGGTGTGAGGCTTTCTCCCAGTCTGCTGCTGCTCTCTCAATGGCAGGGTTGTGTGGGGATTTTCCGCAGTAGCTCCAAAAGCACCTTATGGTGTTGGCTCCCTGGTATCATCATTTTGCTGTCACCAACTTGCCTTATGTGAAATCTTTCATCTGCCCACTCACTGGCAGCAGCTTCCAAGATCATTGGTGCGTCTCCAGCTTGTATCTTCCTGAAATAAACTGCTGCAATCAGAAGAGGACTGACCTCACGGGTCAGGCCAGCCTAGCTTCAAATCCCCACCTACCACAACCTAGCCATGGCACTTTGGATTTGCAGTAGAAGCCTCTGAGTCTCGGTTTTCTCATCTGTAAAATGGGAACAATAACATTTACCTTATAGATTTGTTATAAATTGAAAGGACATATGTGAAATGACTCAAGTCAGAGTGACTGGTAACTAGTAGGTGCTAAATAAAAGGCAGATGCTACTGTTATTGTTCCTAGAGTGCAACCTGGTATTGGTTTCAGTACTCCCTTCATATATAAAAAAGCTATTATTCTTTCTTAAAATTAATTTTGTTAGAGTGTGGTTGCTTTCCAATGCTCTGTTAGTTTCTGCTGCGCAGCAAAATGAATCATCTATACATATGTCACCTCTTGATTGGATTTCCTTCCCACTGAGGTCATCACAGAGCTGCTGTGCAGCAGAAACTAGATAGGAGCCACTAGAATAAATGATGATTGGCTGTTTCCAAAGCAGCTACAGAAACTAGTGGCCTTTATTGAGGCATCGCAAGAGGGCACTAGAGAGCCTCGGGGCAGAGTACGTGACGATGGATGGTGCCTGTCTTAAAGGAGCTTCAAAAGAAAAAAAAAAACCTTAAAAATAAGGGTCTTTATGTATAAAACAGATAACTAATGAGAATGAACTATATAGCTCAAGGAATCCCATGACAGAGGAGCCTGGCAGACTACAGTTCATGGGGTCACAAAGAATCAGACACAACTGAACACACATGCACACATAAACAAAAAAGAGCAAATTTGATATGGAAACTACAATCGCATAGAAAATCCTAGGGTGACCTTTTAACCATGCTTGAATAATAACTGTCATTTTCAAGCAAAATAGAAAACAGTTTCTGTCTTCAGGGCACAGAGTCCTCTCGAGATAAGTACAAACACAGCCATGTGCAAGGTCATTTTCTGTAAATGTGATGTTAAAAATGTACATGCGGTTTAGGTGTAGCGTGGCTCAGTATGCAACACGAAAGAAAATCTGGGTTTAAAAACTCGGACCCTTGGCTGCCCATTCAGTTCCCTACCTACTGCCTATTGCTTCTCTGCTTAGATTTTTCCTCTTAAAAATCGAATGAATGGGGCTTCTCTGGTGGTCCAGTGGGTAAAGAATCCACCTTGCAGTGCAAGGGGCACCGATTTGATCCCTGGCCTGGGAAGATCCCACGTGCTGTGGAGCAGCTGGACCGATGTGTCCAATTACCGAACCGGAGCTCTGGCACGCCTGCGCCCAGAGCCGGGGCTCTGCGACAACAGTGGCCACCGCGATGGGAGGCCCACACGGGCCAAAGAACAAAGACAGATGAAAATAGAGAAATGAAAGACCAATAGAAGTGGCCCGCCCATCCCCCTCCCTCCCCACCCCACCCTCCAAAAGATAAAAAAAAAAAAAAAAGGGGGATGAAAATTTAAAAAAACCAATAAAAGAGGCCAAAACTTAAAAAAAAAAAAAAGACATAGAACGCACTTTGATCTAAGAATAAAGCATAAAATCTTTAAAAAAAAAATTGAATGAATGAGAAACTATGTAGAAAACCAGAAAGAAAAGACTTATGAGAAAATAGCTAAACACTTCATCTTTCAATGCCTATCTGAAGCAAGGATTTTAAAATGAATTGTTTTCATTTGAGTAGTTAGGGCTAAAAGCACAAATATGAGTGAGCTGTAAGACAGCAGGCTCTTGGAAACATACCAAGGGCTTCTTTGTCAGATAAACAGAAGGGTCAAAGAACCCTGTGACCAGTGACTACACCTATAACCCAGCTAAACTGAGTACAGGGCTAGTCTTTGTCCTCTGGCCAGAAGGCTCTTTGGGATGTTAGGATGTGGTTAGCTCATTCTGGGCTCCTGGACAGTGTGCTGAAGGGAGCTTACGGAAGGGACAGTGGACCAAGCGTGGTCACTTGAATCATGCTTTTAGGATCAACTTCAACACTCATTCTATTATCTCCGATTTCCAGTTCCCTTCTAATTTGAGCAGTGTCTCAGGAGCATATCTTTACATGACTCTTTCCTAAATTCTAATGGTAAAATTTTTATTAGAATTTGATTCTAATCACTAAAATAAAAATATCCTTTACTGAGCCTTTCTTTGGGCATAGCACTGTTCTCTGCACCATATAGATGATAGAAAGATATATAGGTAGATAGATGCATGATACATCGTCTATTATTAATAACTCCAGTGGGCTATCAAGGATAACATTTTGAGGTAGAAGAGAGGGAGACTGAAGGAGTTTATGCCTATGTGTTCTGTTTTCTCTGTGAGAGGGAGACAGAGAGAGAGAGACAAAGAGATGGGGAGATAGAGGACCAGGGCAGAGTAAAGTCTGGAAGAGAGCAAGAAGGTAATGAAACAGCGAGTATACAGAATGTTAAGGGAAACAACAGTGAGTTAACAGAAGCAAACAGCAGCTTAGTAAAGCCCTTCCTAGGTGTCTCAGTGGTAAAAAATCTGCCTTCAGTGCAGGAGACTTGGGTTTGATTCCTGGGTTGAGACGATCTCCTGGAGAAGGAAATGGCAATCCACTCGAGTGTTCTTGCCTGGGCCATCCTATGGACAGAAGAACCTGGAGGGTTACGCGTGAGGTTGCCAGAGTCAAGTGCAACTTATCAACTAAGCAATCATGACAACTATGATTCTTAGAGGAAAGAGCATTTTTGCTCTTGGCATTGTCCTTGCTATCATCATCAGCAGCATCATTGTCATCATCTCCAAAACAGATTATGCTTCAAACACATAACGGCTCCATCATTGATAAAACCATTCCTTTGAAAAGCCGATTATCACTTAACGCTAGTTGCATGCCTACCTCAGGGTGTGGTGGGGTGATTTTATTGATGGCATTCTCCCTCTCACCTGTGCTTGTTTAGGTTGAGCCCGTGATACAGCAAGGCCACGAGAGTCTCGTCCATCACATCCTGCTCTATCAGTGCAGTAGCAACTTCAGCGACAGCATCCTGGACCACGGCCACGAGTGCTACCACCCTAACATGCCCGAAGCCTTCCTCACCTGCGAGACCGTCATTTTCGCCTGGGCCATTGGTGGAGAGGTGGGGCCGATGATGACTGAGATGTAACAAAGTTAATTGATCATTTTCCCCCCCTACCATTCTAAGTAAAACTCTGTATGCTATTTTTGATATGAGGGTGGTTTATGTTTCTGTCCATAGGAAATCATTCTTTCCTTAAGCCATTTAGTTGATCAACTGTAGATTCATACAGTTGCAGATTATTGAAATATCGTTGAGAATGGTTGGTTTTTGTGTGGAATAGAGCTCTGAGGGGCTATCACAGGACACTGTGTCATGGAATTTTGCTTGTTTAGGGTTTTTCCTATCCACCTCATGTTGGATTATCCCTTGGCACTCCGTTAGATCCACAATATGTGCTCCTAGAAGTCCATTATGACAATCCAACATATAAGGAAGGTGAGTGTATTCTTTATAAATTCTACCTATGATTTTTAAAAGTTTTGTAACTTTTCCCTTTATTTTAACAAAGTTTAACAGACTTCAAATAAAATACCATTTAATGTTATTAAAAAAAAACAACCTATGCATTTGCATCTAAATTAGGATACTTTTTAGAGTGAAAAGGGGCATTATGAACAATCACACTGAAACAAGAGCCGTTGACCAGCGCTGAACCAGGCAAATGGACACATGTAGTCACTAATCCTAAAAAGCCATTTGGCAATTACTTACCAGGAAGTAGAATAGTAGACTTTCCCCTTTAGGATGTAAATGAATCCAAAATACACGGTGCTTATGAAATATTTTCTTTCTAAAAGCACATAGGAAAAACTATTCATCACACTAGAAAATATTAAGCATTTTTTTGTATGCTAGGCAAACCATAAATATACTCAAAAAAAATTTATGAAGTGACACTGGTGTAATTTAATACTGAAATGAAGAGAGGCACATCTTTACACCTGAATTTACTATGTAATGAGATTACTTGGTGACTAGATGGTAAAGAATCTGCCTAAAATAAAGGAGACCCAGGTTCTGTCCCTGGGTCTGGAAGATCCCCTGGAGAAGAGAATGACCACCCTAACATGCCCGAAGCCTTCCTCACCTGCGAGACCGTCATTTTCGCCTGGGCCATTGGTGGAGAGGTGGGGCCGATGATGACTGAGATGTAACAAAGTTAATTGATCATTTTCCCCCCCTACCATTCTAAGTAAAACTCTGTATGCTATTTTTGATATGAGGGTGGTTTATGTTTCTGTCCATAGGAAATCATTCTTTCCTTAAGCCATTTAGTTGATCAACTGTAGATTCATACAGTTGCAGATTATTGAAATATCGTTGAGAATGGTTGGTTTTTGTGTGGAATAGAGCTCTGAGGGGCTATCACAGGACACTGTGTCATGGAATTTTGCTTGTTTCGGGTTTTTTCCTATCCACCTCATGTTGGATTATCCCTTGGCACTCCGTTAGATCCACAATATGTGCTCCTAGAAGTCCATTATGACAATCCAACATATAAGGAAGGTGAGTGTATTCTTTATAAATTCTACCTATGATTTTTAAAAGTTTTGTAACTTTTCCCTTTATTTTAACAAAGTTTAACAGACTTCAAATAAAATACCATTTAATGTTATTAAAAAAAAACAACCTATGCATTTGCATCTAAATTAGGATACTTTTTAGAGTGAAAAGGGGCATTATGAACAATCACACTGAAACAAGAGCCGTTGACCAGCGCTGAACCAGGCAAATGGACACATGTAGTCACTAATCCTAAAAAGCCATTTGGCAATTACTTACCAGGAAGTAGAATAGTAGACTTTCCCCTTTAGGATGTAAATGAATCCAAAATACACGGTGCTTATGAAATATTTTCTTTCTAAAAGCACATAGGAAAAACTATTCATCACACTAGAAAATATTAAGCATTTTTTTGTATGCTAGGCAAACCATAAATATACTCAAAAAAAATTTATGAAGTGACACTGGTGTAATTTAATACTGAAATGAAGAGAGGCACATCTTTACACCTGAATTTACTATGTAATGAGATTACTTGGTGACTAGATGGTAAAGAATCTGCCTAAAATAAAGGAGACCCAGGTTCTGTCCCTGGGTCTGGAAGATCCCCTGGAGAAGAGAATGACAACCCACTCCAGTATTCTTGCTTGGAGAATTCCATGGAAAGAGGAGCCTGGTGGGGTTGCAAAGAGTCAGACAAGTCAGTCCATGGGGTTGCAAAGAGTCAGACAAGACTGAGCCACTAACTCTTCATTATGTAATATTCAAAAGCCCAAAACTTGAAGGATCCAATATGAAATTATCAACACAAGAAACTCAAAGTCCTGACTTTACACTCGTTTGTGCAATTTTTCAACAAATACTGAGCACCGACGATGTGCTGGGTCTGTGCTTAATGATATAATGCTCCCACCCTCATGGAATGTTACAGTGTAGTGGAAAATAGAAACAATGAAATAATGACAACAATTAAACTATATATATGCTAATTGATCCAAACGATCAGTCCACTGCTGTAGAAAGGAGTCAAATAATTTCAAAGTGGAATGGATTTATAAAGTGTTTGGGGCCCACACTCTCCCTTCTGTGATAACTACGTAACACAGAGTTATCTATGCGTTAGGATGCATCTAAAGCTGTGTCTTACTCATCTTTCCTCCCCATGGTGCCATTGTTATGTTGTTTAGACAATAGTTCTTAGTAATTGGTAATGATATGACTCAAATTATTAGAATACTTAATAATGTGATTATTATTATAAAGTCAATCATTAAATATGTTTTTCTCCATCAGCCCATGGTTTCTAGACCAGTTTTCACATCTATGTAAATGTGACTGAACCTCATCTCAAAACACTATCAAATAAAACTTTTGTTGAATTATCATATATTCTAAGGAAAGACTTAAAATTTTTATCCTGTCTTCATGTTAGGTAATCGTGGAATATATCAACTAGACAACACAAATGTGTTTCGCATGGTACACAGTGTAAGCCAAAAATGGTTACAAAACACAGGGCGGCTCGTCTTTTAATACTTCTTTGTGACACTTTATTGCCTTTCTTTAATCTTTGCTAGTATTCCTTTCCCTTGTGAGATTTTCAGGAAAATCAGTAAACCATTTCAACTGAAGATGGAAAGCGTTTCCTTTTTTAAGAATTCAAGCTCACTTTTGATTCTGTTTGCTTGTTTGTTTAAATGCTCTTGTTCCAGGCTTAGTCGATAATTCTGGATTGAGATTATTCCATACAGCAGATGTAAGGAAATACGACGCTGGGGTGATTGAGGCTGGCCTGTGGGTAAGCCTCTTCCACACCATCCCTCCAGGCCTGCCCGACTTCCGGTCTGAGGGTCACTGCACCCTGGAATGCCTGGGAGAGGTATGCTGCCTTCATCTGGTCTGTGAACTGCTCTTTCCACAGCGGCTCTTTGCTCGTAGAAGCTGTGTTTGGAAAATTCCAAGTTTGTTTGTTCCTAATCTTTTTCTCATTATCATGCTGTGGCATGATTATTTACAATTTTAGCAGGACGTTTATTGCTTTTTAAAATCTTGACGGTTACAGTAGAATTCTGGTGTCTTCCTTCCTTTCCCCTCCTGTGTTTGTTTCATATTTTTTTGGAGTATCCTTTCTTTCCTTCAATGACAAAAACAATTAAACTAATATATATGCTAATTGATCCAAACGATCAGTCCACTGCTGTAGAAAGGAGTCAAATAATTTCAAAGTGGAATGGATTTATAAAGTGTTTGGGGCCCACACTCTCCCTTCTGTGATAACTACGTAACACAGAGTTATCTATGCGTTAGGATGCATCTAAAGCTGTGTCTTACTCATCTTTCCTCCCCATGGTGCCATTGTTATGTTGTTTAGACAATAGTTCTTAGTAATTGGTAATGATATGACTCAAATTATTAGAATACTTAATAATGTGATTATTATTATAAAGTCAATCATTAAATATGTTTTTCTCCATCAGCCCATGGTTTCTAGACCAGTTTTCACATCTATGTAAATGTGACTGAACCTCATCTCAAAACACTATCAAATAAAACTTTTGTTGAATTATCATATATTCTAAGGAAAGACTTAAAATTTTTATCCTGTCTTCATGTTAGGTAATCGTGGAATATATCAACTAGACAACACAAATGTGTTTCGCATGGTACACAGTGTAAGCCAAAAATGGTTACAAAACACAGGGCGGCTCGTCTTTTAATACTTCTTTGTGACACTTTATTGCCTTTCTTTAATCTTTGCTAGTTTTCCCTTTTCCCCTTGTGAGATTTTCAGGAAAATCAGTAAACCATTTCAACTGAAGATGGAAAGCGTTTCCTTTTTTAAGAATTCAAGCTCACTTTTGATTCTGTTTGCTTGTTTGTTTAAATGCTCTTGTTCCAGGCTTAGTCGATAATTCTGGATTGAGATTATTCCATACAGCAGATGTAAGGAAATACGACGCTGGGGTGATTGAGGCTGGCCTGTGGGTAAGCCTCTTCCACACCATCCCTCCAGGCCTGCCCGACTTCCGGTCTGAGGGTCACTGCACCCTGGAATGCCTGGGAGAGGTATGCTGCCTTCATCTGGTCTGTGAACTGCTCTTTCCACAGCGGCTCTTTGCTCGTAGAAGCTGTGTTTGGAAAATTCCAAGTTTGTTTGTTCCTAATCTTTTTCTCATTATCATGCTGTGGCATGATTATTTACAATTTTAGCAGGACGTTTATTGCTTTTTAAAATCTTGACGGTTACAGTAGAATTCTGGTGTCTTCCTTCCTTTCCCCTCCTTTGTTTGTTTCATATTGGACACTTCATTTCATCTTTTACAGTTTTGACCTCTGTGTAGTCGCCTTTTCCTTTGTCAACTTTATCTTTTATTCATACTTGTTTTTTCCATGAAGCATTTTCATTCTTTCTCATTTTCTCTGATTTATAACTGATTACCCTTCTTTCACCAACGAGAAAAAATAACCAATAGAAAAATACATATTGGATAAGAGAAAATGACATGTAAGAATTTTATAATAACTGCTTCTATTTATAGTTCTTTTTTCTTGAATGAAAATATTTCAACATGGATCATATTCTTTATGAATTATAGGATATCGTGGCTGTAGACAGTATGGCAGACTGGTGGAATGGAAAGGTTATGCTCTTCTGAGTTATCTAAGCCATTTAGACCATGAGTTAAATTTCCATGACATCCTTGTCTAGCTGTAGGACTATGAGCAATTCATTTAATTTCATTCTCCTAGTTTAGTTTCCTTATCTGGAAAAGGAGAAACAGGTTCTCCCTTAAGAGTTTCAGTCTGCAAGCTACCAAAATACTGGGTTCTTTTTGCCAGAAGATGTGACTGCTTCCTTACCTCCTAAAAGAAGAAAAAAATAATATTTTGAAGTGGTCCAGTTGGTTCTCAGCAAGCATGAATTCCTTTTCTTTAATTCCAGCCAATATTGCTTCACAAAGATAGGAATAAGTCAGGAAAAATCCAAATTCTAAATGTCTGGCAGCTCATGTATTCACTTAAATGATGTTACTTTTCTTCTCAGATGTCCCTCCAAGTCTGTTTTAAGGTGAACTGTCTGCACTTGTTTGGGCTAATCAGGTCTCTCCCCGTGTTCTCTGTAGGCTTTGGAAGCTGAGAAGCCAAGTGGCATCCACGTATTTGCTGTTCTGCTCCACGCTCACCTGGCGGGCAGAGGCATCAGGCTGCGTCATTTTCGCAAAGGAGAGGAAATGAGATTACTTGCTTATGATGATGATTTTGATTTCAATTTCCAGGAGTTTCAGTACCTAAAGGAAGAACAAACAATCTTACCAGTATGAATGTTTTTAATTATTTTTCATTGAATGTCATCAAAATCCTGAGACATATACCTGCTGAGAACTAGCCTGGTTTCTCTGGTGATATGAATCACTCTTCTATCCACATCCTCAAAGCCACCCACCATGGGGCTCTTGCACAACCCTCACGGAATGTGTTTGATCTGTTTTCCAAAATTGAAGCGTTTTTTTTTTTTTTTTTTTTTTTTTTTTACTATACCCGGGGGCAACTCAAGTTGTTGATTTAAAAGAAAATAAAACTTGAGTTTCATGCTCTAAGCACCACTTTTTTTTTTTGACTCCCTGGTTAAAATCCTTTGGCTTGCAGCTCTGGTAATGTTAAGGTCAGAAGGTTGCTTTCACCGTAAGATAGCTTTTGGAAGTTTCATTTCAATAAAAATGAATATAAGGTAATTTTTTCCTGTGACTAAGGTATGAGGACATAATTATATTACTGTGTGTAATCCAGCTGGCAGCAATACTTGGGGTTCTGATGGAATGACACAGAAGAGAATCTTATGCCTTATAATAATGAACAGTTTAAATTTTTACCATACTTCATTCTGTCGAATTTTTTGCTTAATGGCCATCAGGCTCAGTAGTTATACAAATTCCTACCCTTGTTGTCTTCTTAAAAGTCAGATACTTAAACTGTTTATGAAATGAGAGCAACAGCAATATCTTTTCTAACTGCAGAAATTCCCTGACATACTCTGGGAGGAGAAAGATGAAACCTGAGGAACAGTGATCTCAAGATTCTTAAGGACTACACTCCATTTTATGGTGTGTGGTCTGGCCTTGGGGCTCTCTGACCAGTGTTATTGGGTTGTCTCAGAGTTCCTCAGCTGATGTGCCATGATAGGACATAAATGTTGAGATACTCATCCATGGGCTCTCTGAATACCCAGGCAGGGAGGACAAACCTGAGGACCATTAGCCAGAGCTTGCCGCCTCTGGTCTATGAATAGCCTGTCCTCTTACCTGACTGGGGAGCCATAAAAATTATTTTTGTTGAGTGTAGAACTGTTTAAAAGGTTGAAATGTACTGGAAAAAAATGAGCTACTAGTCATCTGCCTTACAAATCTGTTTTAAGAAAATAAATACCTGAGTAAGGACCGTTAACGAAAACAATGTAAATAAGAAAAGAATCACTGTAACTAATATCTGCGGCCAACGCTTATGAAGTGTTTAATCTGCACTAAGAACTAAATGTGTGTTCTGTCATTTAATTTCCTCACAACAGCTGTGCAAGATAAGTGCTATTTTTACCATTATTTTTTAGATGAACAAATTGTGCCCAGATGATTCATTTCCTTACCTAAGGTCATGCAGCTAGAACACTGCAGAGTCTGGCCTGAACAAAGAAAGCCTTATTTGTTTGTTTGCTTGCTTATTATACTAGGAAACCTAGAATTTAATAGATCAAAAGTCTACTCTTGAGTCAAATTACATAATGCATGCATTCACATAGTGGATCAAACTGTTGGCCTTCAGATGTGTTAGATAAATAAAACAGCATGAAATTCCAATCTGAAAGCTTCCGCTTTTATGTTTTAGGGAGATAATCTAATTACCGAGTGTCGCTACAACACAAAAGATAGAGCCCGGATGACTTGGGTAAGAATTTTATTCTTAAAATTTATTTGTGGAGTAGGAGGTATAAACTTTGATTTTGGAAGAGAAAAAAAAAAAAAAAGACATTCCCGTTTGGAAGCCAAATTCCTAACTGTCTTGAACATGAAACATCATAAAAATGAAGTCAGAGCTGTTTTAGCATTTTATCAGATTAACTAATGATATGATGGTAATATTTACAGTGCAATTTATTGACTCTTTCATGAAAAGCTATCCTTAATCTTTTACTTTTTCCTCACTGAATATTATTAATAAAAGATTTGTGGTTACTAATGACCATGCACATGAGTCTGGACTCAGATGAATCAAGACTTCAAAAAGAAAAATGAATTCCATGACCTTAGGGCTTCTGACCCAAAGAGAAATCTGGCCCCAACAGATTTACTGGGGAGTTCTGCCAAACATTCAAGAAATAAATCACTCCTGCCTTCCTCAGTCTCTTCCAGAGAACACACAAGAAAGGGGAAACACCTTCTACCGGTAAAGAAATGCTAGCACATTTGCCAGATAACAAAAACAAAACTGCATCTTAATCTCACAAAAAATTGTTTCCAGGTAGATTAAATATTAAATATGAAGAACAAAATTTTAAAACCATTAGAAGAAATATATAAATATAGCTTTATGATTTTGGATAGTTAGGAGCATCTTAAAATATGAAAAGTGCAAACTATAAATTAGAAGATTGATGAATTTGTCTAGTTTAGCACAGCTGTGCAAGATAAGTGATATTTTTACCATTATTTTTTAGATGAACAAATTGTGCCCAGATGATTCATTTCCTTACCTAAGGTCATGCAGCTAGAACACTGCAGAGTCTGGCCTGAACAAAGAAAGCCTTATTTGTTTGTTTGCTTGCTTATTATACTAGGAAACCTAGAATTTAATAGATCAAAAGTCTACTCTTGAGTCAAATTACATAATGCATGCATTCACATAGTGGATCAAACTGTTGGCCTTCAGATGTGTTAGATAAATAAAACAGCATGAAATTCCAATCTGAAAGCTTCCGCTTTTATGTTTTAGGGAGATAATCTAATTACCGAGTGTCGCTACAACACAAAAGATAGAGCCCGGATGACTTGGGTAAGAATTTTATTCTTAAAATTTATTTGTGGAGTAGGAGGTATAAACTTTGATTTTGGAAGAGAAAAAAAAAAAAAAAGACATTCCCGTTTGGAAGCCAAATTCCTAACTGTCTTGAACATGAAACATCATAAAAATGAAGTCAGAGCTGTTTTAGCATTTTATCAGATTAACTAATGATATGATGGTAATATTTACAGTGCAATTTATTGACTCTTTCATGAAAAGCTATCCTTAATCTTTTACTTTTTCCTCACTGAATATTATTAATAAAAGATTTGTGGTTACTAATGACCATGCACATGAGTCTGGACTCAGATGAATCAAGACTTCAAAAAGAAAAATGAATTCCATGACCTTAGGGCTTCTGACCCAAAGAGAAATCTGGCCCCAACAGATTTACTGGGGAGTTCTGCCAAACATTCAAGAAATAAATCACTCCTGCCTTCCTCAGTCTCTTCCAGAGAACACACAAGAAAGGGGAAACACCTTCTACCGGTAAAGAAATGCTAGCACATTTGCCAGATAACAAAAACAAAACTGCATCTTAATCTCACAAAAAATTGTTTCCAGGTAGATTAAATATTAAATATGAAGAACAAAATTTTAAAACCATTAGAAGAAATATATAAATATAGCTTTATGATTTTGGATAGTTAGGAGCATCTTAAAATATGAAAAGTGCAAACTATAAATTAGAAGATTGATGAATTTGTCTAGTTTAGCACCTTTGGTTGCTTAAAAAGTAATATTAGGTGAAAAGATAAGTTATAAACTGAAAATAAAATTTAGAACACATAACGCATTAGTGCCCAGCATGTAAAGTAAATTCTATAAATCCAGAACATAAGACAAACAAAAAATAGAAAAAGAGCAAAAGTGTCCTCCACTGGACTTTGCCATTGACATCAGGGAATGATTCACTTAAAGTTATACTCTTTTCCATGTGGCAGCCAGCAGCCAATGACTGGTCCATGTGAGAACACAAAAGCCTGATTCCCTTCCTACAGTTTGGTGTAGCTCTGAATAGCCACCTTAGCTTAAGGACAGATTCAGTCTGTTTACGGAGGTGTCATTTACAGCCTCATTTTTAGATCAGCTTCTCCTTTTATTCAACCCTTCGTCAAGTGCAAGGCATGATGTTTTGTAATTTGTAAAATCATTTCATGCTAGCCACTACATTAATGTGTGACTATGAGCACTACTATTAACATTTTTCATTTTCACTTTTGAAGGATTTAGAGGATTTGCGGATACAGGATTCTTGAGTAATTTCTTATTTCTGGAGCACTTGCATATGTAATTCCAGTATCTTTTTTTGAATTTTCATCATTTACTGTCCATTGTTATTATTGCTCCTTGTATTTAATGTATCATTTTGCTTTTCAGCCTTCAAGATTTTCTCTTTTCTTTGGCAAGATATGGCTATACTGTTTCTAGGTTCTTCATAATTGTCTTTGGCATTTGTTAAGCTTCTTGGGTCTGTAAATTAATGCTTTTCATTAAATTTGGAAAAAGTTTCCACCATTTTTTTTCAAATATTTTTTTCTTCTTTTTTCTCTTCCTTCTCATTCTGGACCTTCAGTTACGTACATGGAGCATTTACTATTACCCTACAGCTTTCTGGGGTGTTTTTACTTACTTTAGTTTTTCCCCTGTTCTTTGAATTGGAATCTCTGGTGAGACAGTACTTAAGTTCACCGCTCCCTTTTTCTGCCATCTCAAGTTGCTGTTGAGCTCATCCTGTTAATTTTAATTCAGTTATGGTACCTTTCAACCCTAGAATTCCATTTGGTTATTATTATTATTTTTTTTGTATTTTCATTTCTCTGATATTATTCCTTATTTGTTCCACTCATTTTTTAACATATTTATCTTTAATTACTTGAACATCTTTCTTTAGGTCTTCAAATATGTGTGCATTTGTTTTTAAGTCTTTGCTAAATCCAGCATCTGTCTCCTCCACAGTCAATTTCTACTCCTGAATATAAGTCCTAGTTTCCTTTCTTTTCATGTTTAGTAAGTTTTGAAAATTGGACATTGTAGATAATAGGAGGTAGCAAGTCCAGATTCTGTTCTTCTGAGGGTCTTTGATCTATTTTTAATTAGTCCATTATTTACTACTTAGATTCAAAGTGTGAAATCAGTGTCCCCTGTGGTATGCAGCTGCTGATTTTTATGACAACAAGATTATAGACAATTCAGTGTAATCAAAGATTCCAGCAGACTGACTGATCAGTATCATGTTATTAAACATCCTCTGAAACATTCACTGTAGTGAGAAGTTTCCATCATATAAACAAAATTTTGAGTAAATAATTAGGTTATTTAAGAAAGACCACTTCTAAAGAGCTGGAAATAACTTTACTAATTTAAAGTGTGTTATTATCATTTTGAGAGTCAGTTGTCATTTGGGTGATTATTTTTCAGCTTTAAGATGGGTTACATTTCAGTATTGTAGGAAACTGTGTGATATGTATGGCTTGTGTGCTATAAGTATCAGTGTTAAACGGGACACACACTTTTCTAAATAATCTCCATTTTCAGGGAGGATTAAGCACCAGGAATGAAATGTGTCTTTTCTTTGGCAAGATATGGCTATACTGTTTCTAGGTTCTTCATAATTGTCTTTGGCATTTGTTAAGCTTCTTGGGTCTGTAAATTAATGCTTTTCATTAAATTTGGAAAAAGTTTCCACCATTTTTTTTCAAATATTTTTTTCTTCTTTTTTCTCTTCCTTCTCATTCTGGACCTTCAGTTACGTACATGGAGCATTTACTATTACCCTACAGCTTTCTGGGGTGTTTTTACTTACTTTAGTTTTTCCCCTGTTCTTTGAATTGGAATCTCTGGTGAGACAGTACTTAAGTTCACCGCTCCCTTTTTCTGCCATCTCAAGTTGCTGTTGAGCTCATCCTGTTAATTTTAATTCAGTTATGGTACCTTTCAACCCTAGAATTCCATTTGGTTATTATTATTATTTTTTTTGTATTTTCATTTCTCTGATATTATTCCTTATTTGTTCCACTCATTTTTAACATATTTATCTTTAATTACTTGAACATCTTTCTTTAGGTCTTCAAATATGTGTGCATTTGTTTTTAAGTCTTTGCTAAATCCAGCATCTGTCTCCTCCACAGTCAATTTCTACTCCTGAATATAAGTCCTAGTTTCCTTTCTTTTCATGTTTAGTAAGTTTTGAAAATTGGACATTGTAGATAATAGGAGGTAGCAAGTCCAGATTCTGTTCTTCTGAGGGTCTTTGATCTATTTTTAATTAGTCCATTATTTACTACTTAGATTCAAAGTGTGAAATCAGTGTCCCCTGTGGTATGCAGCTGCTGATTTTTATGACAACAAGATTATAGACAATTCAGTGTAATCAAAGATTCCAGCAGACTGACTGATCAGTATCATGTTATTAAACATCCTCTGAAACATTCACTGTAGTGAGAAGTTTCCATCATATAAACAAAATTTTGAGTAAATAATTAGGTTATTTAAGAAAGACCACTTCTAAAGAGCTGGAAATAACTTTACTAATTTAAAGTGTGTTATTATCATTTTGAGAGTCAGTTGTCATTTGGGTGATTATTTTTCAGCTTTAAGATGGGTTACATTTCAGTATTGTAGGAAACTGTGTGATATGTATGGCTTGTGTGCTATAAGTATCAGTGTTAAACGGGACACACACTTTTCTAAATAATCTCCATTTTCAGGGAGGATTAAGCACCAGGAATGAAATGTGTCTTTCATACCTACTTTATTACCCAAGAATTAATCTGACTCGATGTGCAAGCATCCCAGACATCATGGAGCAACTTCAGTTCATTGGTGTTAAGGAGATCTACAGGCCAGTCACGTAAGTAGTAAACGAATTTCCTGGTAGGAGTAAGGGTGGGATTTATTTTCTTTTACCTTTATCACCATGTTATGGGATTCCTTTATGTGCTGTTCTACATGCTGCTTTTCAGTTGAGGGGTCCAGATGAGCTTGTTTACTATGTCTAGGGTCTTTAAGACCACTCTTAGGTTCAGTAGTTTTCTAGGAAGACCTAAAGGATTCAACATATAATGATACTCATGGCTAACTTTTATGAGAGTGAAAGACTATAAAAAATGAGCAGAAGAAAAAAGTACATGAGGCAAAGTCCACAGGAAACCAGGTGCAAGCTTCCAAGCCAAGCAAGAAACCTCTCCCGGAATTAAGCACACAGAAGGTGCTTAATTCCACCAGCAGCAAATTGTGACAACATATATGAACTGTTGTCTACTGGAGAAACTCAAAAGAGACTCAGGGCTCAGAGTTCTGACTGGGTTCCAGTCACAGAGGTGCCTTTTCCTTGGCAGCTACCAAAATTCCAGAGTCCCAGAAGGAAAGCAAGTATTTGCATAAGCAGAATCATTTGTAACAGACAGTCTAGGTATGATAAATTACTCATCCTTTTGAAGAAGTTTTATGCTAGTACGGAAAATTGTTTGCTATTTAAATTCCTGACACCAGCCAAGGTCAGTTCCCGATATCCCTAAAGATGTCAGCTGCTGATTTTATGACAACAAGATTATAGACAATTCAGTGTAATCAAAGATTCCAGCAGACTGACTGATCAGTATCATGTTATTAAACATCCTCTGAAACATTCACTGTAGTGAGAAGTTTCCATCATATAAACAAAATTTTGAGTAAATAATTAGGTTATTTAAGAAAGACCACTTCTAAAGAGCTGGAAATAACTTTACTAATTTAAAGTGTGTTATTATCATTTTGAGAGTCAGTTGTCATTTGGGTGATTATTTTTCAGCTTTAAGATGGGTTACATTTCAGTATTGTAGGAAACTGTGTGATATGTATGGCTTGTGTGCTATAAGTATCAGTGTTAAACGGGACACACACTTTTCTAAATAATCTCCATTTTCAGGGAGGATTAAGCACCAGGAATGAAATGTGTCTTTCATACCTACTTTATTACCCAAGAATTAATCTGACTCGATGTGCAAGCATCCCAGACATCATGGAGCAACTTCAGTTCATTGGTGTTAAGGAGATCTACAGGCCAGTCACGTAAGTAGTAAACGAATTTCCTGGTAGGAGTAAGGGTGGGATTTATTTTCTTTTACCTTTATCACCATGTTATGGGATTCCTTTATGTGCTGTTCTACATGCTGCTTTTCAGTTGAGGGGTCCAGATGAGCTTGTTTACTATGTCTAGGGTCTTTAAGACCACTCTTAGGTTCAGTAGTTTTCTAGGAAGACCTAAAGGATTCAACATATAATGATACTCATGGCTAACTTTTATGAGAGTGAAAGACTATAAAAAATGAGCAGAAGAAAAAAGTACATGAGGCAAAGTCCACAGGAAACCAGGTGCAAGCTTCCAAGCCAAGCAAGAAACCTCTCCCGGAATTAAGCACACAGAAGGTGCTTAATTCCACCAGCAGCAAATTGTGACAACATATATGAACTGTTGTCTACTGGAGAAACTCAAAAGAGACTCAGGGCTCAGAGTTCTGACTGGGTTCCAGTCACAGAGGTGCCTTTTCCTTGGCAGCTACCAAAATTCCAGAGTCCCAGAAGGAAAGCAAGTATTTGCATAAGCAGAATCATTTGTAACAGACAGTCTAGGTATGATAAATTACTCATCCTTTTGAAGAAGTTTTATGCTAGTACGGAAAATTGTTTGCTATTTAAATTCCCTGACACCAGCCAAGGTCAGTCTTCCAAGCAGATATCCCTAAAGATGTCAGCCTCAGGCCTGCTGTATTAATGCTTTCTGCACAGTTGTATGTGATAGAACTGACTTAGGACAAAATAATAAGCAAGATAAATATTATTCCAGCTCCTTTGAGATTGTATATTAGAGTGAGTAAGAAGAAATAAGCCAAGATACATATAAAATTTCATATATTAAAAGAAAAGTAATGAAAATTATTGAGACAATGAAGGAAATGTGTAGTCGTTCTCAGTTGAGTGATGAGAGTAGCTTATAAACAACCAAAAAATTTTTTTTTTTTATGATTTATTTATTTATTTTTTGGGCGGGGGTCAGGTTGGGGAGGGAGAGGGGCGGGCGGGCCACTTCTATTGGTCTTTCATTTCTCTATTTTCACCCGTCTTTGTTCTTGGGCCCGTGTGGGCCTCCCATCGCGGTGGCCTCTGTTGTCACAGAGCGCCAGCTCTGGGTGCATGCACTCCAGAGCTCTGGAGCTCTGGAGTCCAGAGCTCAGTCCAGCCGCTCCGCGGCACGTGGGATCTTCCCAGGCCAGGGATCGAACCGGCGCCCGTTGCAGTGCAAGGCGGTGTCCTTACCCACTGGACCACCAGGGGAAGCCCCAACCAAAATTTTTCTCTCACTATTCTGGAGGCTGAGAAGTCCAAGATCAAGGTTCTGGCAGAATCAGCACTTGGTGAGGACCCATCCAGCCATCTTCTCACAGTGATCTCCCATGACAGAAGGTCAAGAGAGCTTTCTCAAACTGCTTCCCTAAGGGCACTAATCCCATTTATGTGGACAGACTCTCTCAAAGGCCCCATCTCCTAATAGCATCACCTTGAGAACGAGGATTTCAACATGTGAATCTTGGGTGGAAAATATATGAACTGTTGTCTACTGGAGAAACTCAAAAGAGACTCAGGGCTCAGAGTTCTGACTGGGTTCCAGTCACAGAGGTGCCTTTTCCTTGGCAGCTACCAAAATTCCAGAGTCCCAGAAGGAAAGCAAGTATTTGCATAAGCAGAATCATTTGTAACAGACAGTCTAGGTATGATAAATTACTCATCCTTTTGAAGAAGTTTTATGCTAGTACGGAAAATTGTTTGCTATTTAAATTCCCTGACACCAGCCAAGGTCAGTCTTCCAAGCAGATATCCCTAAAGATGTCAGCCTCAGGCCTGCTGTATTAATGCTTTCTGCACAGTTGTATGTGATAGAACTGACTTAGGACAAAATAATAAGCAAGATAAATATTATTCCAGCTCCTTTGAGATTGTATATTAGAGTGAGTAAGAAGAAATAAGCCAAGATACATATAAAATTTCATATATTAAAAGAAAAGTAATGAAAATTATTGAGACAATGAAGGAAATGTGTAGTCGTTCTCAGTTGAGTGATGAGAGTAGCTTATAAACAACCAAAAAATTTTTTTTTTTTATGATTTATTTATTTATTTTTTGGGCGGGGGTCAGGTTGGGGAGGGAGAGGGGCGGGCGGGCCACTTCTATTGGTCTTTCATTTCTCTATTTTCACCCGTCTTTGTTCTTGGGCCCGTGTGGGCCTCCCATCGCGGTGGCCTCTGTTGTCACAGAGCGCCGGCTCTGGGTGCATGCACTCCAGAGCTCTGGAGCTCTGGAGTCCAGAGCTCAGTCCAGCCGCTCCGCGGCACGTGGGATCTTCCCAGGCCAGGGATCGAACCGGCGCCCGTTGCAGTGCAAGGCGGTGTCCTTACCCACTGGACCACCAGGGGAAGCCCCAACCAAAATTTTTCTCTCACTATTCTGGAGGCTGAGAAGTCCAAGATCAAGGTTCTGGCAGAATCAGCACTTGGTGAGGACCCATCCAGCCATCTTCTCACAGTGATCTCCCATGACAGAAGGTCAAGAGAGCTTTCTCAAACTGCTTCCCTAAGGGCACTAATCCCATTTATGTGGACAGACTCTCTCAAAGGCCCCATCTCCTAATAGCATCACCTTGAGAACTAGGATTTCAACATGTGAATCTTGGGTGGGGAACACAGATATTCAGTCCGTAGCAGGTGATGGTATTTGAAGAGGGACTTAAGTGTTGAGGAACCAGTGGTGGGAAGACCTGCAAGTGTACTCTGCAGAGAGAAAAGCCAGTGTAACAGACGATGAGTATGAGCCAGCATGTTCAAAGAACAGAAAGAAGGTGAGTTTGGCTGAAGCAGAGTAAAATATGGCAGGGAATAAATATAAGAGCAAGTGGGACCAGACAGTGTAGAACTCTATAGGCAACAGAAGGACTTTGGGTTTTAAGTGCAAAGAGAAACTATTCCAGGGTGTGGTGGGTGTGTGCATGCTCAGTTGATCAGACATACTCAGCTCCGTAGCCCCATGAACTGTAGCCCACCAGATTTCCAGAGAAGAACACCAGAATGGGTTGCCATTTCCTGGGAGATCTGTCCAACCCAGGACTGAACCTGCATCTCTTATGTCTCCAACATTATTGGCAGGCAGGTTCTTTACCAATATACTACCTGGGAAGCCCTGTCATAGGATATAGGGTGTTTCAAATGTTGATTTGCCACTATGTTGAGAAAAGATTCTAGGAGGGCAAGATTGGAAAGAATATAATCAATCAGGAAACTTGTGATTGTCTAGTTGAAAGGTTGAGATGTCTTAGACCAGAATGGTGCTGGTAGAGTTAGTGAGAAATGGTTCCAACCCAATTGCCTTTTTTATTTATTTATTTATTTATTTGGGCGGGGGTTGGGGATGGAGGGGAGCGGGCAGGCCACTTCTATTGGTCTTTCATTTCTCCATTTTCATCTGTGTTTGTTCTTTGGCTCCTGTGGGCCTCCCATCGCGGTGGCGTCTGTTGTCGCAGAGCACCGGCTCTGGGTGCACGCGCTCCAGAGCTCCGGCTCTGTGATTGGACACATCGGTCCAGCCGCTCCGCGGCATGTGGGATCTTCCCAGGCCAGGGCTCGAACCGGCGCCCCTTGCACTGCAAGGCGGTGTCCTTACCCACTGGACCACCAGGGGAAGCCCCCAATTGCCTTTTGAAGGCAGCCCTCACTGAACTTGTTGATTAACTGCGTCTCTGAGAGTTGGTGAGGGAAAGAGAAAAGGAAAAGTAATGATGTGTGAATGGTACAGGGAAACATGTTTGAAAAAGAAATTGAGAATTAATATTAAGGTTGATACAGTAAAAAGAATTTTATCCATTCTTAGTGATAACACAAAAAAGAATTAGGATCCTAGTGGAAAGTTTAGATTTTATTTGCTAATGATTAGGATTTTTCTAAATTAATCAGTCAGTTACTAAAGGAATGATGTAATTAGGCAAATGAGACACATAGATTTTTTAGGGGGTGTATTTAAGGAGAGATTAAATAAACATTTTATGAGGATTTGGCAAAATACAGATTTGAAGGACAATGTAATTATGGTCTACTTTTTATTTTTTTTTAAAATCTGTCCTTTTTTTTTTTTTTTATCTTATTTTATTTATTTAGGGTGGGGGTCGGATTGAGGAGGGAGGGGAGCGGGCAGGCCACTTCTATTGGTCTTTGATTCTCTATTTTCATCCGTCTTTGTTCTTTGGCTCCTGTGGGCCTCCCATCGCGGTGGCCTCTGTCGTTGCAGAGCTCCGTCTCTGGGCGCATGCGCTCCAGAGCTCCGGCTCGGTAATTGGACACATCAGTCCAGCCGCTCTGTGGCATGTGGGATCTTCCCAGGCCAGGGATCGAACCGGCGCCCCTTGCAGTGCAAGGTGGTGTCCTTACCCACTGGACCACCAGGGGAAGCCCCATGGTCTACTTTTTGTTCTAAAATTTTATAGGGATTATAGCTTAGAAACTACAGACACTCTCCTTTTTAAATTAAGTCCACTATTCATAGATATGTTCCACTGAGTTCCTATCCAGTCAACTCACTGACCACCATATCAGAGGTCTGTATGTGCTAAAACAAATAACAAAATGCTGGTGTAGATTAGGTTGCAGCTTATGAAGTATTTTCACATGCATGATTTCATTTAATTTACTTCCACAGTTTTAACAGGTAGAACAGTATTTGCAGTCCTAGTTTAGAGAAGGAAATGGAAACTAAAGATTAAGAGTCTCTTCAACTTCATAGATGACATACTAAATGGGGAGGCAGTGTTTGTATTTTAGTTGCTGATTATGTGCCTTTCTGTTCACAATAGCAACAGTGCGAACAAATAAAATATCAATGAAAATCAAGACAGCACGTAAAATACCACTCTACAAGCACTAAGATGTAATCTTGTTTTTAAAATATCAAGATTATATTGTTTCTTGCATGGATCCTCAGTCACTTCAGTCTTATCTGACTCTTTGCAGTCCTATGCACTGTAACCCACCAGGCTTCTCTGTCCAGGGAGTTTTCCAGGCAGTAACATTGGAGTGGGTTGCCATTCCCTTCAACAGGGATCTTCTGGACCCAGGGATCGAACCTGCATTTCCTGCAATGCAGGTGGATTCTTTACCACTGAGCACCAGGGAAGCCCCATAGTGTTTCTTGTGTGCTAAGTTGCTTTAGTCTGAGTCTTTGTGATTCCATGGACCATAGCCCACCAGGTTCCTCTGTCCATGAGATTCTCCAGGCAAGAATACTGAAGTGGTTTCCTGTGCCCAGGGGATCTTCCTCCAGGGGATCTTCCCAACCCAGGGATTGAACCTTTGTGTCTTAAGTCTAATGCACTGGCTGGCAGGCAGGCTCTTTACCACCAGCGCCTTCTGGGAAGCCCCTATATTGTTTCTTACTAAGGCTTGTTTCCCCTTTTAGATTATTTTTAGTGTATTAGCTAGAAACATCCTAATCAAGAGGACGTTGGAGAAAATGTTGAATGAACATTCAAAGCTGGGTGTTTACAAGATGAATGAACCGTTTTCTTATGGTACAGCTATTTTCTTTTCACCTTGTATGAAGCCTCTGAAAATGCTCAGCTCCTATGTCCCAACAAGGTCAGTCAGAGTCCACAAGTTTAGTCTCCTCCAGGAAATGCTGAAGTTAAGATTTTTGTCACTTGGTCAGAGAGAGTTGCTTCATGGAACAAGACTAGTTTTAAGAGGTCATTGCACACATAAAACATTTAACTACATGGTTAACTATATTTATTCTTGAAAAATACGAGTGAAAAAGACTCTGTTATAAATACACGTTTGGACTTTAAATCAGACTTTCAAGTCTAGTTCATCATCACACTGACATAAATATTATTAAAGGCCCAACAACAAGGTACTGGCAAAAAGATCAGAAAGAGAGAAATGGTTTGGGTGCCTTTTTTTTTTTTTCTTTTTTTTTAAGAATACAGTACTAAGCAGGAATATCATATAATATATAACCTAGAATCTTCTATTTTAGTTTTTAATGTAAGGATGATTTAGGTGCCCCATTTTATTTTAAAGATTCTGTAGCGATTCCAGAATTAGAGGATGCATCGGTAGAAAAATGCAAGTACATCCTGTCTCAGGATTTGTCTGTTGTGGAGGATGCGTTTTCCTCTGCCTCCTACAGATCTGGCAAGGCTTAAGGAAAAACAAAAAACTCCGAAGGATCAGATAACAGAATAGATAATGAGTTTAGATAAATTTGTATTCTCTGCTGGACAGTACATCAACACTCTCCATGTGGTTTCAGTGAGGTTTATGTAATAGAAAGTTCCTGTTTTATTTGTTCTGTTTCCTACAAAAAAAAATCAGGAGAGGTGTTTCTGTTTTTTTTTCCAGAAAGAAAATCACTTTATGTTGATAAGGTGTAAAAGTCACACAGGCTTATTATAGAGCATTTAGGTAATCAGAGAAAGGTTATAAACAAGAGGACAAAAGCAATCACCTCAAATTGTTAGAAAAAAGCAACACTAATGTTAATTCAATGTCATTGCAGACATCTTTCTATGTAGGTATTGATAGAAAATGAATAGATCAATGTTAGGAAGATTATTATTTGTGCTCTGGTTTAAACAAATGTATTAAACTTTAATTTTGTTTACATTTATCAGAAGAAGAAACTAAAATTGAGTAATTGTTGAGTACATAAGTGTTGCTGTTGTTTCTAATGACAAGAAATAATATTGTATAAAGGGACTCTCAAATGGTGAGAAAATAGATCATAAAAAATACTAACATTTTTAAACTTGTATGAAGCCTCTGAAAATGCTCAGCTCCTATGTCCCAACAAGGTCAGTCAGAGTCCACAAGTTTAGTCTCCTCCAGGAAATGCTGAAGTTAAGATTTTTGTCACTTGGTCAGAGAGAGTTGCTTCATGGAACAAGACTAGTTTTAAGAGGTCATTGCACACATAAAACATTTAACTACATGGTTAACTATATTTATTCTTGAAAAATACGAGTGAAAAAGACTCTGTTATAAATACACGTTTGGACTTTAAATCAGACTTTCAAGTCTAGTTCATCATCACACTGACATAAATATTATTAAAGGCCCAACAACAAGGTACTGGCAAAAAGATCAGAAAGAGAGAAATGGTTTGGGTGCCTTTTTTTTTTTTTCTTTTTTTTTAAGAATACAGTACTAAGCAGGAATATCATATAATATATAACCTAGAATCTTCTATTTTAGTTTTTAATGTAAGGATGATTTAGGTGCCCCATTTTATTTTAAAGATTCTGTAGCGATTCCAGAATTAGAGGATGCATCGGTAGAAAAATGCAAGTACATCCTGTCTCAGGATTTGTCTGTTGTGGAGGATGCGTTTTCCTCTGCCTCCTACAGATCTGGCAAGGCTTAAGGAAAAACAAAAAACTCCGAAGGATCAGATAACAGAATAGATAATGAGTTTAGATAAATTTGTATTCTCTGCTGGACAGTACATCAACACTCTCCATGTGGTTTCAGTGAGGTTTATGTAATAGAAAGTTCCTGTTTTATTTGTTCTGTTTCCTACAAAAAAAAAAAATCAGGAGAGGTGTTTCTGTTTTTTTTTTCCAGAAAGAAAATCACTTTATGTTGATAAGGTGTAAAAGTCACACAGGCTTATTATAGAGCATTTAGGTAATCAGAGAAAGGTTATAAACAAGAGGACAAAAGCAATCACCTCAAATTGTTAGAAAAAAGCAACACTAATGTTAATTCAATGTCATTGCAGACATCTTTCTATGTAGGTATTGATAGAAAAATGAATAGATCAATGTTAGAAAGATTATCATTTGTGCACTGGTTTAAACAAATGTATTAAACTTTAATTTTGTTTACATTTATCAGAAGAAGAAACTAAAATTGAGTAATTGTTGAGTACATAAGTGTTGCTGTTGTTTCTAATGACAAGAAATAATATTGTATAAAGGGACTCTCAAATGGTGAGAAAATAGATCATAAAAAATACTAACATTTTTATAAACTGTGTTTCAATTTTAGGTCATAAAGATGAGGACATTCACACTTACACATTTTCTTCCAACTTCCTTTTTGTACCTCCAAATATTTATTATTTATATCAGAATTTTTGTATTCTCAAGATTTTTAATTTTCACCTTTAATTCTGAAACATAATTTCTACAATGTTTAACGCAGGTTTATAGATTCCATGATAATTCCTAATCTTCATAAGATTTCTGCATTTCTAGATTCTTTCATTTGATTCCTCAGGATTTTGTCCTCAGTTACTTAATCAGGAAGGGCTTCCACATACTTTATGTCCTTAGTTCTTTTATGTTTGAAAAGCTCTCCATTTATATTTGGGCAGCATTTAGTTGGATTTAGTATTTGAGAATCATAGTTTCCCCTCCTCAATCCCCTTTTGGAGATGTCTTTGGATGAAAGGTCTCATTCTTCCTCTACCTGTAGAATTCATAAATTAAACTGAACATATTTCAGTGTTGAATATATGAATCAAATTTTCCTGAAATACATATATTCACTTTTTTCATTACAAGGAAATTTTCTTACGTGTACAAATTTTTTCCTAATCTGTTTGAGATTTTTCTCAAGAATTTTCCCATAATTTTTCAAAAGTGCCCTTCTGCTTCTTTGTTTCTCTTTCTTTCTTACCTACTTGATGCTAAATTTGTTTTGTCTTAAATTTATTTCCTTTAGTCTGTCTCCCTTTTCATCTCATTCTGTTGTTTTATCATCTTGTACTTTTTGACCTCTGGTTTAATTGCATTCGTGTTCCTATTAAATAAACATAGCATGAAACACTTGTGGAAATTCTCTCCTTTATAATTAGTTTATATCATCTTCTCGGCTAGATTTTTCTGTTTCTTTCTTTTTTCTTTTGTCTTCACTGGACATTGAAATAATTGAAATATGATACAATTTTCTTCTGCTCTAAGTTCTCATGGTTGTTAGACATTTCTTGCTTATGCTTAGCCAGTTCTGTTTAAAACTTCTCTTTGGTAAATTACAATACAATTTTCTTCTGCTCTAAGTTCTCATGGTTGTTAGACATTTCTTGCTTATGCTTAGCCAGTTCTGTTTAAAACTTCTCTTTGGTAAATTACAGGTAAGTTTTTGCCTACCTTGTAAGCAAATCTGAGAGTAGCTTGCTTTCTCTCCACACCACAGTTTAGGGTTTGGGTGATATATTTTATGTACTCTCTTTTCTATATTTTCAGGGTAGAGGGGCTGTGTGTGCAGGGTGGGCCTCTATTCTGTTTGTCACAGTGCATGGTTATTCCTTCCTCGGATCTTATTAAAAATCTATTAGAGGATGTTTTCTAACTGATTGGCGCTGAATGCCTTTCCGTGAGGAATGTCCCAGGCCATATTATATGAGGTGATCAAACCTGTTACAGCTGTCAAGCCTCTGCTTCTGTCAGGGAGAGTCAAGTGTACTGGGTCCTTCCCAACATTCATTTACTCAGAGAGTGTCCAGAGGGTTAGAAGTTGTGCCTCTAAGTAAGATTTTTTGGTTTCCTTCTTTAGCAATTTCATTGGTAAAGTATATGCTGTATCTTTTTGTTTGTTGACACATTTTTACTTCTGTTTGTTTTTTATTTTATTTTTTTAAGTCAAACTGCTTGAGGTAGAACTTATATCCAGTTAAATGTCCTTGTGTTAAGTATGGGCTTCCCAGGTGGCTCAGTGGAAAGAAACTGCCTGCCAATGCAGGAGACACAGGAGATGTGGGTTCAATCCCTGGGTTGGGAAGATCTCCTTTCACGTGACAAATTTTTCCTAATCTGTGATTTCTCAAGAATTTTCCCATAATTTTTCAAAAGTGCCCTTCTGCTTCTTTGTTTCTCTTTCTTTCTTACCTACTTGATGCTAAATTTGTTTTGTCTTAAATTTATTTCCTTTAGTCTGTCTCCCTTTTCATCTCATTCTGTTGTTTTATCATCTTGTACTTTTTGACCTCTGGTTTAATTGCATTCGTGTTCCTATTAAATAAACATAGCATGAAACACTTGTGGAAATTCTCTCCTTTATAATTAGTTTATATCATCTTCTCGGCTAGATTTTTCTGTTTCTTTCTTTTTTCTTTTGTCTTCACTGGACATTGAAATAATTGAAATATGATACAATTTTCTTCTGCTCTAAGTTCTCATGGTTGTTAGACATTTCTTGCTTATGCTTAGCCAGTTCTGTTTAAAACTTCTCTTTGGTAAATTACAATACAATTTTCTTCTGCTCTAAGTTCTCATGGTTGTTAGACATTTCTTGCTTATGCTTAGCCAGTTCTGTTTAAAACTTCTCTTTGGTAAATTACAGGTAAGTTTTTGCCTACCTTGTAAGCAAATCTGAGAGTAGCTTGCTTTCTCTCCACACCACAGTTTAGGGTTTGGGTGATATATTTTATGTACTCTCTTTTCTATATTTTCAGGGTAGAGGGGCTGTGTGTGCAGGGGTGGGCCTCTATTCTGTTTGTCACAGTGCATGGTTATTCCTTCCTCGGATCTTATTAAAAATCTATTAGAGGATGTTTTCTAACTGATTGGCGCTGAATGCCTTTCCGTAGAGGAATGTCCCAGGCCATATTATATGAGGTGATCAAACCTGTTACAGCTGTCAAGCCTCTGCTTCTGTCAGGGAGAGTCAAGTGTACTGGGTCCTTCCCAACATTCATTTACTCAGAGAGTGTCCAGAGGGTTAGAAGTTGTGCCTCTAAGTAAGATTTTTTGGTTTCCTTCTTTAGCAATTTCATTGGTAAAGTATATGCTGTATCTTTTTGTTTGTTGACACATTTTTACTTCTGTTTGTTTTTTATTTTATTTTTTTAAGTCAAACTGCTTGAGGTAGAACTTATATCCAGTTAAATGTCCTTGTGTTAAGTATGGGCTTCCCAGGTGGCTCAGTGGAAAAGAAACTGCCTGCCAATGCAGGAGACACAGGAGATGTGGGTTCAATCCCTGGGTTGGGAAGATCTCCTGGAGAAGGGAAATGGCAGCCCACTCCAGGATTCTTGCCTGAGAAATCCCATAGTCAGAGGAGCCTGGAGGGCTCAACTGAGCGACTGAGCATCACGTATGTAAAGTATGCTGTTAGAAAGTTCTCTCAGATATTTTTCCCTGTTTGACCACATGGTAAATGAACTTTAGGGTACTTTCATCACCACCAAGACTTTTCTCATACCTCTGGATACACCCACCTCCACAGAAAGCTCCAGGAAACCATGAATCTGTTTTATGTCACTGTCAGTTTGACCTTTTCTAGATTTTATGAATAGGATCATATGGTGTATACTCTTTTGTGCCTGGCTTATTTAACTTAGAATGTTTTGAGATTCATCTATACTGAGTTTCTCTATACATATACTGTAAAAAGGAATAAAATGATGATACACATGCAAATATATATATTTGTGTATATATAAATATTCCTATATTTGTGTATATATGTGTGTGTGTCATCATTTTATTCCTTTATATTGCCAACTAGTATTCCCAATGTGTATATACCAAAATTTCATTTATCTATTCACGAGTTAAAAGACATTTGGGTTATTTCCAATTTGTGGCTTTTATGACGAAAGCTGCTGTGAACATGATTGTGTTCATCTTTGTATGGACATATGCTTTCAGTTTCTGGGTTAATACCTAGTGGTGGGATCCTTGGATTGTACACTAAGTTTATGTTTGCTGCGTAAGACTGCCAGTGTTCTCCCACATAGTGTACCTTTCTACATTCTCAGCAGTAATGGGTAAGATTTCCTACTGCTTAACGATCTTCCCAGTGTAGTTTGTATTTTCTGTATTTTGAATTTTATCTATTTTAATGTGTATGCAGTGGTATCTTCCTGTTGTTTTATTTTCCATTTCCCCCATGACAAATGATATTTGAGCCTCTTTTCACATGTTTATTAGATCCTTTTTAATTGTTCAAATTCTTGTTCATTTAATTGAATTGCTTTTTATTATTGAGTTTTAAGAGTTTTTTTTTTATAATTTAAGATAGTTCTCTATATTTTAGATATAAATTCTTTGTCAGGTATATTTGCAAATAATATTTTCCCAGTCTGTGGCTTGATCTTAATCTTGTAACTGTATTTTTTTGAAGTAGAGTTTTATTATTTGTGGTTTGTTTTGTGCTTTTGGTGTCATGTGGTGCCTGCCCAAGGTTGTGAAGATTTTCTCCAATTTTTTTTCCTAAAAGCTTTACAGTTTTAGCTTTAGGTTGACGATTCATTTTGAATAACTTTTTGTTTGCTGACTATGCTGAAGTTCATTGTATTTCATACAGACGTCAAGTTGTACAAGAACTCTTTAATGAGAAAACCACCTTTTTTATGTCACTGTCAGTTTGACCTTTAGATTTTATGAATAGGATATATGGTATACTCTTTTGTGCCTGGCTTATTTAACTTAGAATGTTTTGAGATTCATCTATACTGAGTTTCTCTATACATATACTGTAAAAAGGAATAAAATGATGATACACATGCAAATATATATATTTGTGTATATATAAATATTCCTATATTTGTGTATATATGTGTGTGTGTCATCATTTTATTCCTTTATATTGCCAACTAGTATTCCCAATGTGTATATACCAAAATTTCATTTATCTATTCACGAGTTAAAAGACATTTGGGTTATTTCCAATTTGTGGCTTTTATGACGAAAGCTGCTGTGAACATGATTGTGTTCATCTTTGTATGGACATATGCTTTCAGTTTCTGGGTTAATACCTAGTGGTGGGATCCTTGGATTGTACACTAAGTTTATGTTTGCTGCGTAAGACTGCCAGTGTTCTCCCACATAGTGTACCTTTCTACATTCTCAGCAGTAATGGGTAAGATTTCCTACTGCTTAACGATCTTCCCAGTGTAGTTTGTATTTTCTGTATTTTGAATTTTATCTATTTTAATGTGTATGCAGTGGTATCTTCCTGTTGTTTTATTTTCCATTTCCCCCATGACAAATGATATTTGAGCCTCTTTTCACATGTTTATTAGATCCTTTTTAATTGTTCAAATTCTTGTTCATTTAATTGAATTGCTTTTTATTATTGAGTTTTAAGAGTTTTTTTTTTATAATTTAAGATAGTTCTCTATATTTTAGATATAAATTCTTTGTCAGGTATATTTGCAAATAATATTTTCCCAGTCTGTGGCTTGATCTTAATCTTGTAACTGTATTTTTTTGAAGTAGAGTTTTATTATTTGTGGTTTGTTTTGTGCTTTTGGTGTCATGTGGTGCCTGCCCAAGGTTGTGAAGATTTTCTCCAATTTTTTTTCCTAAAAGCTTTACAGTTTTAGCTTTAGGTTGACGATTCATTTTGAATAACTTTTTGTTTGCTGACTATGCTGAAGTTCATTGTATTTCATACAGACGTCAAGTTGTACAAGAACTCTTTAATGAGAAAACCACCTTTTTTCTATATAATTACTCTGGAATGTTTGTTGCAGATCATTTCACCATATATTGATGATTTCTGGACTCTTAAGTTCTGTTTCATTGTGATACATGTTTAGCTTTACTATAATACTACACTCAATTATTATAGTTTTATAGTAAATCTTGAAATAAGAGTAAGTGCCCAAACTTTGTCAATTTTACAAATTTTTCCAAAATTATTTTGGATAGTCAAAAAGCTTATTTCATTTTTGTACATTTTAAAATCAACTAGTCAATTAAATTAAGCTTGCAAAGGAAAATTATTCATCAATATTAAATCTTTTATTTTTATCAGTTACAGTGATATATACATACTGTCCTTCACTTTATATGTGTATCTGGGTAGTTATTTGGCCACTGCCCAGATGTGCAGAAACGTAATGGTTTTACTTTCTAGAACATTCCTAAATTTCTAATAACTAGCTCCTGTTCCTAGTGAAAGCAGAGCTTGCTACTTCAACATTACCTGTTTCGGTTTAGATTGTAGTCTTTTAAGGAAAATATTTAGGATAAATGTTTGCTTTTTCAGGATTTCTCCTCATTCTGTCTTTTCCTTCTCTTCTCTGCAGTGGTAATCTGCAACAGGACAGAATCTGTACAGGACAGGCTGAAAGGTTAACAGATTTGTTGGTGTGGTGTTACCAAGTAGGAGCCTGAACAGATTTAGTAGGAAGGGAAAGGAGACAATAAAAATGGGACAAGATGCCGGGACAGGAAGGTTGTGACTCGCTCCTCCCCACCCTACCTGTCCTGCTGGCTCCAACATAGGGTTCATTGGCTTGCCTTTGTTTATATCCTTTTCCACGTCTTTATAGTGAGTATACCTTTTCTGTCACTTTATACTGTGACATTGCAAACAGAGGTTAGTTTACTAATGTCTTCTAAATGTAAAACTTTTAAAGATGTCATCTATATAATTACTCTGGAATGTTTGTTGCAGATCATTTCACCATATATTGATGATTTCTGGACTCTTAAGTTCTGTTTCATTGTGATACATGTTTAGCTTTACTATAATACTACACTCAATTATTATAGTTTTATAGTAAATCTTGAAATAAGAGTAAGTGCCCAAACTTTGTCAATTTTACAAATTTTTCCAAAATTATTTTGGATAGTCAAAAGCTTATTTCATTTTTGTACATTTTAAAATCAACTAGTCAATTAAATTAAGCTTGCAAAGGAAAATTATTCATCAATATTAAATCTTTTATTTTTATCAGTTACAGTGATATATACATACTGTCCTTCACTTTATATGTGTATCTGGGTAGTTATTTGGCCACTGCCCAGATGTGCAGAAACGTAATGGTTTTACTTTCTAGAACATTCCTAAATTTCTAATAACTAGCTCCTGTTCCTAGTGAAAGCAGAGCTTGCTACTTCAACATTACCTGTTTCGGTTTAGATTGTAGTCTTTTAAGGAAAATATTTAGGATAAATGTTTGCTTTTCAGGATTTCTCCTCATTCTGTCTTTTCCTTCTCTTCTCTGCAGTGGTAATCTGCAACAGGACAGAATCTGTACAGGACAGGCTGAAAGGTTAACAGATTTGTTGGTGTGGTGTTACCAAGTAGGAGCCTGAACAGATTTAGTAGGAAGGGAAAGGAGACAATAAAAATGGGACAAGATGCCGGGACAGGAAGGTTGTGACTCGCTCCTCCCCACCCTACCTGTCCTGCTGGCTCCAACATAGGGTTCATTGGCTTGCCTTTGTTTATATCCTTTTCCACGTCTTTATAGTGAGTATACCTTTTCTGTCACTTTATACTGTGACATTGCAAACAGAGGTTAGTTTACTAATGTCTTCTAAATGTAAAACTTTTAAAGATGTCATCTATATAATATCTAATACACTGTTTATTCATACCAGCAAGACTGCAGAAAATTGAGGAAATTTAGTCCACCATAGCATTTTAGCAGAGAGCACAGTGCCCCCTTGTGGTGTTTTAGGAGATTACAGGCTGACGATCTCCCATCTCCGGCATTTTCCTGGTTATAAAGTAGATTTTCCTTTTTTCAAGACAAATATTTTACCTCCTTGAAAAGTAAATTTGATTTTTTAAAATTTGATTTAAAGGTGTTTTATATTTAATGAAACCTAGCTATAGATTTTAGTGTATTTAAAAGGGCATTGTATGTAAATATAATGGGCCCCTTTTAAGTCAGAATTTTACTTTATACTTACATGTACAAACTTTATTTTGTACGAATTCTGGATTGTACCTCCCCACGTCTTCCCACAGTATTTAATTCACAGTGTTATAGATTTTAGGACATTACTATAACTGTTTGCTGCAGTGTGATGGCCATTGCTCGTTTAAGGTCTCAGTGTGTTTAAAACTCAACAAAGGCATACTGACTTTAATTAGAGGAGAAAGAAGGTTAGGAATAAAGAATATAAAGATCCTCGTATATGACCTATTGTATCATTCATCATCTCACTTATTAGCGTACAGAGGAAGTGATTTCATTTTAAACTTTAAAGATTTATCTTCATAACTCTAGAGAG
Organism: Tragulus kanchil; assembly: GCA_022376925.1. Classification (NCBI taxonomy): domain Eukaryota; kingdom Metazoa; phylum Chordata; class Mammalia; order Artiodactyla; family Tragulidae; genus Tragulus; species Tragulus kanchil. Next base: position 205,022,454 of record JAIOJX010000026.1, read on the forward strand.
ATTAATAAAGGATATTTAATTTAATCAAAAGATAATATTCAATGTGCCTGAGTAGGTTGTGTGTGTAAGAGAAAGAGTTGGTATGACATAATTAAATGAAGAAATTGTGACGATCAAATGCAAAGAATGGAGGGAATCTGCAACAGCGCTACAGGACAGGCTGAAAGGTTAACAGATTTGTTGGTGTGGAGTTACCAAGTAGGAGCCTGAACAGATTTAGTAGGAAGGGAAAGGAGACAATAAAAATGGGACAAGATGCCGGGACAGGAAGGTTGTGACTCGCTCCTCCCCACCCTACCTGTCCTGCTGGCTCCAACATAGGGTTCATTGGCTTGCCTTTGTTTATATCCTTTTCCACGTCTTTATAGTGAGTATACCTTTTCTGTCACTTTATACTGTGACATTGCAAACAGAGGTTAGTTTACTAATGTCTTCTAAATGTAAAACTTTTAAAGATGTCATCTATATAATATCTAATACACTGTTTATTCATACCAGCAAGACTGCAGAAAATTGAGGAAATTTAGTCCACCATAGCATTTTAGCAGAGAGCACAGTGCCCCCTTGTGGTGTTTTAGGAGATTACAGGCTGACGATCTCCCATCTCCGGCATTTTCCTGGTTATAAAGTAGATTTTCCTTTTTTCAAGACAAATATTTTACCTCCTTGAAAAGTAAATTTGATTTTTAATATTTGATTTAAAGGTGTTTTATATTTAATGAAACCTAGCTATAGATTTTAGTGTATTTAAAAGGGCATTGTATGTAAATATAATGGGCCCCTTTTAAGTCAGAATTTTACTTTATACTTACATGTACAAACTTTATTTTGTACGAATTCTGGATTGTACCTCCCCACGTCTTCCCACAGTATTTAATTCACAGTGTTATAGATTTTAGGACATTACTATAACTGTTTGCTGCAGTGTGATGGCCATTGCTCGTTTAAGGTCTCAGTGTGTTTAAAACTCAACAAAGGCATACTGACTTTAATTAGAGGAGAAAGAAGGTTAGGAATAAAGAATATAAAGATCCTCGTATATGACCTATTGTATCATTCATCATCTCACTTATTAGCGTACAGAGGAAGTGATTTCATTTTAAACTTTAAAGATTTATCTTCATAACTCTAGAGAGATTAATAAAGGATATTTAATTTAATCAAAAGATAATATTCAATGTGCCTGAGTAGGTTGTGTGTGTAAGAGAAAGAGTTGGTATGACATAATTAAATGAAGAAATTGTGACGATCAAATGGCAAAAATGGATTCCTCAGCTGGAGGTTAATTCATTGCTCATTATTGAGAATCACTGGAACTTTCTCTTGGGGTATTAAGGGAGCCAAATACCTACCAGTTACCCATGATAATCTCTTGGATGGTCCATTAAATAAACCATGTAAAATTTTGAGCTATACTTAACGCTTTAAGAATTCAAAAATATAAAACTTTTATTTCTTGGACATTTAATAAATCTATTTTTCTACAGCAGCAAGTAGAAGCAGAGTGTATCATCTTTAAAGTATATTTTTCTCAGTGAAATTTTAAAATTGTGGATTCACTTTCTTTTTTTTTTAAACATTTATTTATTTATTTTGGGGGGGCAGGTTGGGGAGGGAGGGGGTGGGCGGACCACTTCTATTGGTCTTCCATTTCTCTATTTTCATCCGTCTTTGTTCTTTGGCTCCTGTGGGCCTCCCATCGCGGTGGCATCTGTCGTTGCAGAGCACTGGCTCTGGGTGCATGCGCTCCAGAGCTCCGGTTCGGTAATTGGACACATCAGTCCAGCCGCTCCGCGGCCCGCGGGATCTTCCCAGGCCAGTGATTGAACCGGCGCCCCTCGCACTGCAAGGCAGTGTCCTTACCCACTGGACCACCAGGGAAGCCCTCACTTTCAATTTTCTTAAAAAATGCTGCCACTTAGTCAAGCTAAAACAAGGCAACCAGCAGCTGGCAGCTTTTCAACAGTATGGAACTAAAATTTCCATTGTTGTTCAGTGTCTTTTGATATTCTGTATGTTTCTTCATTACACCATTAGCAGTATACTCTTCAGAACTGAATGCTTATCAGTTATATTGTTAAGCAAAGCCAAAACAAATATGTAAGGAATTGTGGGGCTCTGGGGAAGCTTTCTAAGCCAAAACTATTTGTCTAAAAGTAATACTCATCTGCTACCAAACTGAGGAAGTTTCTTTTTTAAAAAGACTTCTTATTTTGTATGTATTTTTTCTCGTAACTGCTTAAGAGTTCATCAGTACTTTGAATTAGGTTATCTGTATGTGTAAAAAATGAGCTAGTGTGGAGTCTGTTTTAGAATACAGTTAAGTCCTCTTTGGGGTTCCCAGGTGGCACTAAGTGGTAAAGAACTGGCTTGCCAATCAAGGCTAGACATAAGAAACATGGGTTCTGTCACTGGGTCAGGAAAGTCCCCTGGAGGAGAGCTTGGACTCTATTCTTGCCTGGAGAATCCCATGGACAGAGGAGCCTGGCAGGCTGCCATGCATTGGTCACACAGAGTCAGACACGATGGAAATGACTCACCACAGAACCCAGGTCCTCTACATACTAAGGCCTTTCCTTCCCCGAAAGATTGGACATTTAATAAATCTATTTTTCTACAGCAGCAAGTAGAAGCAGAGTGTATCATCTTTAAAGTATATTTTTCTCAGTGAAATTTTAAAATTGTGGATTCACTTTCTTTTTTTTTTAAACATTTATTTATTTATTTTTGGGTGGGGGTCGGGTTGGGGAGGGAGGGGGTGGGCGGACCACTTCTATTGGTCTTCCATTTCTCTATTTTCATCCGTCTTTGTTCTTTGGCTCCTGTGGGCCTCCCATCGCGGTGGCATCTGTCGTTGCAGAGCACTGGCTCTGGGTGCATGCGCTCCAGAGCTCCGGTTCGGTAATTGGACACATCAGTCCAGCCGCTCCGCGGCCCGCGGGATCTTCCCAGGCCAGTGATTGAACCGGCGCCCCTCGCACTGCAAGGCAGTGTCCTTACCCACTGGACCACCAGGGAAGCCCTCACTTTCAATTTTCTTAAAAAATGCTGCCACTTAGTCAAGCTAAAACAAGGCAACCAGCAGCTGGCAGCTTTTCAACAGTATGGAACTAAAATTTCCATTGTTGTTCAGTGTCTTTTGATATTCTGTATGTTTCTTCATTACACCATTAGCAGTATACTCTTCAGAACTGAATGCTTATCAGTTATATTGTTAAGCAAAGCCAAAACAAATATGTAAGGAATTGTGGGGCTCTGGGGAAGCTTTCTAAGCCAAAACTATTTGTCTAAAAGTAATACTCATCTGCTACCAAACTGAGGAAGTTTCTTTTTTAAAAAGACTTCTTATTTTGTATGTATTTTTTCTCGTAACTGCTTAAGAGTTCATCAGTACTTTGAATTAGGTTATCTGTATGTGTAAAAAATGAGCTAGTGTGGAGTCTGTTTTAGAATACAGTTAAGTCCTCTTTGGGGTTCCCAGGTGGCACTAAGTGGTAAAGAACTGGCTTGCCAATCAAGGCTAGACATAAGAAACATGGGTTCTGTCACTGGGTCAGGAAAGTCCCCTGGAGGAGAGCTTGGACTCTATTCTTGCCTGGAGAATCCCATGGACAGAGGAGCCTGGCAGGCTGCCATGCATTGGTCACACAGAGTCAGACACGATGGAAATGACTCACCACAGAACCCAGGTCCTCTACATACTAAGGCCTTTCCTTCCGAGAGCACGCTCATAAGTCCAATTAATTTGTAAGTCCAACAAAGTTGACCTAGGTTATAGCCAATATAGTCATCTATATAGTTCTATACTGTAATAGGTTTGTAATACTTTTCACACAAATAATATGTAGATAAATAACAAACAAGAAATAAAGAAAATCTTTTTAATCTTACCGTAGAGTACCTTGAGAAGTGCAGTAGCCGAGTTCAGCAGCTACAGGGTTGTGTTTGCACCTTTGAAAGTTCTCAGCTTAAAAGTTCATATGTAGGGGATTGAAAAGTAATGGAAACACATAATGTTTTTGTTCTGAATATGACTCATTTCGGTTCTTCATTTTAAATTCAGGACCTGGCCTTTCATTATCAAAAGCCCCAAGCAGTATAAAAACCTTTCTTTCATGGATGCAATGAACAAGTTTAAATGGACTAAAAAAGAAGGTCTTGCCTTCAATAAGCTTGTCCTGAGCCTGCCAGTCAACGTGAGATGTTCCAAGACAGACAACGCAGAGTGGTCGGTAAGCCCCGCTTTGTTTTTTTTAAAATATCTTTTTTTCTTTTTTTGGCCACTTCTATTGGTCTTTCATCTATTTATCTTTGTTCTTTGGCCTGTGTGGGCCTCCAATCACAGTGGCCTCTCTTGTTGCAAAGCACTGGCTCTGGGCGCATGCACTTCAGAGCACTGGCTCGAAATTGGACACGGCGGTCCAGCTGTTCCACGGCACATGGGCTCTTCCCAGGCCAGGGATTGAACTGGCGCCCCTTGCATTGCAAGACGTTGTCTTTACCCACTGGACCACCAGGGAAGCCCCCCATTTTGTTTTAATCTTCAGGGAAAACAGGATATCACATCCTGAATGCACAAGAGAGAAAAATCAAAGGGACAGACAAATAACTGTAAATGCAGTGGTCCAGTTGTCTTGTGATGGGTCAAAGGGATCACTTAGATTGACCAGAAACTCCTGATTCCTCTTCCCTTCAAAGAAGGAAATTTATTCTAAAACCCGAGAGACTTGGACTCTATTCTTGCCTGGAGAATCCCATGGACAGAAGTCCCAATTAATCTTGTAAGGTCCAATACTAAGGCCTTTCCTTCCGAGAGCACGCTCATAAGTCCAATTAATTTGTAAGTCCAACAAAGTTGACCTAGGTTATAGCCAATATAGTCATCTATATAGTTCTATACTGTAATAGGTTTGTAATACTTTTCACACAAATAATATGTAGATAAATAACAAACAAGAAATAAAGAAAATCTTTTTAATCTTACCGTAGAGTACCTTGAGAAGTGCAGTAGCCGAGTTCAGCAGCTACAGGGTTGTGTTTGCACCTTTGAAAGTTCTCAGCTTAAAAGTTCATATGTAGGGGATTGAAAAGTAATGGAAACACATAATGTTTTTGTTCTGAATATGACTCATTTCGGTTCTTCATTTTAAATTCAGGACCTGGCCTTTCATTATCAAAAGCCCCAAGCAGTATAAAAACCTTTCTTTCATGGATGCAATGAACAAGTTTAAATGGACTAAAAAAGAAGGTCTTGCCTTCAATAAGCTTGTCCTGAGCCTGCCAGTCAACGTGAGATGTTCCAAGACAGACAACGCAGAGTGGTCGGTAAGCCCCGCTTTGTTTTTTTTAAAATATCTTTTTTTCTTTTTTTGGCCACTTCTATTGGTCTTTCATCTATTTATCTTTGTTCTTTGGCCTGTGTGGGCCTCCAATCACAGTGGCCTCTCTTGTTGCAAAGCACTGGCTCTGGGCGCATGCACTTCAGAGCACTGGCTCGAAATTGGACACGGCGGTCCAGCTGTTCCACGGCACATGGGCTCTTCCCAGGCCAGGGATTGAACTGGCGCCCCTTGCATTGCAAGACGTTGTCTTTACCCACTGGACCACCAGGGAAGCCCCCCATTTTGTTTTAATCTTCAGGGAAAACAGGATATCACATCCTGAATGCACAAGAGAGAAAAATCAAAGGGACAGACAAATAACTGTAAATGCAGTGGTCCAGTTGTCTTGTGATGGGTCTGAGAATTTGTTCAGTGATCACTTAGATTGACCAGAAACTCCTGATTCCTCTTCCCTTCAAAGAAGGAAATTTATTCTAAAACTAAAGTTGGGATGAAGAAGGAAGAAGATGGGATGAGAGCTTCAAAAATACAACAGAGGACTTCCCCTGGTGGTCCAGTGGGTAAGGACACCGCCTTGCAGTGCAAGGGGCGCCGGTTCGAGCCCTGGCCTGGGAAGATCCCACGTGCCGCGGAGCGGCTGGACTGATGTGTCCAATTACCGAGCCGGAGCTCTGGAGTGCATGCGCCCAGAGCCGGTGCTCTGCGACGACAGAGGCCACCGCGATGGGAGGCCCACAGGAGCCAAAGAACAAAGACGGATGAAAACAGAGAAATGAAAGACCAATAGAAGTGGCCCGCCCGTCCCCCTCTGTCCCCACCTCACCCTCCAAAAAGATAAATAAATAAAAATAAATGTTTAAAAAAAAAAACAACAACAACAACAGAGCGTGTTGTGTATCTCTTCTTTTTCCCAGTGGTGTGTCTGACCCTCGTCTCCATGACGCTGGGAATCCCTAGTTGAAACTAGACAACTTCAGCATCCATCCCCACCCTTTTAACCCCTGCAGAAGGGCAGGGACTGAGCAAGCTTGGCTGCAGCCCTGCCTTAAATAACTCACTCAGTGGCATTGACTGTCTTTGGTTTTCAGATTCAAGGGATGACGGCACTAACTCCGGATATAGAAAGACCGTATCAGGCAGAACCCTTGGTGTGTGAAGCTTCTTCTGCTTCTCTGCATGGAAACGTCCCTCTCGAGCTGCTCCTGAGCTTTGTGGTCGTGGGTGGCACACTCAGCGCCAGGAGCCTCTGCCCATAATTCTGTCGTGCTCGGTAACCACGGTTTTCCGCAAACTGAACCTGACATCTCATGTGCAGGTTAAGGACATCATGGGCGTGAAGGGTGAGGGTGAAGACCCTGGAGACTTCCTTTCACAGGCTCCCTTCCTCCCGTCCCCCGTTCCTTCCCAGGCTCCCTGAGTGGTGCCAGTCAGGCTCTCAGTTTTTCCTCAGAAACCTCTGACTATCGATCGCTAAGAAAGCAAAACCAACCTGACCTAACATAACCTCTTAAAAAATGTGGACAAAATCGAGTGGACGTAAAAGAATTATTTCTTTCTGTATTTCATTTGATTGAAATACTCGTTGCTATTTTACGTTTCAGCCTTACTGATTTGGTTTCTATAGTCCTTTTTTTTTTTTAAGTGTTTCTATCTTAAAGATGCAAAGGAAGGACTCTCCATTCCCGTGTTCTTCCTCTTTACTGCTTTTTGGTGTGACTTCCCCGGTGGAACAGTGGTCCTTCCTACCTCCCCGTGTTAACCGGCTTTGTCCTTTTCTGTGAATTATCCACGGGCCGCTGACCTCAGTGCTTCCTGATGGTGCCCCTTCTCCTCTCCTCATTAACCTGAGTTCCAAACTACGCTGAACCCAGCTTTTTATCCCCCTCTTCCTTGCTCAGCCCTCGCCAGGTGAGTTTCTTCCTTGAGCTCTGTCATATCTAAGAAGAAAGCGGCTGTAGGAGACCTAGACGTGGTACGTAAGTGATTGTAGGCTGAGGACAAAATGTCACTGCCGTGAACTCTATACTCTAAGGGGTCTTTTGCGAGGGTCCAGGGCAAAGGCCAGAGAGTGTGAATAAGCTGAGGAGGGTGTGAGGGCCTCCCTGACCATGTTGGATGTCACATGTGTTGCATACTGGCTCGATTTGAGTCACAGTTGCTATTGTAGATTTATTTTTATATTAGTTAATAAACTAACTTTCCAAAATAAAATCGTCACCAGTTTTGTCACTTTCTTTGTTCTTTGATCAGCCAAATCCTCTCTTGTGTCTTTTGTTCATTTATTAAGCTAAGTCTGTTTAGATCATGTTAATAAACTAAATAAAATTAAATTTTTGTGTGGTACCTTGTATATTCCTTGAGAGAAGAAAGTGATTCAATACCACTTGATTTCCCAGTCAGATCCGTTAAGAAAACTGCATTTTTCCATTCCATTTTTTAAGCCATTTTTCCCCTAGCAAACAATGTCTTCAACAAGCTATATGTGTGTGTGCTTCACTGCTCAGTTGTGGACTGTAGACCATTAGGCTCCTCTGTCCATGGGATTCTCGAGGCAAGAATACTGGAATGGGTTGACATTTCCTCCTCCAGGGCATCTTTCTGACCCAGGGATCAATCCTGTCTCCTGCATTGCAGGCAGATTCTTTACCAGTGGTAAAGAGCCACCTGGTAAGCCCCAATAGCATTTATGAAATTAAAAAAATTTTTTTTGAAAATTGGGAGGAATCCTTCTATATTGCAAATACAGAATGCAAGTCTGATTTGAACCAATTTCTCTTTTATTATTTTTAAATAAGCCCATTAAATATTGACAACCAAAATATTTCCATATATTTATATAATGCTTTGGAATTCACAGTATTTCTCACTTCAGGTTTAAAATTGGTTTTCAGGTTGAGTACTTGTGTGCAGAAAAGCTAGTCAGACAGCATACTGTACTGCAATAAGCATTGGAGACCTAAATTTCAGTCATTTACAAACTACACCTTCATAAATTATATCCAAATTACTTGTACTTACTAAGCCTTCGTTTTCCCATTGGTAAAGTAGGGATAATAGTTTCTACCTTGTAAAGTTGTTTGTGGATTAAATGTGATAATGAAGGAATAGCACCTGGCAGAATGAACCATCAATGTTAGTTTTCTTCCTTCCTTTGTAAGCTCTCACATTGAAGGTGCATTTTATCTGACAACAAGTGCAGAGTTTCCCTCCTACCTTTCTGATACAATCAACTGAAATTTGCCTTTAAGCAAATCACTTTTGCTGAGTGAGTGATACATAGTCAAATGAATATTAGGTCTGAGTGAATTTGGCAGCCGTGCGTATGTTCTCAGTTGCTAAGACATGACAAACACCTTGTGACCCCATGGACAGTAGTCCACCAGGCTCCTCTGCCCATGGGATTTCCCAGGCAAGTACACCAGAGTGAGTTGTCATTTCTTTCTCCAGGGAATCATCTTGACCCAGGAAAAGAACATTGCAAGTGTATTGGAAGTGGATTCTTTTTTTTTTTTTTAAAGATTTATTTATTTATTTTACATTTTGGGCGAGAGTCGGGTTGGGGAGGGAGGGGAGCGGGCGGGCCACTTCCATTGGTCTTTCATGTCTCCATTTCCATCCGTCTTTGTTCTTTGGCTCCTATGGGCCTCCCATTGCGGTGGCGTCTGTTCCGGCTCGGTAATTGGACACATCAGTTCAGCCGCTCCACGGCACGTGGGATCCTCCCAGACCAGGGATCGAACCAGCGCCCCTTGCACTGCAAGGCGGTGTCCCTACCCACTGGACCACCAGGGGAAGCCCGGAAGTGGATTCTTTACCACTGAATCACCAAGGAAGCCCAAATTTGGCAATCACTTCCTTAAAAAAAAAAAACCCTAATGACTGGCCACTTGTTACATTTTATGTTTCTGAAGAGCAAAAATAATGTATTTAGCTCTTTTATTTCCTCTTGAAAATAACATACTTTCACTGAAACTAATGATGTTTTTTTTTTTTACTTTTTACTTTTACAGAGTTTTGTTGTTTACAGATATGTATATTCCCAGATTAGTCATGTGTATTTCCCTGGCCCTCTCCCTCCTCCACCCCTAGTACTCCCAACCCCACCCTTCCAGGCCGTCGCACAACACCTCTGCAGGATCCCCTATTCCCACCAAATGAACAGTTTCTTGTCTTCCATATGATTAGTTTTTTAAGGTGAATAACTTTAAAATTCCATACTGTATTTTATTGCTTCATGAGACTTTCTTCCACGTTTGATTCAATAACTTCACCTCATCTTAAGAAATTACTTTGTAGATTGTCTTCACTTGGTATGACATTTCAGAAAAAAAGACAGACTATTACAAATAATCATTCTAAATATAATGTTCTGTTAATCAAAATTAAGGAAATGATAGGAAATTTTAAAAAGTGGGGTGGGAGACCCTAGTAACAAGGAGAGTGTTTCTGCTTACCACTAGAGGGCGCTGTGTACGTCTGCTTGTCTATCCTGTCAGTCCTGGCCCAGGTTTAAATGTCTGTGTTCCTGGAACAACCTGCTCTGAGCCTTCACGTCTTGGAGTCCACCTAGTTGCTTCCATATTACCTTTATTTTTGCTCATTCGAAGTTTGATAACCTAAAGTTTAAGCTTTCTTTTTAAGGGTTTAGCTATAGGATCAATGTTAAGTTTCTTAATGTTTTACTGTAATGATTCTAAGTCTCTTCTAAACTTTCCAAATTGTCATTTTACTGTACCTTGTGTTACTTTATACTTCACCTTCTATTTTGGATGTATTTAGATCTTTGAATTTCTGTTCTGTCTTATTGTTTTGTTTTCATCTTTTAAATTGAATACTCAGTTTCAATTCTGATCTATCTCAATCATTGTTTTCCAGTTTCTTAATTGTTACATCTGTTAATATTCTCTTAAAAAAATACACACACAAGCACTTCAGTAATACCAGTTTAGTGTCAAGTGGGATTGTGAGCAGTACTTAAGAATGCACTTTGTAAACGAGGAAAGTGGAGAATTTTTGCCCAGGAACTCCCTGCCTCTACATTACTGGCTCCTTGTAAAGAATTTTCCAGGTCAGATGAGGATAAGTCTTTGATGCCTGAAGTCATTTGTTAATCGATCTAGGGTCATAAACCCCATTGCTCAGATGACATAATGGATTTGTAAGAATGATGTTGCTTTTAAAAGACCGTTTAGTGCTTGAATGACGTACTCTTTTTCTTTAAAATTCCATAGTCTCCGAGTTATAAAAGCGCAGGATTTGGAGTAAAGTACAAGTTCATCGCCCTAGCCAGGAGTTGATACTGGCAGCACTTGGAAGAATGAGCAAATATGGTAACTAAGCCTACTCATGGGCTGGCCATTGTCTTTTGTCACTTTTGTGATTGCTAATGAGCTGAGAATTTTTTCTGTTTTCTTCTTTTCAGATCTTCCATTTTTAGGACTAATAGATTCCCTAAGTCTGCCCTTTGCTTTATTGAGATGTGATTGTACATATGGGCTCTGTAAGAAGTCCGCGTGCAGATTTTAAACAATTTTAACTTTTCACCCATCATTCATTCTTCCCAGACATGCTGCTACAGACATGAAGTACACTGGCAAACAAGAAAGCTCAAGTTTAAATTCAGGAGAAAAGCAGATTGCAGGCATGGCTTTAAGCAAAGGTTATATTTTTATATGGCATAGCTAATGTACCATCAATTCTGATAAGACACGTCTGTGTTCCTGGAACAACCTGCTCTGAGCCTTCACGTCTTGGAGTCCACCTAGTTGCTTCCATATTACCTTTATTTTTGCTCATTCGAAGTTTGATAACCTAAAGTTTAAGCTTTCTTTTTAAGGGTTTAGCTATAGGATCAATGTTAAGTTTCTTAATGTTTTACTGTAATGATTCTAAGTCTCTTCTAAACTTTCCAAATTGTCATTTTACTGTACCTTGTGTTACTTTATACTTCACCTTCTATTTTGGATGTATTTAGATCTTTGAATTTCTGTTCTGTCTTATTGTTTTGTTTTCATCTTTTAAATTGAATACTCAGTTTCAATTCTGATCTATCTCAATCATTGTTTTCCAGTTTCTTAATTGTTACATCTGTTAATATTCTCTTAAAAAAATACACACACAAGCACTTCAGTAATACCAGTTTAGTGTCAAGTGGGATTGTGAGCAGTACTTAAGAATGCACTTTGTAAACGAGGAAAGTGGAGAATTTTTGCCCAGGAACTCCCTGCCTCTACATTACTGGCTCCTTGTAAAGAATTTTCCAGGTCAGATGAGGATAAGTCTTTGATGCCTGAAGTCATTTGTTAATCTCTCTAGGGTCATAAACCCCATTGCTCAGATGACATAATGGATTTGTAAGAATGATGTTGCTTTTAAAAGACCGTTTAGTGCTTGAATGACGTACTCTTTTTCTTTAAAATTCCATAGTCTCCGAGTTATAAAAGCGCAGGATTTGGAGTAAAGTACAAGTTCATCGCCCTAGCCAGGAGTTGATACTGGCAGCACTTGGAAGAATGAGCAAATATGGTAACTAAGCCTACTCATGGGCTGGCCATTGTCTTTTGTCACTTTTGTGATTGCTAATGAGCTGAGAATTTTTTCTGTTTTCTTCTTTTCAGATCTTCCATTTTTAGGACTAATAGATTCCCTAAGTCTGCCCTTTGCTTTATTGAGATGTGATTGTACATATGGGCTCTGTAAGAAGTCCGCGTGCAGATTTTAAACAATTTTAACTTTTCACCCATCATTCATTCTTCCCAGACATGCTGCTACAGACATGAAGTACACTGGCAAACAAGAAAGCTCAAGTTTAAATTCAGGAGAAAAGCAGATTGCAGGCATGGCTTTAAGCAAATGTTTTATTTTTATCTTGCATAGCTAATTTACCATCAATTCTGATAAGACACAGGTTTTCTTCCTTCTGTAGTTTACAGTTGTGGCTTATAATAGTGTTTGACCTGTATATGGTTTACAATTAAATGCTGTATTTGCCCTCAGTAGTGGTATTTTTAGGACTATTCTTCTGTATTATCTGCAGGTGAATTTAAGTTCAACAGTTTAAAAGGAGATATACTTATTCCATTAAGTGAGATATATCTGCATCTCTAATAAGAATATTATTTTTCGTGTGATTTGAATTCATTCAACTTTTATCTATAAATTATACTTGTAAGCACTCTGCTTACAAGAGTAAGAGGAGTAGGATGAGTGGGCAGAGATCTCTCAAGTAGAAGGCCCTGGGTTGTATCCTGTGGTTAATATTACATATCTACAGAAAAACACTTTTACATGGAATCATTACACAATGCTTAGTCTCCAGGTCATAGCAGTTTTTAGTACTTATTCTAATGTATGGACTTGACATGAAATCTTTGCTTTGCTTTATTATGGTGAACGTGAGATTGATTTAAAAGTTGACCCAAGTACAATGAGACTAGAATAAAATACTACATTTTCTAAAATCTTCTTTTAATAATCATTTTTAAATTCATGTCCATTAGACTAATATGATTAAACTGAAAAGTTTTTATCATTTTCCTTTGTATCTCTTCTAGTTTAGCATAGTGAACTGCCTATAGTAGTAATGTTATTATAAGTATTAGTTAAAGAAGTTTGCAATACTTAGTTTTCAGATTGTCTCCAGTTGTGCATTTAAAGTTTTTAAAGAGTAGGTTGTTAATTCTCAATGGGCTAAATATATTTAGTATTTAAAACTGCAGAAATTCTGAGTTTGTTTTATACTGAGAGTGGGGTAAAGCACATAATGTCAGACCAGGTAAGTCAAACTTTTTCATATGAAGTTCTTTTACGGGATATCTTATTATGGGTAGAAAAACACAGTAACCAGAACTATGAAACTGGCTTAAGGGCATGTCTTATAGGAAAAACTTGCTGAACTTCATGAATTCAGATATTTCTAGGATAAACAGAAAAACCCTGCCTAGCTGGCTGCTGTCTAAAGTCTCAAAAATAGAACATTATTATTTGGTTTTTGGAAGGCTAGTACTTTAAATTACTATTCCTTTCTAACAAGGAGTTTAGTGGAATTTGATGGAGGTAGAAGGGTTGGAGGAGCTGCACTGTGTGGAGTATTCAGGTGAAAGAATGAACGAGACTACTTTTCCATCTACACATGTGCAGAGAGGCTCCTCGGGGGTCAAAAAAAAGAAGGGGTTGTCACCCCATAGTCGCTGATGTCACTACTCATAGGCCTCCTTGTGAGAATCTATCTTGGCTAGGAGATACACGTGCCTCCATGGGAAGACCTTTAGATAAACCAAATTCAGATTCAGAGCCAGGTGAAGCAAGACGAATAGACAGAGGAAACCTGGAAGAACGGCTCCATGTAAGTGATTCAAACTACCATGAGGGCACAACTCTTTCTGAGTCCACCAGTGTTTTTCTCTTCACATGTACTCTTTTTTCTCCTAATAAACACTTTACTTGATTCACTGCTTTCCATCTGTTTGTGGAAATTTATTTCTGCAAAGCTGATAAGCCAGGGTCTTTGTCACAGGCCACTGGTCCCTGGTGGTCAGTGGTTAGCATTCAGCATTCTCCCGGCTGTAACCTGACTTCAATCTCTGACTGGAGACATGAAGGCAGAGGCTACCTCAGGTCAATTCATTTAGCCATCCCATTCCTGGGTATTTACACTAGAGAAAGGAGCCTTCATGGTTGAATGTTCATTAATATGATTAAACTGAAAAGTTTTTATCATTTTCCTTTGTATCTCTTCTAGTTTAGCATAGTGAACTGCCTATAGTAGTAATGTTATTATAAGTATTAGTTAAAGAAGTTTGCAATACTTAGTTTTCAGATTGTCTCCAGTTGTGCATTTAAAGTTTTTAAAGAGTAGGTTGTTAATTCTCAATGGGCTAAATATATTTAGTATTTAAAACTGCAGAAATTCTGAGTTTGTTTTATACTGAGAGTGGGGTAAAGCACATAATGTCAGACCAGGTAAGTCAAACTTTTTCATATGAAGTTCTTTTACGGGATATCTTATTATGGGTAGAAAAACACAGTAACCAGAACTATGAAACTGGCTTAAGGGCATGTCTTATGGGAAAAAACTTGCTGAACTTCATGAATTCAGATATTTCTAGGATAAACAGAAAAACCCTGCCTAGCTGGCTGCTGTCTAAAGTCTCAAAAATAGAACATTATTATTTGGTTTTTGGAAGGCTAGTACTTTAAATTACTATTCCTTTCTAACAAGGAGTTTAGTGGAATTTGATGGAGGTAGAAGGGTTGGAGGAGCTGCACTGTGTGGAGTATTCAGGTGAAAGAATGAACGAGACTACTTTTCCATCTACACATGTGCAGAGAGGCTCCTCGGGGGTCAAAAAAAAGAAGGGGTTGTCACCCCATAGTCGCTGATGTCACTACTCATAGGCCTCCTTGTGAGAATCTATCTTGGCTAGGAGATACACGTGCCTCCATGGGAAGACCTTTAGATAAACCAAATTCAGATTCAGAGCCAGGTGAAGCAAGACGAATAGACAGAGGAAACCTGGAAGAACGGCTCCATGTAAGTGATTCAAACTACCATGAGGGCACAACTCTTTCTGAGTCCACCAGTGTTTTTCTCTTCACATGTACTCTTTTTTCTCCTAATAAACACTTTACTTGATTCACTGCTTTCCATCTGTTTGTGGAAATTTATTTCTGCAAAGCTGATAAGCCAGGGTCTTTGTCACAGGCCACTGGTCCCTGGTGGTCAGTGGTTAGCATTCAGCATTCTCCCGGCTGTAACCTGACTTCAATCTCTGACTGGAGACATGAAGGCAGAGGCTACCTCAGGTCAATTCATTTAGCCATCCCATTCCTGGGTATTTACACTAGAGAAAGGAGCCTTCATGTTCATACATAGCCCTATGTGAATGTTCATTGCAGCATTATTTATAATAACTGAAAACAATCCAAATGTTCTTAAATGGGTGAATGAACAAAAAACTGGGTACATGCAGCTTATGAATTACCACTCAGTAGTAAAATGCAATGCATTATTGATACAAAGACTTGGGTACTTCTCAATGTCAGTATGCTGAGTGAAAAAAGCAATCTCAAAAGATTACATAATATATGATTCCATTTATATAGTACTATCAAACTGACACAATTATAGGGATGGAGAACAGACCAGAGGTTGCAGAAAATTAGGGCTGGGTGTAGGATTTTCTTATAAAAGTGTAAAGTGAGGAAATTCTGTGATGATGAAATGATTCTGTCTTTTAATTGTGATTAGCTACATACAAATATGGACAGGTGATGAGATTTCATAGAGCTTATGAATTCCATGAAGGCAGGAATTATATAACTATCTTGATCATTATTGTCTCACTTCTTCTTAACATACCACAAGGTACAGAGAAAACATTCAATAAATATCTGTTGAATAAAGGCATTCTTTCATAAATGATCAGATGAAAAGTCAAGCTGCTTCTGAGACCTAAACAGATCTCTCAGATGCATTTAACACAATGATCTCCTTCTGTCTTCTTACCCTACTCCTCTCCCTGACCCCACACCATTGGCTCTGCATTACAATTCTTTCTTTGTTCTTTTTTGGACTTTTATCTTTCCTTAAATCCTACACAGTCCTTAAATGGAGGCAGATTCCATAACTATGCCAGCGAAGTAGGTAATATAAATAATAATTATATTTGATGATCAGAATAAGATTTGGAATGAAGAACTCTCTTCCAAATTGGAGAACATAAGACTCAACTAGAAGTTTTGTTTATTTTTTTAAATCCAAGATTTTGGTAGATTTACATCACTACTTGGGTCACAGGCCACTGGTCCCTGGTGGTCAGTGGTTAGCATTCAGCATTCTCCCGGCTGTAACCTGACTTCAATCTCTGACTGGAGACATGAAGGCAGAGGCTACCTCAGGTCAATTCATTTAGCCATCCCATTCCTGGGTATTTACACTAGAGAAAGGAGCCTTCATGTTCATACATAGCCCTATGTGAATGTTCATTGCAGCATTATTTATAATAACTGAAAACAATCCAAATGTTCTTAAATGGGTGAATGAACAAAAAACTGGGTACATGCAGCTTATGAATTACCACTCAGTAGTAAAATGCAATGCATTATTGATACAAAGACTTGGGTACTTCTCAATGTCAGTATGCTGAGTGAAAAAAGCAATCTCAAAAGATTACATAATATATGATTCCATTTATATAGTACTATCAAACTGACACAATTATAGGGATGGAGAACAGACCAGAGGTTGCAGAAAATTAGGGCTGGGTGTAGGATTTTCTTATAAAAGTGTAAAGTGAGGAAATTCTGTGATGATGAAATGATTCTGTCTTTTAATTGTGATTAGCTACATACAAATATGGACAGGTGATGAGATTTCATAGAGCTTATGAATTCCATGAAGGCAGGAATTATATAACTATCTTGATCATTATTGTCTCACTTCTTCTTAACATACCACAAGGTACAGAGAAAACATTCAATAAATATCTGTTGAATAAAGGCATTCTTTCATAAATGATCAGATGAAAAGTCAAGCTGCTTCTGAGACCTAAACAGATCTCTCAGATGCATTTAACACAATGATCTCCTTCTGTCTTCTTACCCTACTCCTCTCCCTGACCCCACACCATTGGCTCTGCATTACAATTCTTTCTTTGTTCTTTTTTGGACTTTTATCTTTCCTTAAATCCTACACAGTCCTTAAATGGAGGCAGATTCCATAACTATGCCAGCGAAGTAGGTAATATAAATAATAATTATATTTGATGATCAGAATAAGATTTGGAATGAAGAACTCTCTTCCAAATTGGAGAACATAAGACTCAACTAGAAGTTTTGTTTATTTTTTTTTAAGCAGATCTTACAAAATGTATTTATGTGATTAAGCACATTTCATGCTTAAATGTTAGTGCTCACTAGGGTTCTGTCCTTCTGGGGTTCACCAGTTGCATTCCAATCCTCTATGACGAAAAGAACATCTTTTGGGGAGGGGCGGGGTGGCGGGTTGGGGAGGGAGCGGGGCGGGCGGGCCATTTCTATTTGTCTTTCATTTATCTATTTTCATCCGTCTTTGTTTTCTGGCCTGTGTGGGCCTCCCATCGCAGTGGCCTCTGTTGTCGCAGAGCACCGGCTCTGGGCGCATGCGCTCCAGAGCTCCGGCTCGGTAATTGGACACATCGGTCCAGCTGCTCCGTGGCACGTGCGATCTTCCCAGGCCAGGGAACGAACCGGCGCCCCTTCCACTGCAAGGTGGTGTCCTTACCCGCTGGACCACCAGGGAAGCCCTTTTTTTTTTTTTTTCCAAAATCAAAGTTCTGATTGACACCATAGTTTTAAAAAAGAAACTGACGGTCTCAGGGCTGGTAGCCCTGCTGTGACGGAGGAAGAGGTGCCCTCTTGTGGCATGAATGAGAAATGACCAGAAGTGCTCACAAACCCATGGTTCTCATTTCACTCGTTATCTTGCTTTTGGAACTGTAGAGCTAATGACATCTCTCCTTCATCTCGACTCAGATACAGTAGATACATGCAAATGTTTCTTTTCCGGGACAGAGTTCTGCTTCGAATTTTACATGGCTTCTTTTAGATGAAATTAAAAGTACAGTGCCCTCCTGCGGCAGATCTGTTACTTTGCAAAGCAAGTGGTAAATCTCTAGCCTGACTCTCAAAGTATGAATTTAAAGATTCTAAATATTGCCAGAGGGGTGGGTAAGTATTTGAGGAAATGCATAGATATTTTGAACACAATCCTAATAGAATTTCAGGTTTTTATTTTCTTTAAAAAGCAAGAATCATTACAAAGTAGGTAATATAAATAATAATTATATTTGATGATCAGAATAAGATTTGGAATGAAGAACTCTCTTCCAAATTGGAGAACATAAGACTCAACTAGAAGTTTTGTTTATTTTTTTTTAAGCAGATCTTACAAAATGTATTTATGTGATTAAGCACATTTCATGCTTAAATGTTAGTGCTCACTAGGGTTCTGTCCTTCTGGGGTTCACCAGTTGCATTCCAATCCTCTATGACGAAAAGAACATCTTTTTGGGGGAGGGGGGGGTGGCGGGTTGGGGAGGGAGGGGGATGGGCGGGCCACTTCCATTGGTCTTTCATTTATCTATTTTCATCCGTCTTTGTTCTTTGGCCCGTGTGGGCCTCCCATCGCGGTGGCCTCTGTTGTCGCAGAGCACCGGCTCTGGGCGCATGTGCTCCAGAGCTCCGGCTCGGTAATTGGACACATCGGTCCAGCTGCTCCGTGGCACGTGCGATCTTCCCAGGCCAGGGAACGAACCGGCGCCCCTTCCACTGCAAGGTGGTGTCCTTACCCGCTGGACCACCAGGGAAGCCCTTTTTTTTTTTTTTTCCAAAATCAAAGTTCTGATTGACACCATAGTTTTAAAAAAGAAACTGACGGTCTCAGGGCTGGTAGCCCTGCTGTGACGGAGGAAGAGGTGCCCTCTTGTGGCATGAATGAGAAATGACCAGAAGTGCTCACAAACCCATGGTTCTCATTTCACTCGTTATCTTGCTTTTGGAACTGTAGAGCTAATGACATCTCTCCTTCATCTCGACTCAGATACAGTAGATACATGCAAATGTTTCTTTTCCGGGACAGAGTTCTGCTTCGAATTTTACATGGCTTCTTTTAGATGAAATTAAAAGTACAGTGCCCTCCTGCGGCAGATCTGTTACTTTGCAAAGCAAGTGGTAAATCTCTAGCCTGACTCTCAAAGTATGAATTTAAAGATTCTAAATATTGCCAGAGGGGTGGGTAAGTATTTGAGGAAATGCATAGATATTTTGAACACAATCCTAATAGAATTTCAGATTTTTTATTAGCATGATGTAAGAAGAACAAGAGACTTCATCTTGATACAGCCTTTTAGAAAACGTTTGTTATAAAGTATTGGTTCTGAACCCAAATACTGTTTTATTCCCTTGTCTTGTGTTCATTGAAAATAGTGACATGGCTAAGTGTCTCTACTACTTCAAAGAGAAACAAACCATAAAACTTCCTCAAATGCATTGTCCATGTGAAAAATTTTATTTGTGAGAAATACTACTAGATTAAAATTTCCTATTTCAAGAACCTATTTGGTAATAAAAACACATGTATCTCATTGAATTTATTTAGTGAATAAATAAGCTTCACATTATATTGCCTGTCTGCTCGAATTCAGATATTATCTTTCTCATGAGATAGATGGGCTAGGCAATGAAAGCTGTGTAAATTAATTTTCATATTTTAAATGAACTTGAAAGGAGTTTATTCTATGAAAAATGTATTTAGTGTCTGCTACCTGTCAGTATTTCCCTACACATAAGTTGTATATAGAGAAAAGACAACCTTTACTTTTAAAGAGTACACTGACCAATGAAACAAATAACTACCATGTTTTACTTTTTAAAAATGAATGTTTAGACTATAGATTTGTTTAAAAATAGGTATTAATTTAGTTCCTCTGCCAAAGAAGTATACTTTTATGGCTGCTTTTCCTATTTTTTAAACTTCCAAAGTAAAGAGTATAAAGTTTTGATTAAATATAAAATTATTTGTATAACATGGGCATCCTATGAGGCCTCTATTAGTCCCCAGAGCAACAGTAGGATATATATAGATATTTATAAGAGGAAATTTATTATTGGAATTACCAGAAGTTAAACCCATGTTACATCGTGCTTCCTTCATTTTTTCCCGACTCAGATACAGTAGATACATGCAAATGTTTCTTTTCCGGGACAGAGTTCTGCTTCGAATTTTACATGGCTTCTTTTAGATGAAATTAAAAGTACAGTGCCCTCCTGCGGCAGATCTGTTACTTTGCAAAGCAAGTGGTAAATCTCTAGCCTGACTCTCAAAGTATGAATTTAAAGATTCTAAATATTGCCAGAGGGGTGGGTAAGTATTTGAGGAAATGCATAGATATTTTGAACACAATCCTAATAGAATTTCAGATTTTTTATTAGCATGATGTAAGAAGAACAAGAGACTTCATCTTGATACAGCCTTTTAGAAAACGTTTGTTATAAAGTATTGGTTCTGAACCCAAATACTGTTTTATTCCCTTGTCTTGTGTTCATTGAAAATAGTGACATGGCTAAGTGTCTCTACTACTTCAAAGAGAAACAAACCATAAAACTTCCTCAAATGCATTGTCCATGTGAAAATTTTATTTGTGAGAAATACTACTAGATTAAAATTTCCTATTTCAAGAACCTATTTGGTAATAAAAACACATGTATCTCATTGAATTTATTTAGTGAATAAATAAGCTTCACATTATATTGCCTGTCTGCTCGAATTCAGATATTATCTTTCTCATGAGATAGATGGGCTAGGCAATGAAAGCTGTGTAAATTAATTTTCATATTTTAAATGAACTTGAAAGGAGTTTATTCTATGAAAAATGTATTTAGTGTCTGCTACCTGTCAGTATTTCCCTACACATAAGTTGTATATAGAGAAAAGACAACCTTTACTTTTAAAGAGTACACTGACCAATGAAACAAATAACTACCATGTTTTACTTTTTAAAAATGAATGTTTAGACTATAGATTTGTTTAAAAATAGGTATTAATTTAGTTCCTCTGCCAAAGAAGTATACTTTTATGGCTGCTTTTCCTATTTTTTAAACTTCCAAAGTAAAGAGTATAAAGTTTTGATTAAATATAAAATTATTTGTATAACATGGGCATCCTATGAGGCCTGTATTAGTCCCCAGAGCAACAGAACAAATAGGATATATATAGATATTTATAAGAGGAAATTTATTATTGGAATTGGCTCAGAGGGTTACAGAGGGAAAGAGGGCTGTCTGCGGGCTGGAGAAACTGGAGAGCTGCTGGTGTAATTCAGTCTGAGTCCAAAGACCTTGAGAATTACAGGTTGATGATGTAAGCTCCTATTCAAGGCACGAGAACCAGGAACATCAATGGCTCAGGGGAGTGAGCAGATGGAGATTTGAGAGAGGGAGAGAGAGAGAGACCCACGCACAGAGGCTGCGGTCAATGAATCTGAGAGACAGGTGTTGAGGCAAGGAAAACGACTATATTGGGAAAGCAGCTGACCGAAAAGGTGGCAGGCTAGCACCTCAGAAATAAGTATCTTATTGGAGTCTGGATGCCAGGTTTCTTCAGAGATCAGAGATCAGGGAGGGAGGTGAGGAAGCAAAATAAAAAGTCCCTTAATCCTGTAAACATTTCCTAGAATGGTGAGCCTCAGGCAGGGGATGTGTTAATTTCTCCCTTCCTGTCATCCACAAGTGGACAGGGTTCTAAAAAAAAGGCATTTTACTTTAACAGTCAGACTGAGGGACAGAGACCTTGTGGCAAGCCCTTAAGCATGATTATAATAATAAAAGCAATGGAAGGCAAGTTAAAGAAACAGTTTGCAACGTGGAGTCAGAATTGGTTTCCTCCCTGCAATACAGAGCCAGAGAGACAGTGAAAGTGTTAACTGCTCAGTCACGTCCGACAATTTGTGACTCCAAGGACCGTAGCCTGCCAGTCTCCTTCTTCCATGGGACTCTCCAGGCAAGAATACTGGAGTGGGCTGCCTACTCCAGGGAATCTTCTAGACGCAGGGATCAAGCCCAGGTCTCCTGCACTGCAGGCAGATTCTTTATCATCTGAGCCACCAGGTAAGCCCGAGAGCAGCTTAAATCCTCCTTGGCCTGTCTGTGCTGTTCAGGCTCTTTTTGGATTGGGTGATGCTTGCAGTCTTGGAGAGAAAGATTTGCTTTTCTCAGTTCACCCATTCAAATGCTAATCTCTTCCCTACACACTCTCAAAGACACTCCCAGGAGAGAGGTAACCTTCAGGCAGAGAGTTTGGGGGCTGACAGAACCAGGGCTGCTCTCACAGGGAGCAGGCTGCTTGCATCAGCGCTGTGAGGCCACCTTGTGTGTGGTGCCTGCGACCTGAGTTCAGGGGATGAGGCCCGCCCTCATCTCCCCTAGGAGGTTTACTGGAAGGAATGGCACCTTTGCCCCAAAGAGGCAATACTATAAGAAGTGGCCCAGTAGATACACACACGACCATCAGGAACTTTTATGAGGTTTTCTCCTACTCGGGTTGCAAACACAAGGTGGGGCCTGTGGAGGAGGTATTCATATAGTCCACAAACTACGTTTGTTTGCTGAAGTTTTCACTGCCAAAATTTCCACTAGTTGGTCATTGCTAGAGAGTTACAGGTTTAAGACACAACAATGATAAATCCTCAAAAATGCCAAAGGTAACTTGCTCCAGGAATAGCAACGAAAACTCCTGAGCAGGAGAAGGGAGCGGAGCTGACTGTGTGGGCCTTCCTCGAGCCAGGACTTGAGGAACTTCTGGTTAATTTTAGTGCTTTTCTTAGTAGGAAACACCATGTGTCAGGGACACCTCTCTAGTCCCTGCTGGAACGCAGCTGCTGAGATGAGGGGAGCCCTGATCTTGTTTAATCTGACTGACCAAGGAAGGAACAGAATGTGCTCCTTCCACAGCTGCAGGACCCTCGGGTCGTGGTCCTGGCTGCTCCAGGAGCAAGGTCTCGTCCAGCACTATTAATATTCTGGAAAGTTCTCTGACTCGTAACACTGGAGAGGTCAATAACCTTTTTCTGTCTGTTCCAGTACTGAGCAAAGCAGTAGGTAATCATAACATGGGGCTTCTCTGGTGTCTCAGTGGTAAAGAATCTGCTTGTCAATCCAGGAGACAGGTTTGATCCCTGGGTTGGGAAGATTTCCTGCAGGAGGAAATGGCTACTCACTCCAGTATTCTTGCCTGGGAAATTTCATGGACAGAGGAGCCTGGTGGGCTACCGTCCATGAGGTAGCAAAAACGGTTGGACACGACATAGTGACTAAACACCAAGAACAAGCTGTAAAAGGGAATGCAAAATGATTTACTAGACCCACTTAATGATTCATCCCTTGTTTCCTGGGTTATCTGT
The DNA here is from genome assembly GCA_022376925.1 of Tragulus kanchil. Classification (NCBI taxonomy): domain Eukaryota; kingdom Metazoa; phylum Chordata; class Mammalia; order Artiodactyla; family Tragulidae; genus Tragulus; species Tragulus kanchil. The sequence goes on from JAIOJX010000026.1 coordinate 205,045,732, forward strand.
TAGTGACTCACCTGTTAGACTAAATTACTTTCTGTTAGCATTGATTGTTTTCTGTTAATCTTTATGGATTGTAACCTATACTGAAACTGTCTGTAATTCACGAAAAAGCCCCTAGACTATTATGTTGAGTGGGAATGCATAAATGTTTTGGGAAGCCCCTGGAAGATTATGGTACCTCTAGGTTGTTATGATGATTATGTGTTTTCTTGTTCACTGTTTCCTGGTCATAAGACTAGCCAGTCCAGTATGACTAATCTTTGCTTGGGATAAAATGTTTCATATAGCCCAAACTGTTTGTTGAAGTTTTCACTGCCAAAATTTCCACTAGTTGGTCATTGCTAGAGAGTTACAGGTTTAAGACACAACAATGATAAATCCTCAAAAATGCCAAAGGTAACTTGCTCCAGGAATAGCAACGAAAACTCCTGAGCAGGAGAAGGAGCGGAGCTGACTGTGTGGGCCTTCCTCGAGCCAGGACTTGAGGAACTTCTGGTTAATTTTAGTGCTTTTCTTAGTAGGAAACACCATGTGTCAGGGACACCTCTCTAGTCCCTGCTGGAACGCAGCTGCTGAGATGAGGGGAGCCCTGATCTTGTTTAATCTGACTGACCAAGGAAGGAACAGAATGTGCTCCTTCCACAGCTGCAGGACCCTCGGGTCGTGGTCCTGGCTGCTCCAGGAGCAAGGTCTCGTCCAGCACTATTAATATTCTGGAAAGTTCTCTGACTCGTAACACTGGAGAGGTCAATAACCTTTTTCTGTCTGTTCCAGTACTGAGCAAAGCAGTAGGTAATCATAACATGGGGCTTCTCTGGTGTCTCAGTGGTAAAGAATCTGCTTGTCAATCCAGGAGACAGGTTTGATCCCTGGGTTGGGAAGATTTCCTGCAGGAGGAAATGGCTACTCACTCCAGTATTCTTGCCTGGGAAATTTCATGGACAGAGGAGCCTGGTGGGCTACCGTCCATGAGGTAGCAAAAACGGTTGGACACGACATAGTGACTAAACACCAAGAACAAGCTGTAAAAGGGAATGCAAAATGATTTACTAGACCCACTTAATGATTCATCCCTTGTTTCCTGGGTTATCTGTTAGTGACTCACCTGTTAGACTAAATTACTTTCTGTTAGCATTGATTGTTTTCTGTTAATCTTTATGGATTGTAACCTATACTGAAACTGTCTGTAATTCACGAAAAAGCCCCTAGACTATTATGTTGAGTGGGAATGCATAAATGTTTTGGGAAGCCCCTGGAAGATTATGGTACCTCTAGGTTGTTATGATGATTATGTGTTTTTCTTGTTCACTGTTTCCTGGTCATAAGACTAGCCAGTCCAGTATGACTAATCTTTGCTTGGGATAATGGAATGTGCAGGTATGCAGGTACCAATTTCAATCAAAGGGGAGGGTCTCACACCATGGATTCTACCAGCCTTTAAAATCGCCCCTTGCCTCAAGTCGGGGCCCTCGCATGGAACCTGTTCCTCGCAGGTGATCGCTGGCACCAGCCTAATGAACCTCTTTTCCATCTGCCACGAGCTGTGTTGGGTGCTTCATTGAGCGTGCCTCGCAACAAAGCAACAATCATAATATGACCATGTTTCTCAACTTGGCCATGGTGGACTTTCAAAGTGATCGTAATAGATAGGAAACCACCATGTCAGGCAGACCTTGGCGATGTTGTAGGCTTGGTTCTAGATCACTGCTATAAAGCAGATGTTATAATAAAGTGATTCACATCACAGTTTAGGGGTATTTAATTTTTTAAAAAAAATTTTGGGCCTCTTTTATTTGCTTTTTGTTTTTTATTTTCATCCATCTTTATTCTTTGTTTTGTGTGGGCCTCCTATTGCAGTGGCCTCTCTCCTCGCAGACACTGGCTCTGGGCACATGCGCTCCAGAGCACTGGCTGGTAATGGGACACACTGGCCCAGCAGCACACGGGGTCTTCCTGGGCCAGGAATCAAACCAGTGCCCCTTGCACGGCAAGGCAGACTCTTTACCCACTGGACCACCAGGGAGACCCTATTGTATTAAATTTTTATTTTATATTAGCGTATAGTTGATTAACAGTGTTGTGTTAGATTAAAGTGTACAGCAAAGTGACTCAGTTATACATATGCAAGTATCTATTCTTTTTCAAATTCTTTTACCATTTAGGTTATTACAGAATACTAAGCAGAATTTCCTGGGCTATACAGTTGGTTCATTTTGGTTATCCATTTTAAATATGATGGAAATCACACCAATTTTTTGGCTTCCCAAAAATGTTGTTGTCAGTATACTGTATCTAGTTTATTGTGTGATAGTACTATGTCTAAAGAAACAATACACATACCTTAATTTACAAATGATGCTGTTGGGCTTCCCTGGTGGTCCAGTGGGTGGAGAGTCCGCCTTGCAGTGCAAGGGGTGCCAGTTCAACCCCTGACCCCTGATGATTCCAGTGGCAGATAGGTGTGTCCAATTGGTAGGCGGAGCTCTGGAGCCCATGCGCTTAGAGCAAGTGCTCTGCGACAAGAGAGGGCACTGCGATGGGAGACCCACATAGCCCAAAGAATGAGGAAGGATGGAAGTACATGGATGGAAGATCAATAAAAGAGGTCCAAAAAAATTGTAAAACAAACAAAAAAAAATGATGCCGTGGGGAAAATGATACAGAATAGACTTTCAGAACTTTCAATTTGTAAAAAACCCCACAGTTTCTGTAAAGTGGAATAAACAAAATATGCAGGTATAAGGCACTGAGAAGTGATTTAGAGAATCAAACTGACTTCCTCCAACTCTGTATCTGTCCAAAAGGCAGATTTCCTTAGCTCCCTGAGCAACGCATTTGGCAGGATTGAGTCAGCCTTGTACTCACCGCAGAGGGTAGCCTCCTTAATTAAGGATGTCTCTGATGCATGTTGGGGCCCAATGCAATGATGTCAGCTGTACTCTACTGCGAACCAAGTTTTATCCCATTTTGTTGAAAAGAAGCCTTTCCCTCTGCTTAAGTAGGCTTTGAGATCATAGGAATGCACTCTTAAAACTCAAAAGACACATTCACAAAAAATGTCTAAGGAGATATATAAACAGAGGGGGATAAAGAGGAAGAGATTTTGAAATGTGTTCCCCTACGATATCTGACAAAGAAATACTAATAACATTTTTTAGCTGGTGATATTATATGAATTTTATTCATGAGCATTTACATCCTCATATTTTATTCACAGCCAGTTATACAGTGACTGTTATATGTACTACAGTTCACAGATTTATTCAAAATGGAAAAATATATTTTTCATCAGCTGTAATGCATATTAGATTCACTTCTGAACAGTATGTAATTACTTACTGTCAGCTGCTGATAAAATCTTATATCCAAAGTCAAATTATTCTAACATAACATTGCTTCTTGAATGTTACCAGAAGCAGAAGCAGCTGACCTTCCTTTCTGATGGACCTCCTTTACTTAACCTAGAAGTTTATTTTGTAGGAAAAAGTGACCTATATCTACATTTCTGACTGAAACAGTATGATTTTTGAAAACTAATATGACAAATGTTTTAACCTTAAAAGAATGTATTCTAAAAAACAAAACAGCTTCCTTTCCTCACCTCCTCCTTCTGTTTCAAAAACAAACATCAGAAAAACAAAGACATAAACTAAACACATTTCCTGCAGGTACTTGTGTCTTCATTAGAAGAATAACAGGAACTGTCGATTCCCGTTAACTGTATAACAGCAAGCAGCGTATAAGCAGGAACTTTGAGAAGTGTCAAAAGGCAGATTTCTGACTTCAGATTTCCCCTTTAAAAGGAAAAAAAACGTGCATTTTAGAGAATCAAACTGACTTCCTCCAACTCTGTATCTGTCCAAAAGGCAGATTTCCTTAGCTCCTGAGCAACGCATTTGGCAGGATTGAGTCAGCCTTGTACTCACCGCAGAGGGTAGCCTCCTTAATTAAGGATGTCTCTGATGCATGTTGGGGCCCAATGCAATGATGTCAGCTGTACTCTACTGCGAACCAAGTTTTATCCCATTTTGTTGAAAAGAAGCCTTTCCCTCTGCTTAAGTAGGCTTTGAGATCATAGGAATGCACTCTTAAAACTCAAAAGACACATTCACAAAAAATGTCTAAGGAGATATATAAACAGAGGGGGATAAAGAGGAAGAGATTTTGAAATGTGTTCCCCTACGATATCTGACAAAGAAATACTAATAACATTTTTTAGCTGGTGATATTATATGAATTTTATTCATGAGCATTTACATCCTCATATTTTATTCACAGCCAGTTATACAGTGACTGTTATATGTACTACAGTTCACAGATTTATTCAAAATGGAAAAATATATTTTTCATCAGCTGTAATGCATATTAGATTCACTTCTGAACAGTATGTAATTACTTACTGTCAGCTGCTGATAAAATCTTATATCCAAAGTCAAATTATTCTAACATAACATTGCTTCTTGAATGTTACCAGAAGCAGAAGCAGCTGACCTTCCTTTCTGATGGACCTCCTTTACTTAACCTAGAAGTTTATTTTGTAGGAAAAAGTGACCTATATCTACATTTCTGACTGAAACAGTATGATTTTTGAAAACTAATATGACAAATGTTTTAACCTTAAAAGAATGTATTCTAAAAAACAAAACAGCTTCCTTTCCTCACCTCCTCCTTCTGTTTCAAAAACAAACATCAGAAAAACAAAGACATAAACTAAACACATTTCCTGCAGGTACTTGTGTCTTCATTAGAAGAATAACAGGAACTGTCGATTCCCGTTAACTGTATAACAGCAAGCAGCGTATAAGCAGGAACTTTGAGAAGTGTCAAAAGAGTAAGATAATTCTACAAACCATATTTCTCTCTGTTTTGGAAGGTCTGGAAAGTTTGAGCCTCCCATCCCACTTGACAAGGTGTTTTAAAGAGGGCGCCAGGTAGGCAGTTGGACCCTACCCTGGGAAAGAAAGAAAAGGGCTGAGGAAAAAGGCTCGGAGCTACTGAGGAGCTGTGTTTATCCACACTGAACTAGCAAATATGACAGAAGCCAGACCTCCTGACTTTGGGGAATTGCCAGGTGCACATGAATAAAGAGAAAACTCAGGGACACAGGAAGAAGAAAGGCCAAAATTTGCTCTCAGTATCAGGCTGTTAACACAAATGATGCAGATCACATTGGCTGAGTAAGAAGAGGGCACTGAGTTGGGCTGGATGGAGGGGAATGGTCTTAGGACGTGGGGGAAGTTTGTACATCCTGTTACACACGTGTTGTTTTTTTGCAGTAAAGCTGTGGAAAATACTGGAAGGTTTGGGCAGGCAGTTGAAAAGCAAAAAGTGTGCTCCTTGTAACTGTATGCCTGCCTCTTTGCCAGCCGGCGTGTGCAGAAGAGAAGCGGCCCAGCTGAAGATCATTTCCTCTTGCTCCAATGCCCATTTGTAATGATTGATTCTTAAAGGTCACCAGATGGCTCGCCAGCACATTTTTGTACAAGGAGTCCAGCTTTCTGTTTTGACGTTAGTCAGATACGCATGTGGCACCTGAGGAACAAGGAGGAGACTGGGAAGAATCGGATTTTCTTTTGGCTCAATCACTGTCAACTTGGAACCTCTGACATGTCTCAGAGCTGTATTTGGCTTAGGTACCTTCAACCTGAAAAATTATTCTAACATAACATTGCTTCTTGAATGTTACCAGAAGCAGAAGCAGCTGACCTTCCTTTCTGATGGACCTCCTTTACTTAACCTAGAAGTTTATTTTGTAGGAAAAAGTGACCTATATCTACATTTCTGACTGAAACAGTATGATTTTTGAAAACTAATATGACAAATGTTTTAACCTTAAAAGAATGTATTCTAAAAAACAAAACAGCTTCCTTTCCTCACCTCCTCCTTCTGTTTCAAAAACAAACATCAGAAAAACAAAGACATAAACTAAACACATTTCCTGCAGGTACTTGTGTCTTCATTAGAAGAATAACAGGAACTGTCGATTCCCGTTAACTGTATAACAGCAAGCAGCGTATAAGCAGGAACTTTGAGAAGTGTCAAAAGAGTAAGATAATTCTACAAACCATATTTCTCTCTGTTTTGGAAGGTCTGGAAAGTTTGAGCCTCCCATCCCACTTGACAAGGTGTTTTAAAGAGGGCGCCAGGTAGGCAGTTGGACCCTACCCTGGGAAAGAAAGAAAAGGGCTGAGGAAAAAGGCTCGGAGCTACTGAGGAGCTGTGTTTATCCACACTGAACTAGCAAATATGACAGAAGCCAGACCTCCTGACTTTGGGGAATTGCCAGGTGCACATGAATAAAGAGAAAACTCAGGGACACAGGAAGAAGAAAGGCCAAAATTTGCTCTCAGTATCAGGCTGTTAACACAAATGATGCAGATCACATTGGCTGAGTAAGAAGAGGGCACTGAGTTGGGCTGGATGGAGGGGAATGGTCTTAGGACGTGGGGGAAGTTTGTACATCCTGTTACACACGTGTTGTTTTTTTGCAGTAAAGCTGTGGAAAATACTGGAAGGTTTGGGCAGGCAGTTGAAAAGCAAAAAGTGTGCTCCTTGTAACTGTATGCCTGCCTCTTTGCCAGCCGGCGTGTGCAGAAGAGAAGCGGCCCAGCTGAAGATCATTTCCTCTTGCTCCAATGCCCATTTGTAATGATTGATTCTTAAAGGTCACCAGATGGCTCGCCAGCACATTTTTGTACAAGGAGTCCAGCTTTCTGTTTTGACGTTAGTCAGATACGCATGTGGCACCTGAGGAACAAGGAGGAGACTGGGAAGAATCGGATTTTCTTTTGGCTCAATCACTGTCAACTTGGAACCTCTGACATGTCTCAGAGCTGTATTTGGCTTAGGTACCTTCAACCTGGAAAAAAACTCTTGGAATATTTTTATACCACGGTTTAAAATTTTTACCCTCCCCCCTTTTAAACTTTTCCATTTTCTTCCTTCCTTTTCCTTCTTCCTTACTCAAACATTTTCTAGACCCTAACTATATATGTCAGGTACTGTGCAACTGCTAGATGTGTATACAGCTGTTATATATAAAACAGTCTTGGAAGCAATAGGGTTTACACTCTGGTGAAAAACAATTAGTAGAAAACAAACCTACAAATGCTGTAGGGGCTCATGTACAAAGTGACACATGTCCTAAACCGTGACTTGCAAAACATTAAAAGTCCACACTAATTGATGTGCTTAGTCGCTCAGTCATGCTTGACTCTGCAACCCTTTGGATGGTAGCCCGCCAGACTTTTCTGTCCATGTGGTTTTTCAGGCAAGAATTATGGAGTGGATTGCCATTCATTTCTCCAGGGGACCTTCCCAACTCAAGGATCATACCATGTCTCCTGTGTATCCTTCATTGACAGGTAGATTCCTTACTCTCGTAGCCATTGGACACTAATCGATACCCTAATAAAATTACTTTAGGTTTCTCAGTTTATGCTTATATGTGTCAAATTTATCCCTCGGATCAATAAGTGGTTTTGAAGATTTTTCTTTTACCCTTTATTCTTTTTAAAAAGTGCACTTGTAAAAGATTGCTTTGAATATTTCTCTCAACCAAAATGTATTTTGAATGGTTACTATGTGCCAGTCAGGCATTGTACTAGGATTTCAGGGTTACAAATGACCAGAAAAGGCCTTTGACTTAAAATAGTTCATGGTATTATGGCTGAAACAGATTTCAAAGCAATACTATACTATTCAGGTAGCTCAGTTATGGATGAGGTACTGTGGAAACACAGGACAAGAAAAGGTTACTTTTCAGAGAAAACTTTAATTGGAAAGATACATGCACCCCAATGTTCACAGCATCACAATTTACAATAGCCCACCCAAACATGGAAGTAACCTAAGTGTCTACAGGTAGCAGAATGAATAAAGAAGATATGGTAATATTTACAGTGGAATGTTACACAGAGAAAAAAGAACGAAATAATGCCATTTACAGCAGCATGGATGCACCTAGAGATTATCGTACTAAGTAAAGTAAGTCAGCCAGAGAGAGGCAAGTATTATATGATATTGCTTATATGTGGAATCTAAAAATATGACATAAATGAACTTATTTACAAAACAGAAACTGACTCACAAACATAGATAATACACTTATGGTTAACAAAGATGGAAGACGTAGAGGGATAAATTAGGAGTTTGGGGCTAAAATGTAAAGACTACTATGTATGAAATAGATAACTAGCAGGGACCTACTGTACAACACCGGGAACTCTACTCAAACCTTGGAATAACCTATAATCAAAAAAAAAAATCTGAGAATGTGTGCGTATAACTGAACCACCTTGCTGTGCACTTGAAGCTAATACAACATTGTAGATCAACTATATTTCAATAAAAATTGAAAATAGAAAAGCTTCACTTTTCTCTGATGGACTTTCTAGGAGATGGGTGGGTCAGGTGGAGTCACACGGCAGGGATGATGTTTGAGCTAAAGCTTGAAAATGATTGTGTTCACTAGACTGGTTGCGCTGTGTTTATTTAAGATTATACTTTTTTTTTTTTAACAGCTGTGGAATGCACATAACTCAAAATTAATTATTGCCCATCCTTGTTCTTAAGTCTTCTTGTTGCTCTTACCTCTCTAGTCCTGTTACTCAGATTTATCCATTTCTAGACTCCCAGGTGGTGCTAGTGGCAAAGAATCTGACTGTCAATGAAGCAGATGCCACAGACACAGGTTTGATCCCTGGTTTGGGAACATCCTCTGGAGAAGGACATGGCACCCCACTCCAGTATTCTTACCTGGGGAATCCCATGGACAGAGGAGCCTGGTGGGCTACAGTCTATGGGGTTGCAGAGTCAGACATGACTGAACGTGCGTGCTCACACAGAAACACATCCCTTTCTTAAGGCCTCCCCAGCCTCACTCTATTCCTCCATTTTTTCTGGCCTAGCACGTTATAGTAGTGTCTTTCAAGTTAAGCCTTTACGGTCTGCTCACCTCTGACTCTCATCTTATTTCCAAAGAACTCATTCATATATAGTACTGAACAAAGAACTACTGAAACATCATTATACGGCAGAGGCTTTAAAATGTCAGCCTCTCCCCTCTCCAACACCTTCTGTAAATGTAAGGGTACAGAAACGAAATTATTTTTTTCCCTATTACCCAACAACTACCGTAATCCCTAGATGGTAGAACTCAGGATAATCAGTTTTCTTTTTTATTCACTTTCATTCCTGTGAATTATACTTGACTCTTGACCTCACACTTTTCTAGGTATTTCTGTATTCATATGCCCTGTTCCTGTTTGTTTGTAACTCACAACACATATTACATTACCTCTCTACAATATATCAGTATGTCACATCCCCACATGGGCGATAAGTCACATCAGTCGGATCCAGCTCTTTGTGACACTGTGGCCTTAAGTCCACCAGGCTCCTCTGTCCATGGGATTCCCCAGGCAAGAATACTGTAGTGGGTTGCTGTGCCCTTCTCCAGGGTTAAAAAACCCATGTTTTGCATTAACAGTGGATTTGGAGATGGGTGGGTCAGGTGGAGTCACACGGCAGGGATGATGTTTGAGCTAAAGCTTGAAAATGATTGTGTTCACTAGACTGGTTGCGCTGTGTTTATTTAAGATTATACTTTTTTTTTTTTAACAGCTGTGGAATGCACATAACTCAAAATTAATTATTGCCCATCCTTGTTCTTAAGTCTTCTTGTTGCTCTTACCTCTCTAGTCCTGTTACTCAGATTTATCCATTTCTAGACTCCCAGGTGGTGCTAGTGGCAAAGAATCTGACTGTCAATGAAGCAGATGCCACAGACACAGGTTTGATCCCTGGTTTGGGAACATCCTCTGGAGAAGGACATGGCACCCCACTCCAGTATTCTTACCTGGGGAATCCCATGGACAGAGGAGCCTGGTGGGCTACAGTCTATGGGGTTGCAGAGTCAGACATGACTGAACGTGCGTGCTCACACAGAAACACATCCCTTTCTTAAGGCCTCCCCAGCCTCACTCTATTGCTCCATTTTTCTGGCCTAGCACGTTATAGTAGTGTCTTTCAAGTTAAGCCTTTACGGTCTGCTCACCTCTGACTCTCATCTTATTTCCAAAGAACTCATTCATATATAGTACTGAACAAAGAACTACTGAAACATCATTATACGGCAGAGGCTTTAAAATGTCAGCCTCTCCCCTCTCCAACACCTTCTGTAAATGTAAGGGTACAGAAACGAAATTATTTTTTTCCCTATTACCCAACAACTACCGTAATCCCTAGATGGTAGAACTCAGGATAATCAGTTTTCTTTTTTATTCACTTTCATTCCTGTGAATTATACTTGACTCTTGACCTCACACTTTTCTAGGTATTTCTGTATTCATATGCCCTGTTCCTGTTTGTTTGTAACTCACAACACATATTACATTACCTCTCTACAATATATCAGTATGTCACATCCCCACATGGGCGATAAGTCACATCAGTCGGATCCAGCTCTTTGTGACACTGTGGCCTTAAGTCCACCAGGCTCCTCTGTCCATGGGATTCCCCAGGCAAGAATACTGTAGTGGGTTGCTGTGCCCTTCTCCAGGGGATCTTCCTGACCCAGGAATCAAACCCATGTCTTTTATGTCTTCTGCATTAACAGGCAGTTTCTTTACCACTAGCACCACCTGGGAAGCCCTCACTTCCCAACAGTAAGACAGAAATGCAATTACTGGGTACTCTGCCTGATTATCACATGCTGTCAGATACGATTCTACTGCCAAGCTTCCAATTTTTTAAAAAAGAAAACTTAAAACATCAATGGTGTCTTTTGGGCTAATATTTTGTAAACTATCAAGACCAGTCTTGACTGGTCAGAACAAGTAACAATAAGTTAGTCAACAGTAGAGAGCATAGTGCTTGGATGGTACTGAGGTCTAAGTTTGATAGGTTGCCATTGGTCAAGTTAGTTACAACCACAAATTTTACTGTTGCCTTTTTTTCTTTAGAAAGGCTGAACTGAAAAGACCCAATTGTTTTTCATTTCTGAGAAGAAGCAGGCCAAGTACATTTTTAGGGCGTCTGCTGAACTTTTCCTAAATTTTCTCTTTGCAAGTGGAGAAAATATTGCTTTCTGAGAAAAGGTATGTTCTTGGAACAACAGCCAAAAACTAAAAATAGTGGCTATTGAACATGAGAATGCCTGGAGGGAAGAAAGCCAAACTGTAGATTTGGGTTACTATATTTGATTCAAAACATCCCCCCATCAAGGAAAGAAAACAAAATTCTCATAAGTTATATTAAAATTCCAGTTGATGTTATTTGAAAAATAGTTGTCTTTTATGATATGGCTTTTGCTTCCCTTAAAACAAATCATTTTGCTTCATTTACTTTTCTGAGAACATAGTACCAATTCAACTGATATTGAACACCAGACACTACTGGTAAGATAACTAAATTTAGTTTTATACAGGTAATCATAAAATAAAAATCAGAACATTCTACCTCAAAGTGTAAATTAACTTTCTCCAAAGTTTTTAAGCATGCCAGGTTTCTTTTCAGTTTATAAATATCATTCTTTTCATAAAGCACATAAAGCTTCAAATGAACAAATTATGACTTGCTGACTGAAAATGTCTAATGATTTATCTGAACCTATTTACTATTTAGTATTAAAGAGAGAATGATAGCATTTTTATATATCTGCTAGGAGACAAAGTCTGTGAAGCCATATAGTCTATTGATGAACCCGCAGCGATCTTCTGTTTCTATGCCTTTTATATAAATCCTATTCTTTTTATCATAGGGTTCTTTTTTAAGTAATCAATCAATTAATTTTTGGCTGCAATGGGTCTTTGCTGCTATGCATGGGCTTTCTCTAGTTCCAGCTAGCAGGGCCTGCTCTGTTGAGGTGCGAGATTCTCTGCAGTGGCCTCTTTTGTGGAGCATAGGCTCTCACACATAGACTTCAGCAGTTGCAGCATGTGGGCTCAGTAATTGTGGCACACAGGCTTGGTTGCTCTGAGGCATATGGAGTCTTCCCAGATCAGGGGCTGAGCCTGTATCCTCTGCAGTGAGTGGTGGATTCCTAGCCACTCTACCACGAAGCACGTCCTAAGGCTTTATTCTTTAATTTTGACAGTAAGTGACACTATGACAACATTCTAGCTCCAGATTTACCTTCGGGGGTATCCAGTGGATACTATCAATCTTTGTACAGTAGCAATAACACTGGAAGCTCTCCTACCTTTCCTTGCTGATAGATTCTGAGCTCAATGATGCTTTTTTTTGGTTTTGTTTTGTTTTTTGGGCTATGGAAACAAATAGGTTCTGAGAGTCCAAGGAAATGCAGCATGATAGTTGTAGATTTGGGTTACTATATTTGATTCAAAACATCCCCCCATCAAGGAAAGAAAACAAAATTCTCATAAGTTATATTAAAATTCCAGTTGATGTTATTTGAAAAATAGTTGTCTTTTATGATATGGCTTTTGCTTCCCTTAAAACAAATCATTTTGCTTCATTTACTTTTCTGAGAACATAGTACCAATTCAACTGATATTGAACACCAGACACTACTGGTAAGATAACTAAATTTAGTTTTATACAGGTAATCATAAAATAAAAATCAGAACATTCTACCTCAAAGTGTAAATTAACTTTCTCCAAAGTTTTTAAGCATGCCAGGTTTCTTTTCAGTTTATAAATATCATTCTTTTCATAAAGCACATAAAGCTTCAAATGAACAAATTATGACTTGCTGACTGAAAATGTCTAATGATTTATCTGAACCTATTTACTATTTAGTATTAAAGAGAGAATGATAGCATTTTATATATCTGCTAGGAGACAAAGTCTGTGAAGCCATATAGTCTATTGATGAACCCATGCGATCTTCTGTTTCTATGCCTTTTATATAAATCCTATTCTTTTTATCATAGGGTTCTTTTTTAAGTAATCAATCAATTAATTTTTGGCTGCAATGGGTCTTTGCTGCTATGCATGGGCTTTCTCTAGTTCCAGCTAGCAGGGCCTGCTCTGTTGAGGTGCGAGATTCTCTGCAGTGGCCTCTTTTGTGGAGCATAGGCTCTCACACATAGACTTCAGCAGTTGCAGCATGTGGGCTCAGTAATTGTGGCACACAGGCTTGGTTGCTCTGAGGCATATGGAGTCTTCCCAGATCAGGGGCTGAGCCTGTATCCTCTGCAGTGAGTGGTGGATTCCTAGCCACTCTACCACGAAGCACGTCCTAAGGCTTTATTCTTTAATTTTGACAGTAAGTGACACTATGACAACATTCTAGCTCCAGATTTACCTTCGGGGGTATCCAGTGGATACTATCAATCTTTGTACAGTAGCAATAACACTGGAAGCTCTCCTACCTTTCCTTGCTGATAGATTCTGAGCTCAATGATGCTTTTTTTTGGTTTTGTTTTGTTTTTTGGGCTATGGAAACAAATAGGTTCTGAGAGTCCAAGGAAATGCAGCATGATAGTTGTCACACACGTTCACAGTTTATTGCAGGTTGTTTTGTTGATGGAACTTGTCATTGGCAGAATTAATTAAGTAAAGTCATCACTCATTTGGTTACTCCTTCCCCACTTGGTACCAACTCTATCATTTGGGCCATCCTATTTTTCGAAAGTGCTTCCCTGGTGGCTCAGATGGTAATGAATCTACCTGCAATGTAGGACACCTGGGTCCAATCTCTAGGTTGGGAAGATACCTGGAGAAAGGAATGGCTACCCACTTCAGGGTTCTTTCCTGGGAAATCCCATGGACAGAGGATCCTGGCAAATTACCAGTTGCAAAGAGTCAGACACAACTGAGCAACTAACATTTTGTTCATCCTTTTGTTCATTGTTTGAAAACATATCACATTTAAATCCTGGATGAGACATCAAAGTGGGTGCAACATATAATATTAGGTTGGACTATTTTACTGGTAAAGAGCCTTGGGAGAAATTTGTGGCTTATCAGGGGTTGATAATGTACTCAAAACCACAGGTAGAGCAGAATGTCAGTTTGTGAAGTATCTGATACAGTAGCTCAGGGAGTGATGGATATTTAAAGTTAGGCTTCATCCACAGAATCCACAGAATATAAAGCTTTTGGGCTGTCTCTGTCATGTGGATATAAAAATTGTCAAAGGCCTAATTTATTTTCTTGAGCAGTATCAATTTCAGTGGTAGAAACATTTTCTTTATATATTAGGAGTGCCTTTGCTACTAGAACACATCCTTTTCCTCATTTATTAAAATACACCCTCTCTTGTGATCATAAATCAGGTGCAGTGACTATTGTTTAAGGAGATAAAAAATATCTGACTCTCAACACATTCCTGTGAAAGAAGCAAATGCAATACACCACTATCCTATTTTAATTAAAACTTGAATGTTACCATTAACTCATTGAATATACATTAGGGCTTCCCCTGGTGGTCCAGTGGATAAGGACACCGCCTTGCAGTGCAAGGGGCGCCAGTTCGATCCCTGGCCTGGGAAGATCCCATGTGCTGCGGAGCGGCTGGACGGATGTGTCCAATCACCGAGCCGGAGCTCTGGAGCGCATGCGCCCAGAGCCAGTGCTCTGCAATGACAGACGCGACCGCGATGGGAGGCCCACAGAAGCCAAAGAACAAAGACAGATGAAAATGGAGAAATGAAAGACCAACAGAAGTGGCCCGCCCACTCCCCTCCCTCCCCAACCCGACCCCCGCCCAAAATAAATAAATAGATAAATCTTTGAATATACATTAATTGGTGTCACAGAAATTTCAGATGTCGGAGATATGTAGTTATAGCCCCTGTTTTGAGAAGAGCTAAAAATCAGTGCAGAGTTTAGTGTGGTGATTATAAAATGATAAGCCATGGCAAGATGTAGGCAGAACAAATGTTTATCTGCATAGACTAAAAAAATACTGATATAGTTGAAATTTATACTTTTCTTTCCATATCTGGATTTTTAGGCTTTTACTGAAAACCTAACATTGGGCTACTGTCTAGGGGAAACATATGTTCTTTAGTGTCTACCACATCCTGGCAAATATACCAGCCCAATTCCTTAATTTGTTTTGCAATAGTAACATAAAGGAGTGAACATGAGAATCTGTAACATGCAATGATTCAAATGAAATGTTATAGGCAGGATAGCAAGTAGAATTTCAGGATGGCCCTACAATCCTCATCCCCGATATCATTCCTGTGATTATGTTATATTATGTTATGTTACATGACAAAGAGGAGATGGTCCAGATTGTGCTAGTCTCATTATGCAAGTCCTTGAAAAACAGTTTCTCTGCCTGGGAGCAGAAGAGAAAGCCAGAAGGATTTAAAGAATGAGAGGGACCCATGAGGACTGGCCGAGTGGCTGCTGCTGGTTGAAGATGAAAGGGCAGAGCTGAGGACGGCCTCTAGAAGCTGCAAGTGACTCCCAGCTATCAGCTAGCATGAAGATGATGACCTCTGTCCTGCAACTATGAGCAACTGAATTCACCCAACAACATGAATGTGTTTGGATGGCTACTCTTCACCCAGAACCTCCAAAAAGAGCCAGTCCAACAAGTACCTTGATTTCAGCCTTGTGAGACCTGAGCAGAAAACTCAGGGGAACTCAGTGAAACTTCTGACTTACAGATCAGTAGGATAAAGGATGGGTGCTGTTATAAGCCACTAAGACTGTGGTCAAGTATTATCGCTCCTTGGAAGAAAAGCTATGACACACCTAGACAGCATATTAAAAAACAGAGATTATCACTTTGCTGACAGAGGTCTATATATAGCCAAAGATATGGCTTTTCCAGTAGTCACATACGGGTGTGAGAATTGGACCATAAAGAAGGCTGAGCGCTGAAGAATTGATGCTTTCAAACTGTGGTCCTGAAGAAGATTCTTGAAGGTCCCCTAGACAACAAGGAGATCAAACTGGTCAATCCTAAAGGAAATCAACCTTGAACACTCATTGGAAGGACAGATGCTGAAGCTCCAATACTTTGGCCACCTGATGCAAAGAGCTGACTCACTGGAAAAGACCTGATGATGGGAAAGATTAGGGACAGAAGGAGAAGACAACAGAGGATGAGATGGTTGGATGGCATCATCGACTCAATGAACATGAGTTTCAGCAAACTTGGGGAGATAGTGAAGCACAGGGAAGTCTGGAGTGTTGCAGTCCATGGGGTTTCAAAGAGTTGGACACGACTGAGTGACTGAACAAAACATTATGACAATAACAGAAAAAAACTATACAGTGAGGAAATAGCTAAAGTCAATCTGGGTTATTAGAAACATATAGTACTTTAACTGTGATAGTGAACATAAGAGACAGAATCAGATTTTTTAAAATGGTTACATTTTGTTTTGGAATCAGATCCTTGAATGGGCCATGCAGTTTTATTCACTCATTCTTTTATTCATTTAAAAGTGTTTATGGTGCGTATACTAGGCACTGGGCTTGGTTTTGAGGATATTGATAAAATTGACCTACAACCAATTTCTCAAACATAGTAAGCACTCAGTGTTTGTTGACTTGAATTAATGCTTTTAAGAAGCCTGAGTTTGGCACCTTAAAATTCTTAAGTTATATAGTGAATAAATATCTGTATCATCACAGCCCCTAAACCCACTCCCACATTGCTTTTCTTTAACTCTTCACCCAGAACCTCCAAAAGAGCCAGTCCAACAAGTACCTTGATTTCAGCCTTGTGAGACCTGAGCAGAAAACTCAGGGGAACTCAGTGAAACTTCTGACTTACAGATCAGTAGGATAAAGGATGGGTGCTGTTATAAGCCACTAAGACTGTGGTCAAGTATTATCGCTCCTTGGAAGAAAAGCTATGACACACCTAGACAGCATATTAAAAAACAGAGATTATCACTTTGCTGACAGAGGTCTATATATAGCCAAAGATATGGCTTTTCCAGTAGTCACATACGGGTGTGAGAATTGGACCATAAAGAAGGCTGAGCGCTGAAGAATTGATGCTTTCAAACTGTGGTCCTGAAGAAGATTCTTGAAGGTCCCCTAGACAACAAGGAGATCAAACTGGTCAATCCTAAAGGAAATCAACCTTGAACACTCATTGGAAGGACAGATGCTGAAGCTCCAATACTTTGGCCACCTGATGCAAAGAGCTGACTCACTGGAAAAGACCTGATGATGGGAAAGATTAGGGACAGAAGGAGAAGACAACAGAGGATGAGATGGTTGGATGGCATCATCGACTCAATGAACATGAGTTTCAGCAAACTTGGGGAGATAGTGAAGCACAGGGAAGTCTGGAGTGTTGCAGTCCATGGGGTTTCAAAGAGTTGGACACGACTGAGTGACTGAACAAAACATTATGACAATAACAGAAAAAAACTATACAGTGAGGAAATAGCTAAAGTCAATCTGGGTTATTAGAAACATATAGTACTTTAACTGTGATAGTGAACATAAGAGACAGAATCAGATTTTTTAAAATGGTTACATTTTGTTTTGGAATCAGATCCTTGAATGGGCCATGCAGTTTTATTCACTCATTCTTTTATTCATTTAAAAGTGTTTATGGTGCGTATACTAGGCACTGGGCTTGGTTTTGAGGATATTGATAAAATTGACCTACAACCAATTTCTCAAACATAGTAAGCACTCAGTGTTTGTTGACTTGAATTAATGCTTTTAAGAAGCCTGAGTTTGGCACCTTAAAATTCTTAAGTTATATAGTGAATAAATATCTGTATCATCACAGCCCCTAAACCCACTCCCACATGCTGCTTTTATCACTTTCATATTATCTTTGTTGCATATTTTTTACATGTGTATTTATTGTGTATACTCCTAAACAGATAAATACAATAGTTTAATTTTTTACTTTCAAATTAGGCATTATATTGTGTGTATGTCTGAAAACTGCAAATAACTGTCTTACAATTCACCTTTGAATTGATAGACTGGACAGACTGGGTTCTTTTGACTACAGATTGTTCCTCTGCCTGATATCTACAGCAGAGAGCAGGACCTGGATTCTGTCCCCTGACTGGCCATCATGATGCATTCAGAGCGATACACCAAGCTGGTCAGGAGGGAATACTTGCTTTGCTTTGTATATTTTCATTGCAACTGTAAAGATAAAGGACTCTTTGTAAGACTGTCCTTGGGATTCTACTTCAAATTTACTATAAATTTTGTCTTGATATGGAGAGATTCCAGATCTCTTGAACTTTACTTGGATCATGAATTTCTCTAACCATTATTTGTGTGAAAACTAGTAACCACTATTCAATCAAAATTTTGGAAAAAAGACATAGTCATTGGTTTCTGCCATCTGATCTTCTTGTTTTACTCCAGCTTGTCTTAGATCATTTGGTCCCAATATTTTCATCATGCTGTTTTTATACAAATGGAATTTTTTAAAAGGATAAAAGGAAAATTTTAGTTCCTAAAATTTGACTGACTCCAATTAGAGAGAGGAATGTGTGTGTGTGTGTGCGTATGCACTCAGTTGTGTCCAACTATTTGTGACCCCATGAGCTGCAGCCTGCCGGACTTCTCTGTCCATGGAATTTTCCAGGCAAAAATACTGGAGTCTGTTGCCATTTCCTACTCCAGGGGATCTTCCTGACCCAGAGATCTAATCTGAGTGTCCTGCACCTCCTGCACTGTAGGCAAATTCGTTACCACTGTGCCACCATAGCAAAGAATAGAAAGAGAAAAAAGAGACTTTAAAATATATGCATAATCTCACTGTAAAATGTAATTCTTAAGTAGCCCTAAAAGTACTACACATTATCAATTTCTTGAAAATTAACATAGAATGTTTATAAGCAATAATAGAAAGGTATAAAGATTTTATATATTCATAGGCTTATTGATAATACTTTTAAATATTTGGAAACAGATATATATGTAAATATGGGTATCTTAAACTCATTTGCAAACATTTATTGAAAGAAAAACTGAGGTTCAACATTTCACAACTGCCTTCTCCCCATTTATCACTTCAGAAAATACTCTTCAATTAACAATGTGAAAAGCATTAAATTTCTCCAAGCCTATTCCGTATGTTTTAGACTCTATCGTATTATTCTATATTTTCCATAGTTTATTAATAACAGAAAAGGTTACATTTACGCTTGTTAGGTAGTATTTCTTGTTCATGCCCTCCAATTCCCCAATAGAATATGAACTCCTTGAAGTTCTTCCTTTCTGTGTTTATATCACCAATAAATACCTAGGAGTTACCAAAAGTTATGTATTCACAGATCAACTTGCTTTTCAAAGATGGCAAATAATTTTCCTAAACATATAAAAAGTGTAAATATTAGAAATAGACATAAGCACTAAGATATAGTTCTTTAGTCTCTTTTCTTTGGTATAGTAGAAAAGCAGTAAATTTCGAGTAGCATTATTGGTTTGTCCATCTATCCATCCATCTATCCATTCATCCAACCACCCATCCAAGAAATGTGTATTGAGAACTAGTCATGTGCAAACACTCTTTCTTTCATTTACTCATTTAATTAACAGTCTGGATGAACTTTTTTTTTTCCTGTAAAATAGTGACAGTGGTCCCCATCTATTCTGCCAGGAGGTCTATGCGAGAGTGTTTTGAAAACTGTTAAGTTACCCTATAACAATGATAAAATATTACTATTATGACTAACACATTATCACTAGAAATGAACATATTCATGTAAATGAGGACCAGAAATTCATGGAATTGTATTCAAACATTTCCATCGTTCCCATATGTGCTCAGGCAAAAGGAGAATAAAGATAAGTTTCTATAAATTTTTTTCATGAGAGAACAAATCAAATACTTTGTAATGGATAAGAATACATTGTTCATTCATTTTAAAATTCACTTATTTTACAAACAAGTATTGTACCAATACTACATACAAAACATTATACAGGGCTTCCCTGGTGGGCCAGTGGTTAAAAAGTCCGCCTTGCAGTTCAAGGGGCACCGGTGTGATCCCTGGCCCGGGAAGATCCCACATGCTGCTCAGCGGCAGGACAAGTGTGTCCAATTAGGAGCCAGCGCTCTCAGGCACGTGTGCCCAGAGCTGGTGCTCTGCAATGATAGACGCCACTGCAATGGGAGGCCCACACAGGCCAAAGAATAAAGATGGATGAAAATAAATAAATAAAAAACCAATAAAAGAGGCCAAAAATTAAAAAAAAAACAAACATTATAGAAATCATCCCATGTGAAATGAACTCTTCACAGAAGACAGCTTAAGGATACTTGTGTTATTCCAAACCTTTAAAAGATCAAGTGATTTCAAATATTTTCATGTTTCTAATTATAAACAAAGTCCAATTATCATCTTGTTCCCACTTTCCACCCAGGATTCTAATGTCATGTAATGATGATGGCAGGTAATATTTTTTAGAATACTCCATTTGTGTCAGTAATGAGTGCTGCTCTACTTGTATTATAACATGTAATATCTATGACAAATTCAAAGGATAAATATTCTCATCTCATATGTTGGCAACTATGCCTTTGAGGCCATATTCTTAGTCACTATTTTACACTACCTCAGCTTTGTTTTCTGAATGCCTAGAGACTCCATTTCATATATATACTAGTGGCTAAATAATGTGACATTAATGTGATATGTCAGTGGTAATACCACTCCTGATGGAGCCTAGGTCTTACTTGTGTGTATAGATCACAGAAACATAAAGTGACCAGAATTCTGTAAACACAGGCAACTTTCCAACTTGTCTTTCCCATATACCACAGTTTTGGCAGCATAAAAAGTGGAATCGATTCTATGTGGAAAGTATAATAATACCTCTGAAAAGCTGGGAATGCTTCAAAGTTTGTCAAGCCAATCGATTCTATGCAAATTTTTTCATGAGAGAACAAATCAAATACTTTGTAATGGATAAGAATACATTGTTCATTCATTTTAAAATTCACTTATTTTACAAACAAGTATTGTACCAATACTACATACAAAACATTATACAGGGCTTCCCTGGTGGGCCAGTGGTTAAAAAGTCCGCCTTGCAGTTCAAGGGGCACCGGTGTGATCCCTGGCCCGGGAAGATCCCACATGCTGCTCAGCGGCAGGACAAGTGTGTCCAATTAGGAGCCAGCGCTCTCAGGCACGTGTGCCCAGAGCTGGTGCTCTGCAATGATAGACGCCACTGCAATGGGAGGCCCACACAGGCCAAAGAATAAAGATGGATGAAAATAAATAAATAAAAAACCAATAAAAGAGGCCAAAAATTAAAAAAAAACAAACATTATAGAAATCATCCCATGTGAAATGAACTCTTCACAGAAGACAGCTTAAGGATACTTGTGTTATTCCAAACCTTTAAAAGATCAAGTGATTTCAAATATTTTCATGTTTCTAATTATAAACAAAGTCCAATTATCATCTTGTTCCCACTTTCCACCCAGGATTCTAATGTCATGTAATGATGATGGCAGGTAATATTTTTTAGAATACTCCATTTGTGTCAGTAATGAGTGCTGCTCTACTTGTATTATAACATGTAATATCTATGACAAATTCAAAGGATAAATATTCTCATCTCATATGTTGGCAACTATGCCTTTGAGGCCATATTCTTAGTCACTATTTTACACTACCTCAGCTTTGTTTTCTGAATGCCTAGAGACTCCATTTCATATATATACTAGTGGCTAAATAATGTGACATTAATGTGATATGTCAGTGGTAATACCACTCCTGATGGAGCCTAGGTCTTACTTGTGTGTATAGATCACAGAAACATAAAGTGACCAGAATTCTGTAAACACAGGCAACTTTCCAACTTGTCTTTCCCATATACCACAGTTTTGGCAGCATAAAAAAGTGGAATCGATTCTATGTGGAAAGTATAATAATACCTCTGAAAAGCTGGGAATGCTTCAAAGTTTGTCAAGCCAAAGCCTGCAGCAAAGGCTTCTTTGACATCACACGACTCCAAACTTGTCTGCTTCTAATGGGTTCAACAAGAGTGATATTGATCACAGGCCTTTCTGTGCTGGGAAAGTTTGCTGGATCCAGCAATGGGTCTTCCTCCTCACTTACTGCTCAAGTGCAAATACAACAACCATTCAAAAAAGTAGTACGAGTGGCTCAGAGGATAAGGAATCCACCTGTAATGCAGGAAACACAGGTTCGATCCCTGGGTTGGGAAGATCCCCTGGAGGAAGGCATGGCAACCTGTCTCCAGAAACTTGCCTAGAGAATCCCATGGACAGAGAAACCTGATGCGTTGTAGTCCATACGGTTGCCAAGACTTGGACACGACTGAAGTCAGTGAACACACACAGACTGTCCTAGTTCTAATACATATTACAAGCAGGAAATTCTCCATAGGCTTAACTCGATAAAATCAGATGTGATGTTTTTTTCTATTTACATAAGTAGAAATTTCATTGAAATCCTTGACTGAGAGGGACTAGAACAGATAACGGCTACGCAGAATTTGACTTTGCTGGAGCTGAGATATGGCAAGATGGAGGTTGCCTATCAACTTCCTCATTTGAAGCCTGCACCAGAGGCTCTTTGTACAAAGTGGAGGACTATGTATGCATATTGTTGCCTGTTCAAGGGTGGAACAAGTTCAGTCACCTAATCAGTAGCATAAAACTAAGACTACACAAGTAGAGATGTTAAGACGACCTTTGCTACTGGCGTACAAAACAGTATAGGTTACCTTATCTAACAGTACGAAACAAACTTGTTATCTTAGATTATTTTTAAAGTTTATTTAATTATAAAAGGAAGAGCTACATAAAGGCTTTGGGAATCAGTTCAGTCGCTCAGTGACTCTTTGCCACCCCATGGACTGCAAGCGTTAGGCTTCCCTGACCTTCACCATCTCTCGAACTTGCTCAAATTCATGTCCATTGACTCGTAAGGTCTTACTTGTGTGTATAGATCACAGAAACATAAAGTGACCAGAATTCTGTAAACACAGGCAACTTTCCAACTTGTCTTTCCCATATACCACAGTTTTGGCAGCATAAAAAAGTGGAATCGATTCTATGTGGAAAGTATAATAATACCTCTGAAAAGCTGGGAATGCTTCAAAGTTTGTCAAGCCAAAGCCTGCAGCAAAGGCTTCTTTGACATCACACGACTCCAAACTTGTCTGCTTCTAATGGGTTCAACAAGAGTGATATTGATCACAGGCCTTTCTGTGCTGGGAAAGTTTGCTGGATCCAGCAATGGGTCTTCCTCCTCACTTACTGCTCAAGTGCAAATACAACAACCATTCAAAAAAGTAGTACGAGTGGCTCAGAGGATAAGGAATCCACCTGTAATGCAGGAAACACAGGTTCGATCCCTGGGTGGGGAAGATTCCCTGGAGGAATGCATGGCAACCTGTCGCCAGAAACTTGCCTAGAGAATCCCATGGACAGAGAAACCTGATGCGTTGTAGTCCATACGGTTGCCAAGACTTGGACACGACTGAAGTCAGTGAACACACACAGACTGTCCTAGTTCTAATACATATTACAAGCAGGAAATTCTCCATAGGCTTAACTCGATAAAATCAGATGTGATGTTTTTTTCTATTTACATAAGTAGAAATTTCATTGAAATCCTTGACTGAGAGGGACTAGAACAGATAACGGCTACGCAGAATTTGACTTTGCTGGAGCTGAGATATGGCAAGATGGAGGTTGCCTATCAACTTCCTCATTTGAAGCCTGCACCAGAGGCTCTTTGTACAAAGTGGAGGACTATGTATGCATATTGTTGCCTGTTCAAGGGTGGAACAAGTTCAGTCACCTAATCAGTAGCATAAAACTAAGACTACACAAGTAGAGATGTTAAGACGACCTTTGCTACTGGCGTACAAAACAGTATAGGTTACCTTATCTAACAGTACGAAACAAACTTGTTATCTTAGATTATTTTTAAAGTTTATTTAATTATAAAAGGAAGAGCTACATAAAGGCTTTGGGAATCAGTTCAGTCGCTCAGTGACTCTTTGCCACCCCATGGACTGCAAGCGCGTTAGGCTTCCCTGACCTTCACCATCTCTCAGAACTTGCTCAAATTCATGTCCATTGACTCAGTGGTGCTATCCAACCATCTCATCCTCTGTCATCCCTTTTCCTTTTGCTTTCTATTTTTTCCAGTTTATAAGGGTCGCCTCCTTACATCAGATGGCCAAAAGTATGGGAGCTTCAGCTTCGACATCATTCCTTCCAATGAAAGAAGAAACAAAAACACATCCATTTAAAACGTTTTTAGATGTTGCCACAAGGTGGCGCAGAGTCCAGTCCAGCTTGGTTTTCTTGAGTCAAGGAGAAGTCAAGGGAGATTAGAAGGCGAAAAGGCCCCTTCAGAGGAGGTAAAGCAGAAAGGTGGAGCACCCTGGGGTGGAGGTGGTGGTATTGGGGTGGCGGTGGGGGTGTGGTGGTAGTTTATTTGCAAATAGGGAAACTTAGGACCTGCCAGTAGTATTTTCTCTAGAGACTGAGCTCCTCCTTCTCTTCAGGACAGCCGTGCTTTTTACACCTCTTCCTCCTAACTCGAATCTTTGTTTTTCTTCCTAAGCCTGCCTCAACCATGCTTGTTTTTTAGTCTTTAGAAGTGACTACACAATGTATACACCCATGGAGTGCAAACTTTCTTCCTTAGTCATAACACATTTTTGAGGTGAGTCCATGAATATTTTCATAGACTGTGAACTGCCCAAGTACTGTAACCTATAACCAGTGATCCAAACAGACTAGTTACCACTGATCAGGTGTTCTGCCTTTAATCCACATTCCTCCCCTCTTCGCTTGAGGGAACTGGGAGAGTATGTGGAAGGTTAGTTACATCAAAGCGACGTTCCACAGGCTTCAGCTTGACGTCCTTGGAAGAGCATCCAGGTGTTTCAACATTTTCCATCTCGGTTGTCAGCTCTCATTGCCACAGCAGGGCAACCTCTGAGGAAGTCAACCTGGAGGATCCCCTGTGGGGTACTGGTTTTCTTTTTTCCAGAGAAAGGTCTGGGCGTGAGACGAAAGTCCTGCTATTATGACTGACTCACATTCTTTGAGGTGGTTGGCATTCCTGCTGATGAGCATAGTTGAGATTTAGCAGACCTAAAACAACACTTGGAAAACTTCATGTTTCTGGTAAACATTACTCACTCTCACAGCAAGTGTTCCACTGTGAGATTATTATTAAGCGATGATATTCCTCAAGAAGTAATTAATATATAGTTTTTGAGTGAAAGAGCTGCCTCATAAATACATACATATCTCATCTCAGTTGGAAACTCGTGTTTGATCAGTCTTGGGTACTTTAGGTTCTGGCAATCTTGCTGTGGTTCTCGCTGTCTTCTGAGCTTTACCATAATGGCAGGTACAGCAAAATAAACACAAAAAGAAAAGCTGGTCAAGTTCTCTTGCTATTTTCAGGAGAGGGTCTGTTATACTTAGAAAATGTTGCTTTCCTGGAAATGGAATTCAACATGGATCGTGGGTATGGAGCATGAGTAGGAACTCAGTTCCGGGTTTGCCATAACAATGTTATAAATGCCAGCAGTCACTGAATGCTCAGTATATACTAAGCATGGTGCCATGGATGTCACCCATTTATCACAGCAACCCCATGCATCAGGTACTTTCATTACCTTTATTTTATAGAGAAGACAATCTTGGCACAGAAAAGTTAAGCAACCCTCCTGAAGTCACGGAATTGCTAAGAGAAAGAATATGCAAGTTGCCAGGCCATGTTACATAGCCTAGTCTCTTACCTACCATATGGGACAAGCTCCATTTGGAACTCTACAGATAAACGTAACTGTATAGGAATGAGATAAAGGAGCTCATTGCTTTAGCAGCTGGTCTGTTAAGCAACTCATCCATTTGGCAACCTTATATATTTGGACTATAATTGCAAACCAGGGATAAAATAATACAGCAGCTGTGAGTTTCTAAAAACACACCCAGTCAAGGCACTAAGGCACAGTTATAGGATTCCTGGGGGGGCATAGCTGACCTTCACTTCAACTGTAATTACTGTTATCACACATACATCACGCTTACTACCATATCACACAACTTATCTATGGTTACTGTGGACATAAATGGTTTCCAAATGAAAGGCAATTTAGATCTGCTGTCACTGACTTTTATATACTCAGAAGAGGGTGCGTCATTGACTTGTATATGTACAGAAAGCAATAAGAGAAAAGCTAAATGAAAAAAACCATAATACCCAAGTTTATAGGTTTAGTGCAAGGGCCTAAATCCATATCAATTTTACTAAGCCCCAGAGCCATTGTATCTTTGCAGTGAAGCTCATTAAGAAATGTTCATGTGGGTGACATGAACATTTGAGATGAAAAAAATCCAAATGCTGTTTGATTGCTGGTTCAAGAAGAAGAAAACATAAAATGCTATTTAGAAAGCTTTCTATTCAGATTGGTTACTTTTGAAATTGACATATGATACCTCAGGGAGTAAATGTGCTACCACAAACAAAGTTCATTTAGCCACCGTGATGTTCCCTGTGGGGTCCTTGTGGTTAAGGCTGATTGTATTTTTTTGCTTCTGTGAGATAGCAGACCTCCTGAAACAAAAGTCCTTCATTATGACCTTGTGCGGAGACAGTTGGTGCCTGCTAGGCACACAGGGACATCTCACCGTGTGGGGCTGCCAGCAAGAAGGGACTTTTCAGTGTTAAATGCAGCTTAGAAGATCCTGTCGGAAGGCAGGGTTGCTGGGAGGTGGTGTTTCTGTCTACAGAACTTCAAAGTAGCTTCTTTATCATGATAGATGCACAAAAAAAGCACAAAATATTGAACATGACTCACTTCTTAGCGAACAGATGCACATACATGTTTTTTGGCAAAAAGCTCAAGACTCAGACTTGTCTTGCCAGCAACTGATAAAGTTTTCATTAAAATGCTGATTGTCTTAATAAGGGACTAGAGGTCTCAGCCTAAGAAGCAAAAATACATGAGCACCTTTCTCTGCATTACTTTAAAAGCAGCCACCCTTGTGCAGATTTAGTAGGGTCTCTACTGTTAGATAGGAAGCAAAAATGTGAGAAACATTCCATTAATACTTGACTTTATTTCACAAACTTACTCTGAACACTCAGGTTTTAGAAAAGGGGTACTAGTTTACAAACAGCATCAATCGCATCAAAAAATCCATCAAAGTCCATTTGCTTGTGCTTTTTTCCATCATAACTCTCAAGATTTTTGAAAAAAACACAACAGTTAAATGTCACTCTGGGAGCATATGTAGTAAAAATAGAAGGAAACTTCTTATTAATTTGTTTTTATGTGACCACCAGAAAACTTTGCTGTTAAGCTGAATGTTAAGTCTAGAACACAGAGAAGGTTTTTCTTCTCTGGTGAAGAGAAACATGTCAATAAACACTAAGGACCTATTATAGATCTATAGGGTCTCAAAGTCAGACACGACTTAGCGACTGAGGAATAACAAAGTGGCTAAAAGTAACTGGAGTATAGCCTGAATAGGATGGGGAGAAATGGTGCTAGTGGTAAAGAACTCCCCTGCCAAATGCAGAAGACATAAGAGACGCAGGTTCTATCCCTGGGTTGGGAAGGTCCCCTGGAGTAGGAAATGGCAACCCACTCCAGTATTCTTTCCTAGAGAATCCCATGGACAGAAGAGCCTTATAGGGGCCCATGAGGTCTCAAAAGAGATCATGGGGAGCTTCCCTGGTGGTCCAGTGGGAAGAGAGTCTGCCTTGCACTGCAAGGGGTGCCGGTTCTATCCCTGGCACGGGATGATCCCACATGCTGTGGAGTGGCAGGACCGATGTGTCCAATTACGAGCCAGCGCTCTGGAGCACATGCGCCCAGTGCTGATGCTCTGCTACAGGGGAGGCCACTGCAATGGGAGGCCCACACAGGCCAAAGAATAAAGATGGATGAAAATAAATAAATGAAAGATCAATAAAAAGTGGCCAAAAATTAAAAAAGAGAGAGAGATGATGCGGTCCATGGGGTCTTAAAAGAGCTGGACATGACTTAGGATTTAAACAACAACAAAGTGCATATAGTAACTGGAGTATAGCCTGCGTGGAGTAAGGAGAAATAAGGTGGGAATGAATTAATAATACCTGTGAAGGTAAAAATTTGGTGCATTGCTAGCCACACTCACAATTAAGAGGGGAGTAATCTCAAGTAAAAGTTATGGGCCTGATTATGTGCCTGAGGGCTAGCACTGCCTGGGCGTAAAATAGATGTTTATAGTAACTATGAATTGCCTCCATTTAAATATAGCAGCTATAAATCTCAGGCTACCATTCAGGCTGCATTCTATGTGACCTGTAACCAGCATCAAACTTGAATGATCCTCCCTTCATAGTTTCTCCCCTTGGGTAGAAACATGAAGCATGAAAGCACATTTATGTTTTTCTTCTGTATGCACTGTTGAAGTGAAGTGTTAGTCACTCAGTTGTGATCAGCTCTTTATGACCTCATGAACTCTAGCTTGTCAGGCTTCTCTCTTCATGGAATTCTCCAGGCTAATACTGGAATGGGTTGCCATTCCTTTCTCCAGTGGAGCTTCCCAACCCAGGGATCAAGCACTATTAGCTGTATCTGATTTTGTTACATTCAACAAAGAAATACTGGCAGCTTTTCGTTTGGGAACATCTATCATATGAAGCACTGTGGAATTTGGACACTCTCTTCTCTGCAGAACCTCTCTAATGAACCGATTACACACTACTCTCTCCTGGTCTGTTGGTTACTCTCCTTGCCCAGCCTCCATCCACTAATCACGTGACTTTCTTGCTTTTTATCCCTTATACTCTGGACCATCATCTTTTCTTTCTTGCAGTCTTCTGTGATACCAAACAAGCCATATAGGATGTAATTTAATAAAATTGAAAGGATTATGGGGTGAAGACGCCCCATTGAGCATAGATGCAGAACGACTTACCCTGGTTCTGGCTTCTCTTGCTGGGTCAAAGTGTCTGGGAAACTAGTAGCTGCTTGTAGCAGGAACCTACTCTTAGTAATCTGCCTCAGTTCTGGCTTATTTTCCTCACCCATCACGAAATCACTGCCTGTAATATCAGAAGATTTATAAATGTATATGTTTAAGTCTCTACTCTTCTGTGATAGCAACGTGGCTTCCATCTTTCTAGGTCACTCCAACCTCTGAAGCTGCCTCCCACTCTCTCTCTCTGACTTTGGCACTTTTGCTGCCTCTTGTAAGGATTCTTGGGGTTACATTGGGTCCACCAGGATAATCTTCCCATCTCAGGATCTTTAACTTAATCATACTCACAGAGTCCTTTGGTCAAATAATGTAACCTACCCAAATTCTGGGGTTTGGGACATGGACATCATTTTTTTGAGGGGAAGAAGGTGTTAATCTATCTACTATTCAGGCTGCATTCTATGTGACCTGTAACCAGCATCAAACTTGAATGATCCTCCCTTCATAGTTTCTCCCCTTGGGTAGAAACATGAAGCATGAAAGCACATTTATGTTTTTCTTCTGTATGCACTGTTGAAGTGAAGTGTTAGTCACTCAGTTGTGATCAGCTCTTTATGACCTCATGAACTCTAGCTTGTCAGGCTTCTCTCTTCATGGAATTCTCCAGGCTAATACTGGAATGGGTTGCCATTCCTTTCTCCAGTGGAGCTTCCCAACCCAGGGATCAAGCACTATTAGCTGTATCTGATTTTGTTACATTCAACAAAGAAATACTGGCAGCTTTTCGTTTGGGAACATCTATCATATGAAGCACTGTGGAATTTGGACACTCTCTTCTCTGCAGAACCTCTCTAATGAACCGATTACACACTACTCTCTCCTGGTCTGTTGGTTACTCTCCTTGCCCAGCCTCCATCCACTAATCACGTGACTTTCTTGCTTTTTATCCCTTATACTCTGGACCATCATCTTTTCTTTCTTGCAGTCTTCTGTGATACCAAACAAGCCATATAGGATGTAATTTAATAAAATTGAAAGGATTATGGGGTGAAGACGCCCCATTGAGCATAGATGCAGAACGACTTACCCTGGTTCTGGCTTCTCTTGCTGGGTCAAAGTGTCTGGGAAACTAGTAGCTGCTTGTAGCAGGAACCTACTCTTAGTAATCTGCCTCAGTTCTGGCTTATTTTCCTCACCCATCACGAAATCACTGCCTGTAATATCAGAAGATTTATAAATGTATATTTTTAAGTCTCTACTATTCTGTGATAGCAACGTGGCTTCCATCTTTCTAGGTCACTCCAACCTCTGAAGCTGCCTCCCACTCTCTCTCTCTGACTTTGGCACTTTTGCTGCCTCTTGTAAGGATTCTTGGGGTTACATTGGGTCCACCAGGATAATCTTCCCATCTCAGGATCTTTAACTTAATCATACTCACAGAGTCCTTTGGTCAAATAATGTAACCTACCCAAATTCTGGGGTTTGGGACATGGACATCATTTTTTTGAGGGGAAGAAGGTGTTAATCTATCTACTATCGAGTCTTAGTGTGAGAGACTGAAGTTTAATATTCAGTAGGCCTAGATCATCTGATAGAAAACACAAGGAAGCTTCAGCTTTCTGTAATTAACCTTTTATTGAGGAACAGCTATGTGTCAAGATCTATACAATTTGTGGGGACTGTAGAACCATAGCAACAACAAAACAATAACAAATACCACAACCACCTATATGTGAAGTATTTTTATATACTAGGCAGTTGAGATAAATTATCTCTATATTTCACAAGAGTTCTGAAAGATTTTACCTCCATTTTACAAGTGCAGAAACCAAACCTTAAAGTGGATGAAACAGCAACAACTGGATTCCAAACATAGGTTTTCTTACTACAAAATGTAAACCTTTGAATTAAAATACATTGCCTTTCCCCTCACTTTATTCATTGGGATACCTGAGGGCTTTTCCTATGTCCATGTCAATAATGAATAATGCCCTGTGTATGAAAATGTGGGTTCAACAGATATGGTGAGTTATCTGGTGAGTTATATCTCAAGTGAGTTATAATCTAGTCTCACCTGGGTGTGAATTTTACTGCAGCAACATAATTCTCTTTTCTTTGTTTCTTTCTTTAATTTTCTATTAGATTAAAATATATCTTTAAACTCTTTTTTGTTAGATTTGAGTATTTCTTGAAGTGAAAGAAAACAAGGTTTCTAAGTGCTGCTGAGTCAGATTCTTTTTTAAAAGTATAGATGACGTCAAAGGTAGTGACTTGGAAAAGAAACTACTCTTAGTAATCTGCCTCAGTTCTGGCTTATTTTCCTCACCCATCACGAAATCACTGCCTGTAATATCAGAAGATTTATAAATGTATATTTTAAGTCTCTACTATTCTGTGATAGCAACGTGGCTTCCATCTTTCTAGGTCACTCCAACCGCTGAAGCTGCCTCCCACGCTCTCTCTCTGACTTTGGCACTTTTGCTGCCTCTTGTAAGGATTCTTGGGGTTACATTGGGTCCACCAGGATAATCTTCCCATCTCAGGATCTTTAACTTAATCATACTCACAGAGTCCTTTGGTCAAATAATGTAACCTACCCAAATTCTGGGGTTTGGGACATGGACATCATTTTTTTGAGGGGAAGAAGGTGTTAATCTATCTACTATCGAGTCTTAGTGTGAGAGACTGAAGTTTAATATTCAGTAGGCCTAGATCATCTGATAGAAAACACAAGGAAGCTTCAGCTTTCTGTAATTAACCTTTTATTGAGGAACAGCTATGTGTCAAGATCTATACAATTTGTGGGGACTGTAGAACCATAGCAACAACAAAACAATAACAAATACCACAACCACCTATATGTGAAGTATTTTTATATACTAGGCAGTTGAGATAAATTATCTCTATATTTCACAAGAGTTCTGAAAGATTTTACCTCCATTTTACAAGTGCAGAAACCAAACCTTAAAGTGGATGAAACAGCAACAACTGGATTCCAAACATAGGTTTTCTTACTACAAAATGTAAACCTTTGAATTAAAATACATTGCCTTTCCCCTCACTTTATTCATTGGGATACCTGAGGGCTTTTCCTATGTCCATGTCAATAATGAATAATGCCCTGTGTATGAAAATGTGGGTTCAACAGATATGGTGAGTTATCTGGTGAGTTATATCTCAAGTGAGTTATAATCTAGTCTCACCTGGGTGTGAATTTTACTGCAGCAACATAATTCTCTTTTCTTTGTTTCTTTCTTTAATTTTCTATTAGATTAAAATATATCTTTAAACTCTTTTTTGTTAGATTTGAGTATTTCTTGAAGTGAAAGAAAACAAGGTTTCTAACTGCTGATGAGTCAGATTCTGATTATATTGTGGTATGAAACCTATTTTTCAAGTAATAGATGACGTCAAAGGTAGTGACTTGGAAAAGAAGGAGATAGGAGAGGTTTTCTTTTGAACTGGAAAGAGTTATAACTGGAGAGATGAGATGGTGACAGTTCAGCAAGATGTATGTGTGTGAAAGAATTAGAATCTCATTAAGATGGAATTTCCATCTGATCCAACGGATGGAAACTTTGTAAGAGTATTAGTTGGCTTTGTAGACAATAGAGAAATAAATTGTTTCTTGAGCCTATGATTTATAACTGCTATGTTTAAAGAAAGTTAACCAATATTTGTTAAAGATCTTATTTGTGCTCAGAACAGTCCTAGGCAATTTGACACAATTAAGCTCATAAGTCAGTATCTTTTACTTGATGTTTGAAATTCTAGATGGAAGTTGGAAGTGGTAAAGTACCAAATTCTGATCTTACTTCAGTTGGAATTTTGCTTTTTTCTTATGTTAAAAGAATTGTCTGAAGGAATGAAATATATAATTGAGAAACAAATTATTTTCTAACTAGGTTCACTGGAGTGTTATTTATTTCTCATTGATTTGTATCTGTTATAGAAAAAGATTGTAAGTTCTGGGGAAGAGAGTCTAATACATCAGAAGAGGTTGGTTAAAGTTGGAAATTGGGTACTAATAGCTATTATGGATTGAATTATGTTCCCCTTGAAATTAAATCTTAACCCCTAGTACTTCAGAATGTGACTTTATTTGGAAAGAGTCACACACACAGGGAGAACTCCATATAGATACCAAGACAGAGATTGGGGTAATATGCCTACAAGATATAGGATACCATGCATGCTCAGTTGTGTCTGACTCTGCGACCCCATGGACTGTAGTCCATCAGATTCCTCTGCCCATGAAATTTTCCAGACAAGAATACTGGAGTGGGTCGCCATTTCTTACTCCAGAGGATCTTTCCTACCCAGGGATTGAAACTGTATCTCCTGCATTAGAAGGTGGATTCTTTACCACTGTGCCACCTGGGAAGGAATGTCAAAGAATCCTGACAAACCAGCAGAAGAGGAGGGAGTCAAGTCTAGCTCCAGAACTGTGAGACACTAAGGTTCTGTTGATTAGGCCCTTCAGTCTGTGGTACTTTGTTACAGCAACCCTCAGAAACTAACATGATAGTTGAACTTTTTAGGGAAGAAGTATTTGATTTAACAAAATCCTGATAAATCTCCAGAGCCCAATTCCAAATCATTTTATTGGGGCATCCTCCTTTTCTGTCAATTTTGGTTTTTATTATTACCATCCCACTGAGTGATAAAACTCTAGATCTTGGATTTTGCCATGTAAGTGAATAGTGGTATACAAAGCCACTATTTGTTCTCTGTGCAATACCAAAATCACTTTATAATGCTGTAATGGTTTTGGTGACATAATCCTTGGGATTAAGGCAGTCTATAACAACTGAGAAACATTAACATATAAAAATAGATCATATCTTTAAAGAGGCTAAAGGCAAGACAAATGTTAATCGGGTTGTTAAAATTCAGAGCAACTAAAATTTTATACTTAATTAGTAGGTGAATATAATGACATCATTTTTTTCTTTACAAGGCAATTTATTATTGAATTGAAGTAGTCTTATGACCTTAAGACAGGAAACATGGATTAGAGCAGTTCATTTTGAGGGGAGATTATGTTTATCCATGAACAAGATATTAATGATTTATAAATAAAGATTTTCTATATCTTGATTGTAGAAACTGCTTGGGCCATTCTATTTAACTTCTGAGGATAATCTCACTTATTGGATGGTATCCAAGATACATGGTGTGGAGGACAAAGGAGACTCTAAGATGCAAAGGTTAGCCTTAAAATAAATTGATTTCTCATTTCTGATTCATTTAACAATCTGATGGTAGGTGTGAGAAACATATAAAGACTAATAGGACATTCCCTGATTTTAGAAACTTGTTGTTTACTGGAAGGGATGAAAAACTGTGACCAAAGAATTACAGTTCAGAGAAGTCAGTCCAACAGTGGGGTGCAGATAGATGTGTAAGTGTCTCTGAAATCAAGCAAACTGTATCCTGATTAGAAGGTGGATTCTTTACCACTGTGCCACCTGGGAAGGAATGTCAAAGAATCCTGACAAACCAGCAGAAGAGGAGGAGTCAAGTCTAGCTCCAGAACTGTGAGACACTAAGGTTCTGTTGATTAGGCCCTTCAGTCTGTGGTACTTTGTTACAGCAACCCTCAGAAACTAACATGATAGTTGAACTTTTTAGGGAAGAAGTATTTGATTTAACAAAATCCTGATAAATCTCCAGAGCCCAATTCCAAATCATTTTATTGGGGCATCCTCCTTTTCTGTCAATTTTGGTTTTTATTATTACCATCCCACTGAGTGATAAAACTCTAGATCTTGGATTTTGCCATGTAAGTGAATAGTGGTATACAAAGCCACTATTTGTTCTCTGTGCAATACCAAAATCACTTTATAATGCTGTAATGGTTTTGGTGACATAATCCTTGGGATTAAGGCAGTCTATAACAACTGAGAAACATTAACATATAAAAATAGATCATATCTTTAAAGAGGCTAAAGGCAAGACAAATGTTAATCGGGTTGTTAAAATTCAGAGCAACTAAAATTTTATACTTAATTAGTAGGTGAATATAATGACATCATTTTTTTCTTTACAAGGCAATTTATTATTGAATTGAAGTAGTCTTATGACCTTAAGACAGGAAACATGGATTAGAGCAGTTCATTTTGAGGGGAGATTATGTTTATCCATGAACAAGATATTAATGATTTATAAATAAAGATTTTCTATATCTTGATTGTAGAAACTGCTTGGGCCATTCTATTTAACTTCTGAGGATAATCTCACTTATTGGATGGTATCCAAGATACATGGTGTGGAGGACAAAGGAGACTCTAAGATGCAAAGGTTAGCCTTAAAATAAATTGATTTCTCATTTCTGATTCATTTAACAATCTGATGGTAGGTGTGAGAAACATATAAAGACTAATAGGACATTCCCTGATTTTAGAAACTTGTTGTTTACTGGAAGGGATGAAAAACTGTGACCAAAGAATTACAGTTCAGAGAAGTCAGTCCAACAGTGGGGTGCAGATAGATGTGTAAGTGTCTCTGAAATCACACTTGAGCTCATCACAAACTCAGTGGTTATTTATTTGTTATTTATTTTTGGCTATGCACTGTGGCATGTGGAATCTTAGTTCCCTGACGAGGGATTGAACCCATGCCCCCTGCAATGGAAGGGCAGAGTGTTGACCACTGGACTTCCAGAGAATTCCTCAGTGGTCTTTCTTTTAGCTTGGAGGTTGCCCGGTAGATGTTTTCCCTGCTCCAAGACAATTTGACTAGGATCTACTGTTATCATAAAGCATGTCAGAGATTGAATTATGTGTTTCCTTCTAATTCTGCTCTTTCAATGATTTTTCTTAGTCTCATCAGTTCTTCTTAAAAGGCCAGAAGGACACCTATGTCAAGATATTCAAGCTAGTAATTAGTTTAAACTTGGCAACAGTTCTGAATTTCTTCCAGAAAGAACTATGCTGATTAAGGAGATTCATCACTACAGTATTTGAGAAAAGCAATCTATAAACTCTGTTATGAACTTAGAAGTTATGAGTGTGACACTGAAGACTTGTTTGTCTTGTGCTTTTACCATTTCATCTTTGAAATACACATGAAACCAAACCTTCTCCTGTTCTATTGAAACTTCTTCGCCTAGTTACTCAAGTCACAGAACTGAAAGTCATTCTAATCCTTTGTCTCCTTTGATGTTTCCTGTTGAGAGATGGTTTTCTGTTGGGTGTCTTATATTTCTGCAAGTCTTGCAAGCGGGGCACTGAGTGCCCATTGTTTGAGATCGTCTTTATAAGTATGTCCGTAGAGAGCAGAGTCTTGAAAGACAGAAGTAGTGTCTCTGGAGCAACGTGAAGTTTTGCTTATTGTCTTAGAAGAGAGAGATAGTATCTTCCTCCAGAGAAAAAGACACAATGCTTAATGCTCAGGAGAAACTTTGAGGCTCCCTAAATGCAGGGTTCTTTCCCAGTAATGTAATCTGAGGCGTGTGTCGTTGTCATCTGGTCCTTCTCTGTGTCACCTGTGGACAGAGAGGCTCAGGGTACTGGCACAAAAATGCAGATACCTCTGGCTACTGCTAGGAAGACTACACTCTACTTTGTCTCCGACCCAGGAGACTTGTGTCTGCTCTCAGCATCCATGAAAAACTAACAGGTTAAACTGTTAGCTTGCAAGTAAGGCAGAATTTCTGACTTTTTACAATTGTTAACATTTTCCTTAGTCAGGTATTTACCCTTTATCAAGCTTGCCACTGAACTTTATAGCATATTTCCTCTCCAGAGATCTACAATTCTTCTTTTTATTTGAACTCAATTTTGTAGCTACTTGATATCGTTCCTGAGTGTTCTCTTGCCTCTATTCTTAATCAGTCCTCAAAACAGTTAAAATGATCCTTTCTAAAATGATAACTATAGATCCTTCCTCTGATAAAATCTTGCATTGACTTCTCAAGGAAGGTGAGGGTGTCATGTATGTGGCAAAGGCTATGTCAGGATAATTGCAAATCCCATGGAGTAGCATCAAAGAATTTTCATGCATCATGAAAATTAAGTACAA
Source organism: Tragulus kanchil (assembly GCA_022376925.1). NCBI lineage: Eukaryota > Metazoa > Chordata > Mammalia > Artiodactyla > Tragulidae > Tragulus > Tragulus kanchil. The sequence goes on from JAIOJX010000026.1 coordinate 205,082,606, forward strand.
TTTTCTACCTCAGTTTTTGGTGTCCCGAAAGCACATACTATATTCTACTCTTAGTATACTATGGGTTTTTCAAATTCCTAATACTCTTCTATATGTATGCCTTTGCATGTACTAGAACGACCCACATACCCCACTCCTTAAACCATCCTGGCCTGGTAGGTCTTATCCATCCATTTAGAGTCAATTAGTTTTCTTTTAGAGAGAAACTTTTTCCCAGACCCCACTCTACAATACAACATAGACATATGCCTCTTACTTCTATAGTATCTTAAGCACATCTCCAAATTTATTTTTATAGTATGGCATCATAATTGTTAGCTTGCTCACCTGTATTATCTGCTAAGGAAGAAAGCCACATCTTGTATCCTCTGTGTGCCAAACAGTTCCACATTATTTTTTTATAGGTACATGATTGAGCATATAATTAAGGAGTATAACAGAGTATAAATGTGTTCTGGAAACCAATATGTACCCAAGTAGCTAATATGAAGGTGATTGATGAAGTTATCTTTTGTATATGCAGAACGTGATCAACCTTTCACTACTTTTTTTTTTTTTGATAATACTGACACATTATCTATAGACAAGAGTTATAAATATCATCAATGAATCAGCCATTCAATAATTTCTTGGCCTCTGTTGACACAGCTGGCCTTGGTCTGTGTTACTAACTTTATGCCAGTCAGTTTGAAAACACTCAAAACAGTGATTGCAACAACTCGTGAATGAACCCAAGTTTAATAGTAAACAGGATTTTCCTGAGTTGTGTTGTGGGAATGACATCAAGTGATTCAGATAACTGCTACTTGATCACTCTATTGAACTCAATTTTGTAGCTACTTGATATCGTTCCTGAGTGTTCTCTTGCCTCTATTCTTAATCAGTCCTCAAAACAGTTAAAATGATCCTTTCTAAAATGATAACTATAGATCCTTCCTCTGATAAAATCTTGCATTGACTTCTCAAGGAAGGTGAGGGTGTCATGTATGTGGCAAAGGCTATGTCAGGATAATTGCAAATCCCATGGAGTAGCATCAAAGAATTTTCATGCATCATGAAAATTAAGTACAATTTTCTACCTCAGTTTTTGGTGTCCCGAAAGCACATACTATATTCTACTCTTAGTATACTATGGGTTTTTCAAATTCCTAATACTCTTCTATATGTATGCCTTTGCATGTACTAGAACGACCCACATACCCCACTCCTTAAACCATCCTGGCCTGGTAGGTCTTATCCATCCATTTAGAGTCAATTAGTTTTCTTTTAGAGAGAAACTTTTTCCCAGACCCCACTCTACAATACAACATAGACATATGCCTCTTACTTCTATAGTATCTTAAGCACATCTCCAAATTTATTTTTATAGTATGGCATCATAATTGTTAGCTTGCTCACCTGTATTATCTGCTAAGGAAGAAAGCCACATCTTGTATCCTCTGTGTGCCAAACAGTTCCACATTATTTTTTTATAGGTACATGATTGAGCATATAATTAAGGAGTATAACAGAGTATAAATGTGTTCTGGAAACCAATATGTACCCAAGTAGCTAATATGAAGGTGATTGATGAAGTTATCTTTTGTATATGCAGAACGTGATCAACCTTTCACTACTTTTTTTTTTTTTGATAATACTGACACATTATCTATAGACAAGAGTTATAAATATCATCAATGAATCAGCCATTCAATAATTTCTTGGCCTCTGTTGACACAGCTGGCCTTGGTCTGTGTTACTAACTTTATGCCAGTCAGTTTGAAAACACTCAAAACAGTGATTGCAACAACTCTACGTGAATGAACCCAAGTTTAATAGTAAAAACAGGATTTTCCTGAGTTGTGTTGTGGGAAACCTGAGAAATACATCTGGGAAATGTGTGATAAAAACACCCCCATTCTACTCCTGTTTACCCTTGGAAAGAAGGAACATTCTGTGGCTACTTCCAGTGGCTTTAAATACATCTCTTTGCTTCCTTCCCAAAGTTGACCTTACGTTCCCAGTTAAGGTGAATCAAAGGAAGTGGGAGGCTATCTTATTTGGGGTAAAACTGCCACATAAGGAAAGGCAAGAACAAGAAGCCAGCAGAACACTGTGTGCCCTTCCTCTACCTCTCTGTCCTGGGTATGTTTTCATAGTCTCTCAGTTTGAGTTCACGGAAGCCCCAGGAAGGAAAGCCAAGTCAGAAGATGAGATTGGGTGAAGAACTCTGAAAAGTGAAACACCCTGGGCTCCCTGTTTAACTGATGAGGCAACTCCTCTTACTCCCAAACACTGGCTCATCTCAAATATCAACCCACAGACACAGATGGGATGGTACCTTCCAAGCGTGGGCACCAGGATGAACCCGTGATGGGTCAGTGTCACCTCATCAAAGTCAGAGGGAAGAGGCTGGCAGGAGTTCCTCCAGGGAGGTAGTTCCAACCAAGATTCCTACCTGAAAGTAGAAGCCTGTTCTCAGGAGACAGGGTGGACATAGGGACAGATACTTGCTCTGTGAGACAGCTTTGAAGTTCATCCCTTAGTAAACACATCTCCTCTCCAAGCTGTGCACACACACTGGGCTGCCACCCACAATTCTGCCTCTACCACCCAGGAGAGACCCCTGAGAGAATGGTTTTCCCTCACACCGAGGAGGAGGAGGAGGACAGTGGGGATGCCCATGACCTTCTGGGGTTGACTTCCGGTTGCCTGCAAGAGCTGGTATTGAAAGGGTCTGCACTGAATTTGAACTGGCATACTTCTAAAGGCTTCTTTTTCTTTTGCAAATGAAATATTTATGACAGGAAATCAGGTTACACATTCCTGAAGCTAGCAAGAGCTTACAGACATACTGTTCCATCCTTCCTGGGACATGTACATGCAATTGCTTTTTTGAAGGAAGACCCAAATACTTCATTCCTTTACATTTAACCTGGAGCCATTGGAGGAATGCAAACATAGAGCCCGTTTAACAAAAAGTACAACAACTACGGAATGAACCCAAGTTTAATAGTAAACAGGATTTTCCTGAGTTGTGTTGTGGGAAACCTGAGAAATACATCTGGGAAATGTGTGATAAAAACACCCCCATTCTACTCCTGTTTACCCTTGGAAAGAAGGAACATTCTGTGGCTACTTCCAGTGGCTTTAAATACATCTCTTTGCTTCCTTCCCAAAGTTGACCTTACGTTCCCAGTTAAGGTGAATCAAAGGAAGTGGGAGGCTATCTTATTTGGGGTAAAACTGCCACATAAGGAAAGGCAAGAACAAGAAGCCAGCAGAACACTGTGTGCCCTTCCTCTACCTCTCTGTCCTGGGTATGTTTTCATAGTCTCTCAGTTTGAGTTCACCGGAAGCCCCAGGAAGGAAAGCCAAGTCAGAAGATGAGATTGGGTGAAGAACTCTGAAAAGTGAAACACCCTGGGCTCCCTGTTTAACTGATGAGGCAACTCCTCTTACTCCCAAACACTGGCTCATCTCAAATATCAACCCACAGACACAGATGGGATGGTACCTTCCAAGCGTGGGCACCAGGATGAACCCGTGATGGGTCAGTGTCACCTCATCAAAGTCAGAGGGAAGAGGCTGGCAGGAGTTCCTCCAGGGAGGTAGTTCCAACCAAGATTCCTACCTGAAAGTAGAAGCCTGTTCTCAGGAGACAGGGTGGACATAGGGACAGATACTTGCTCTGTGAGACAGCTTTGAAGTTCATCCCTTAGTAAACACATCTCCTCTCCAAGCTGTGCACACACACTGGGCTGCCACCCACAATTCTGCCTCTACCACCCAGGAGAGACCCCTGAGAGAATGGTTTTCCCTCACACCGAGGAGGAGGAGGAGGACAGTGGGGATGCCCATGACCTTCTGGGGTTGACTTCCGGTTGCCTGCAAGAGCTGGTATTGAAAGGGTCTGCACTGAATTTGAACTGGCATACTTCTAAAGGCTTCTTTTTCTTTTGCAAATGAAATATTTATGACAGGAAATCAGGTTACACATTCCTGAAGCTAGCAAGAGCTTACAGACATACTGTTCCATCCTTCCTGGGACATGTACATGCAATTGCTTTTTTGAAGGAAGACCCAAATACTTCATTCCTTTACATTTAACCTGGAGCCATTGGAGGAATGCAAACATGGATTTGGAGCTAGGCCTCCAGTAAAAGATTACCAGATGCGGCCACACAAGGAAATTCCTCTCAGCCGCCAGAATTTATACTGCAGAGTGAGCTATGAATAGAAAGTTTGTGTGTGGTTATGAATATGGATAAAATACATCACTCATGGCCAGGGAATGGCAGGCAAAATTGAAAACACATATTTTGGATCACAGACTATTTTCAAAAATATATTTAAAAGAAAATAAACACAGATTGTGTGTTCATTTACAGCTTGAAGTACCTTTGAAGGAAAAAAAGACATCAACTTTTCTTTGCAAACCATTTGCTTTCCCTCATGCTTTTTAGCATGGACCTGGACCCTCTGGGAAGGACCTGGGGTCTCGTAGAGTGCACGATAAGTAGGCTTACTGACAGGCATTATGTGCCTTTCCTGTATGAGACAAGGAGTTGAGTCTTGAGTGTGTTCAGAAAGGACTATGTCACTTGGAAAGATGTGTTCAGCTCATTCCTACTAATATTACTTTTCTTCCCCTTCTGTCTCAGAAGGATTTTGCTGGCTTCTGTATTTTATGCTTTCATCTTTGTCTTTTCCGAATTGTCTCATGACCATCAGGCAGGTATCTATTGCTGTTAAGAATCCAGATGAAAACTGATAATCTGTCACTCATGTCACATGGAGAAGTCTGGCCTCTAGCAAAATGAAGATAGAGGAAGAGTGAATTTTCTTTTTTTTCTACTAAATTGGAATTTTATAGGTTATTTATAGTTTTTTTATTGGAGTATAATTGCTTTACAATGTTGTGTTAGCTTCCATTCATCCCACTTTGACAACTATTCTCCCTCTTCTTTTTTTTTTTTTTTTTAAAGATTTATTTATTATTGGTCTTTCATTTGTCTCTTTTCATCCGTCTTTGTTCTTTGGCTCCTGTGGGCCTCCCATCGCGGTGGCGTCTGTCGTTGCAGAGCGCCGGCTCTGGGCGCATGCGCTCCAGAGCTCCCGCTCGGTAGTTGGACACATCCGTCCAGCCGCTCGGCCGCACGTGGGATCTTCCCAGGCCAGGGCTCGAACCAGCGCCCCTTGCACTGCAAGGCGGTGTCCTTACCCACTGGACCACCAGGGGAAGCCCCCTCCCTCTTCTTTTGCAGAGACCCAGTCTGCCAATAGTATGGGTACATGAGTAAAGAGTTGCTCATTTACATACCATCCAAAGGTGACCTCCATGAATTGGATAGCTTACTTACTTTTCCCCTTCTATCTTTTATTCCTCTTCCCACCAGTTAAATTAACCTGTTCTCATTTCCACACCTTGAGACCTTGAGATCCACTGTGGGAGAGCTAATTAATCTGATAATTCGATGGGCTTAATAACTGATAATTCAATTCCTGTGGTTGATTCCAGATGACATAATTCCATTTGATGTGAATGCTCACCTTTCACTTCCTCTCTGGTTCACTACCTCATCCTGAGAAACTCCCTGGCTCAGAACATGTAGCTGCAGCCCCATGAACCACAGGACACACTACTGTCCCTGATTGGATCATGCACTGACCTAAGGAACAGTAATCTATTGTCTGATCAGCACCTGATATGACATTACCTGATATAAGACTGCCCAGTTAGAGACATATTGTGCCAATTTTATTATTTCTCAGCAAATAATTTTAAATAAGAAGCCCACTAATTGTTATCACCTATATTTGCAAGGTCATAATGTGAAACACAGTTAATATTAGGTTGAAGTAGGAAGATTTAGGGTAGTCAAGGACTCACGTTCAGTTCCAACAAGATAAGCTACAATTTTCTGGCTTTGATTTTCCTAATGTTCTGTCCCCATACTGAATATTTCCTTGCAAACAAGGCAGAACTAATGAGAACACTAAACATCTAGGTTGGACCTTCATCCCAGGAAGGAGTCTGCCTCATTTGTGCTCATCTTTGGTTCTCCTGCAACAGAGAGTGTTAAAGAATTATCTAAAAATTCTTAGAATAATTGAGTAAAGGGGAAATATTGTGTCAACTCACTGAGTTAAATGAAAGTTGGTTCCTCTGCTGGTGAAAATTTTAAAGTCAGTTGCTGACTCATGGAACAAGCTAGGCAATCACCATATCACTTCCTGTCCCTTCTGTATTTACACATTTTATAATACCTCACTCAATAATACCAGCTGTTGGTTACAAACTATCTTTGCATAACTTTGAATAACTTTGACGCTCATTTGTTGATTGGTGGCAATTTCTTTTATATTAAATGCCTTCAGAGTATAGAGATAGCATCTTTTAAACTTTTTTGTAGAATATTTGACCAGGTGGTTCTTCATGAGTTTTGGATGAAGGTCATTTTAACATGGTGATGCAATGCTAAGGTTGATGTGTGTGATGATGGTGTTAAGAAACTTGAACCTTAAGATGTGTTACCTGCAATGTTAGCATATCACTAACTGATGCTCTCTGGTGTTGATTTTTTTTCTCCCTTGTGCATAGAAAGGAAGACCCATGAAGGCAGACACTTGTTACAGCTCTTTCCCAAATGCCCAGAACAGAGTCACTTTTCTTTTTTAAATTTAAAAACAGATGTATTGAATATAATTGATACATAACCCCTGCACATTTTAATGAGTATAGTATGATGAGTTTAGACATAGGTAAGCACCTAGGATACCATCAACACAAGCAACAGACATAACCAACTTGTCCCAAAGTTTCCTTGTGCCTTTTTACTTTGTATTTATTTACCTTGTGGTAAGAATACTTAACATGAGATCCACCATCTTAACAGATTTTGAAGAGCCCATACTGTATTGTTAGCTCTAGGTACTATGCTGTACAACAGGTCTCTAGAATTTATTCTTCTAATTAACTGAAACATTACACCCTTTGAACAATTTCCCAGTTACCCTTCCCCCTAAGCCTGGTGTCTTTAATGTCATAGAACTTCAATAAGTATTTGTTGAATGAATGATTGCTTAAAAAAAACTAAAGAGGGAGCAATTTCCTCTTCCATATCCAAACCTGAGTGTTTGGTCTGCTGCAGACAAAGTGCTTTTCTCTACACTGTGCCAGACCTACTTTCTCTTGACATGAGTCTGTGACTGCTGTTACCCCAGACTTTAATGAATGGTTGACCTCCTTGGTGCAATATTATTTTTTTGATAATGTGGCATTTTTGGAAGGTACATACCTGATAATATTTCTTATCCCTGACACTGATGTGGTGACTAAAAAAATATGCCCCAAATGTATGCTCTTGTTGCTAAGTAATGTGCCAATGTTTGAATAGGCAGCAAAAGAGGATGTTTTGATAGTATTTATGAGCAGAGACAGCAAAATAAACTGTCCATTTTTCTCTCAGATTGACCTTGTTCTTTTATAAATATTTCATATATATGCCTACACATATACACATATAGTGTATATAAATAGGTAATTAGGAAAAATATCTTAGTTAGGAAGTTAACATTTCCACAAAACTCTTAGGAAAATTCATTAAGATAGAAACATCTTCTAAATTGCTTCAACATTATTTGGAAAGTTTATCTCTGTATGAAAAGTGTCTTAAATACTGAATTTAGGCCAATTTTCTATGAACTTTATTTTTATAGGAGGGAAAATCCAGTCAAGTAGTGATTTGTAAGACTTTTAGACTCTTTTGTTATTGTTTTTACCCGAGGGAGTATTTTGTGAGATCCACTCAAATTTCCAAAACATAACCCCTGCACATTTTAATGAGTATAGTATGATGAGTTTAGACATAGGTAAGCACCTAGGATACCATCAACACAAGCAACAGACATAACCAACTTGTCCCAAAGTTTCCTTGTGCCTTTTTACTTTGTATTTATTTACCTTGTGGTAAGAATACTTAACATGAGATCCACCATCTTAACAGATTTTGAAGAGCCCATACTGTATTGTTAGCTCTAGGTACTATGCTGTACAACAGGTCTCTAGAATTTATTCTTCTAATTAACTGAAACATTACACCCTTTGAACAATTTCCCAGTTACCCTTCCCCCTAAGCCTGGTGTCTTTAATGTCATAGAACTTCAATAAGTATTTGTTGAATGAATGATTGCTTAAAAAAAACTAAAGAGGGAGCAATTTCCTCTTCCATATCCAAACCTGAGTGTTTGGTCTGCTGCAGACAAAGTGCTTTTCTCTACACTGTGCCAGACCTACTTTCTCTTGACATGAGTCTGTGACTGCTGTTACCCCAGACTTTAATGAATGGTTGACCTCCTTGGTGCAATATTATTTTTTTGATAATGTGGCATTTTTGGAAGGTACATACCTGATAATATTTCTTATCCCTGACACTGATGTGGTGACTAAAAAAATATGCCCCAAATGTATGCTCTTGTTGCTAAGTAATGTGCCAATGTTTGAATAGGCAGCAAAAGAGGATGTTTTGATAGTATTTATGAGCAGAGACAGCAAAATAAACTGTCCATTTTTCTCTCAGATTGACCTTGTTCTTTTATAAATATTTCATATATATGCCTACACATATACACATATAGTGTATATAAATAGGTAATTAGGAAAAATATCTTAGTTAGGAAGTTAACATTTCCACAAAACTCTTAGGAAAATTCATTAAGATAGAAACATCTTCTAAATTGCTTCAACATTATTTGGAAAGTTTATCTCTGTATGAAAAGTGTCTTAAATACTGAATTTAGGCCAATTTTCTATGAACTTTATTTTTATAGGAGGGAAAATCCAGTCAAGTAGTGATTTGTAAGACTTTTAGACTCTTTTGTTATTGTTTTTACCCGAGGGAGTATTTTGTGAGATCCACTCAAATTTCCAAAACTTAATAGACTGCGCTTATTTTGAAGCAATCCCAGAAAATAAATAAAGAGTAGATATATTTAGGATTGCTTCAACAATCCAGTTTAATTGAATACTATTGTTTACTTACATGGTTTAGGAGAACAGTTGGAAATAAGAGAAGCTGTGTTGTTTGTGGCTGAGAAAAAAGATTGTGAGTAATTAAAAATCCTTTACTCTATTTTATGTGTTTATACAACTACTGAACAGAAGTTAGGCATCTCCCATAAACATAAAAATCTTACAGAATGGATTTTACCATGTTTGCAGCTTTGAGTATCTACAAGCATTTTAGAACCAGAGCATTGGTGCCTTTTGGCATTGAAAGGCATCGATACTTTATGAACTTTGACTTACTAAATGTTTTTACTCCATGTGAAAAAGAAACAAGAGATTCTCAAACACAAAACAAGCCAAAACATCCACTTTGAAATGTATATGATAAAAGAAACACAAGTCCTTAACTCTGCCATTGGACCTTTCTCATTTTATGGAACACAGTTTATAACTCATGGAAGACATGTATACTAACAGATTACTCATAATCAGTTAGGTCTATTTAGTAATAAGTTCTTAGTGTTATTTTTTCATGTGAAGCTTATTTTATTCTCTGTTCTTTCTTTTCAGTTAAAGTCTGTTCTGTATTTGTAAAATGGATCAGATAATCAAACTATCATTAAGAAAGTATAAGTAGAAAGTTGTAAAAGAATTCATCCTTTCATCAATTTTCAAGATAACTGTAAAATAATCTTGCTTTGGATTCAAATACAGCAAAACCAAAGCTTCCTGTTTAATCATGAGTCTATAACTTCATTGTGGCAGGAACAATGGAAATCTTGTTTACCACAAAATACCGAGGACCTAGCACACTGCCTAGCATGCAAGAGTTGCTAAATAAATACTTGTTGACGGGTTAGAACATAAGGAATATGTTCCAACCAGAAAGTCGGTACAAGGATGTATGTTTAGCCAAAAAGGAATCTCAAGAACAAGCCTTGCTAACTAAAGTGCCCTTCAAGGAAATGACCAAAAAACACATACATAATTCAGAGAAGTAAGCACCTTCAAAAGTTTTAGTACAGCTCTCTAGGCCCAACACCATTTGAAGAATTTTACAAATTAGAAATTGGTGGTTTGAATGTAACTTAATAGACTGCGCTTATTTTGAAGCAATCCCAGAAAATAAATAAAGAGTAGATATATTTAGGATTGCTTCAACAATCCAGTTTAATTGAATACTATTGTTTACTTACATGGTTTAGGAGAACAGTTGGAAATAAGAGAAGCTGTGTTGTTTGTGGCTGAGAAAAAAGATTGTGAGTAATTAAAAATCCTTTACTCTATTTTATGTGTTTATACAACTACTGAACAGAAGTTAGGCATCTCCCATAAACATAAAAATCTTACAGAATGGATTTTACCATGTTTGCAGCTTTGAGTATCTACAAGCATTTTAGAACCAGAGCATTGGTGCCTTTTGGCATTGAAAGGCATCGATACTTTATGAACTTTGACTTACTAAATGTTTTTACTCCATGTGAAAAAGAAACAAGAGATTCTCAAACACAAAACAAGCCAAAACATCCACTTTGAAATGTATATGATAAAAGAAACACAAGTCCTTAACTCTGCCATTGGACCTTTCTCATTTTATGGAACACAGTTTATAACTCATGGAAGACATGTATACTAACAGATTACTCATAATCAGTTAGGTCTATTTAGTAATAAGTTCTTAGTGTTATTTTTTCATGTGAAGCTTATTTTATTCTCTGTTCTTTCTTTTCAGTTAAAGTCTGTTCTGTATTTGTAAAATGGATCAGATAATCAAACTATCATTAAGAAAGTATAAGTAGAAAGTTGTAAAAGAATTCATCCTTTCATCAATTTTCAAGATAACTGTAAAATAATCTTGCTTTGGATTCAAATACAGCAAAACCAAAGCTTCCTGTTTAATCATGAGTCTATAACTTCATTGTGGCAGGAACAATGGAAATCTTGTTTACCACAAAATACCGAGGACCTAGCACACTGCCTAGCATGCAAGAGTTGCTAAATAAATACTTGTTGACGGGTTAGAACATAAGGAATATGTTCCAACCAGAAAGTCGGTACAAGGATGTATGTTTAGCCAAAAAGGAATCTCAAGAACAAGCCTTGCTAACTAAAGTGCCCTTCAAGGAAATGACCAAAAAACACATACATAATTCAGAGAAGTAAGCACCTTCAAAAGTTTTAGTACAGCTCTCTAGGCCCAACACCATTTGAAGAATTTTACAAATTAGAAATTGGTGGTTTGAATGACTCCAGAACCTGAGTAGCTATTTCCAACTTTTCAAATGTGCAAAACACATTTTTCCTCTCCAGCTTCCAGGAAAGATCTGAGGAATCACCATCATTTCAGGGATTGTATTCATGGCTTTACTCTCAAGGAACAGGCCAAGAAGTGCTGAGAATCACAATAATCACAAAAACAACTAAAAGCCAAATACATAAATAAAGCCTTAAAATACCAAAGGTCAAGGATTTATGTAAACCAGTCCAAAAGGGAACATTTTGAGGTCACCCACTTCTATTTTTATTTTTTTTTTCACTTCTATTTTTTAGTTGGTATAAGCCTTTTTAAAAATTGTCATGTGACAAAAATCAGGTGTAGGATGGAAGCTGAAAAATAATACTGGGAAGTAGGCAAGGCCTGGAAGAGACACTCTGTTAGGGTATGGTAACAAGGTTGACTTTAGTTTTAAAGCAATGGTGATCTGTATGGGGGAATATGTTAAGGCATGTCCTAAGGGTTTTGAGCAGAGATGCGGAGAATACTCACAGGATCTCCTCTCCCCTCTAGTTCAAAAGTAGAATATTACACATTACTTGAGGTCTCCCGGAGCCATTACAGAAAACTGGTCCACCTTTCCTTCTACCAAGAGGTAACTACTGACCTGTATTTATGTCTGCTGTTACTTGAATCTGGGCAGGGGCTTCTGAAAGCCTCAATCAATGTAGTACTAGGCAGAAATGACTTGAGGATGAACAATCATATGTGCGTGTTAGTCACTCAGTCATGTCTGACTCTTTGTGATTCTATGGACTGTAGCCCACTAGGCTCCCCAGTCCATGGAATTCTCAGGCAAGAGCACTGGAGTTTGCCACCATTTCCTTCTCCAGAGTAAATGGAAATCTTGTTTACCACAAAATACCGAGGACCTAGCACACTGCCTAACAATTAAAAAAACTTGTTGACGGGTTAGAACATAAGGAATATGTTCCAACCAGAAAGTCGGTACAAGGATGTATGTTTAGCCAAAAAGGAATCTCAAGAACAAGCCTTGCTAACTAAAGTGCCCTTCAAGGAAATGACCAAAAAACACATACATAATTCAGAGAAGTAAGCACCTTCAAAAGTTTTAGTACAGCTCTCTAGGCCCAACACCATTTGAAGAATTTTACAAATTAGAAATTGGTGGTTTGAATGACTCCAGAACCTGAGTAGCTATTTCCAACTTTTCAAATGTGCAAAACACATTTTTCCTCTCCAGCTTCCAGGAAAGATCTGAGGAATCACCATCATTTCAGGGATTGTATTCATGGCTTTACTCTCAAGGAACAGGCCAAGAAGTGCTGAGAATCACAATAATCACAAAAACAACTAAAAGCCAAATACATAAATAAAGCCTTAAAATACCAAAGGTCAAGGATTTATGTAAACCAGTCCAAAAGGGAACATTTTGAGGTCACCCACTTCTATTTTTATTTTTTTTTTCACTTCTATTTTTTAGTTGGTATAAGCCTTTTTAAAAATTGTCATGTGACAAAAATCAGGTGTAGGATGGAAGCTGAAAAATAATACTGGGAAGTAGGCAAGGCCTGGAAGAGACACTCTGTTAGGGTATGGTAACAAGGTTGACTTTAGTTTTAAAGCAATGGTGATCTGTATGGGGGAATATGTTAAGGCATGTCCTAAGGGTTTTGAGCAGAGATGCGGAGAATACTCACAGGATCTCCTCTCCCCTCTAGTTCAAAAGTAGAATATTACACATTACTTGAGGTCTCCCGGAGCCATTACAGAAAACTGGTCCACCTTTCCTTCTACCAAGAGGTAACTACTGACCTGTATTTATGTCTGCTGTTACTTGAATCTGGGCAGGGGCTTCTGAAAGCCTCAATCAATGTAGTACTAGGCAGAAATGACTTGAGGATGAACAATCATATGTGCGTGTGTTAGTCACTCAGTCATGTCTGACTCTTTGTGATTCTATGGACTGTAGCCCACTAGGCTCCCCCAGTCCATGGAATTCTCCAGGCAAGAGCACTGGAGTTTGCCACCATTTCCTTCTCCAGAGTATCTTTATGACCCAGAGATTGAACCTGGGTCTCCTGCATTGCAGGCAGACTTTTTTTAAACCATCTGAGCCATCAGGGAAGTCCAAAGGTCCATGTAATCAAAGCTCTGGTTTTTCCAGTAGTCATGTACGAATGTGAGAGTTGGACCATAAAGAAGGTTGAGTGCCAAAGAATTGATGCTTTTGAATTGTGGTGCTGTAAAAGACTCTTGAGAATCTCTTAGACTGCAAGGAGACCAAACCAGTCTATCCTAAAGGAAATCAACCCTGAATACTCATTGGAAAGACTGATGCTGAAGCTGAAATTCTAATACTTTGGCCACCTGATGCAAAGAGCTGACTTATTGGAAAAGACCCTGACACTGGGAAAGGGTGGTCAATATGACACCCTTCATATGACAGGGTCATCAGTGTCTTCCCTTATACTCTAAGCTCAGCAACTGAACCAACTTTAGTCAAAACCTTTTGTTCTTTGAAATTGATTTTGTTTTTCTTGCTGTGACATTCTCACTAAGTTTAAAAACCCGTTTTTTTACATGCTATCTACTGATGAGAGACTTAATATAGAAAAATCTGAAAAGTACCCTTAGGATGGGGATACTAAACTGCTATGAAATACTGTAATTGAAGAAGTCATATAATTTCTGTTTCACTGCTGTGTCAATGTTCCTAAACATATGTTTCTTTTCATCAGGTATTGTACATGGGGGTATCTACTTGGGGGAAAAAGTGTAAAAACCGATGGTCTTTGAGGATGCTAACAATCTCACTCTAGTTCAAAGTAGAATATTACACATTACTTGAGGTCTCCGGAGCCATTACAGAAAACTGGTCCACCTTTCCTTCTACCAAGAGGTAACTACTGACCTGTATTTATGTCTGCTGTTACTTGAATCTGGGCAGGGGCTTCTGAAAGCCTCAATCAATGTAGTACTAGGCAGAAATGACTTGAGGATGAACAATCATATGTGCGTGTTAGTCACTCAGTCATGTCTGACTCTTTGTGATTCTATGGACTGTAGCCCACTAGGCTCCCCCAGTCCATGGAATTCTCCAGGCAAGAGCACTGGAGTTTGCCACCATTTCCTTCTCCAGAGTATCTTTATGACCCAGAGATTGAACCTGGGTCTCCTGCATTGCAGGCAGACTTTTTTTAAACCATCTGAGCCATCAGGGAAGTCCAAAGGTCCATGTAATCAAAGCTCTGGTTTTTCCAGTAGTCATGTACGAATGTGAGAGTTGGACCATAAAGAAGGTTGAGTGCCAAAGAATTGATGCTTTTGAATTGTGGTGCTGTAAAAGACTCTTGAGAATCTCTTAGACTGCAAGGAGACCAAACCAGTCTATCCTAAAGGAAATCAACCCTGAATACTCATTGGAAAGACTGATGCTGAAGCTGAAATTCTAATACTTTGGCCACCTGATGCAAAGAGCTGACTTATTGGAAAAGACCCTGACACTGGGAAAGGGTGGTCAATATGACACCCTTCATATGACAGGGTCATCAGTGTCTTCCCTTATACTCTAAGCTCAGCAACTGAACCAACTTTAGTCAAAACCTTTTGTTCTTTGAAATTGATTTTGTTTTTCTTGCTGTGACATTCTCACTAAGTTTAAAAACCCGTTTTTTTACATGCTATCTACTGATGAGAGACTTAATATAGAAAAATCTGAAAAGTACCCTTAGGATGGGGATACTAAACTGCTATGAAATACTGTAATTGAAGAAGTCATATAATTTCTGTTTCACTGCTGTGTCAATGTTCCTAAACATATGTTTCTTTTCATCAGGTATTGTACTTGAACTTGGAAAACAGGGCTGGTCAGTGAAACAGTACCAGTTAGGGGCCAGAAGATCCAATCAAAGACGAGTGGGTGTGTGGTGTGTAAAGCCCACACTATTCCCTTGCTGGCTAGTTCATTCAGTGCAGTGGCCAAAATAGCTCTTTCATACCAGTTCATGCCTCAGAGATTCTCTATGCTGGGTTCCGCGCTAAATGGAGTAAGAAGAAAAGACTTCCCTTTGTAGACAAAGTCAAACTCAAATCGTATCTCTTCCGGAAGATTTTCCCCGATTACCCTTGATCTCTGTTTTCACTGAGTCCTGCGGATGGGCGCTGTAAGATTTGGCGCCCTCTCATCCGTCATTCTCTTCTCTGACTCATGAATGCATTGTCGTACTTCCACTTCTGCCAGGTGTCTGTGAACAAGAACGGTCTGTTACTGCTTTCCTGTTCTTCAATGGACTGAGAACATATCAGGTCATGAGAAAAATATCAATATTTGCTTTTGGCCTATTAGTTTGAAAACATGGCCAAAGAGAAATGCTTTTAGACTAATGTGATTATAATAATGATTTTTCTGTTGCAGATAAAGATCCATTAAATAATAATGAATTTTTCTTTTTCCAAATTTCTCACAGTTTGCATCCATCAGAATTAACAGATTGTTTAGGCCAATTGCCTTTTTTTTTTTTAAAGATTTATTTATTTATTTATTTTATTTTATTTTTGGGCGGAGGTCGGGTTGGGGAGGGAGGGGAGCGGGCGGGCCACTTCTATTGGTCTTTCATTTGTCTATTTTCATCCATCTTTTTTCTTTGTCTCCTGTGGGCCTCCCATCGCGGTGGCATCTGTCGCTGCAGAGCACCGGCTCTGGGCGCATGCACTCCAGAGCTCCGACTCGGTAGTTGGACACATCGGTCCAGTTGCTCCGCGGCAGGTGGGATCTTCCCAGGCCAGGGATCGAACCGGTGCCCCTTGCACTGCAAGGCGGTGTCCTTACCCACTGGACCACCAGGGGAAGCCCCCAATTGCCTTTGAAAAGAAATGTTTGCACAAAGGTTGGTGAAAGGTAGACAAAATTATGAAACTATTTGAGAAATTTTATATAGTAAGCATTTTCTTGAGTGATTATGAATTATTGGGCCACAGGCAAGGTATGTTTTATGTCGAAAGAGGGTTGGATTAATTTATTTCTGAGATCTTTCCAGCTCTTAACGTGCTGACATGTCTCATCGAATAGCCAGGGAAAATCGCAGATCCTGCTAGTGAGTACCTTTAGATTAAATATGTTAGCTTGGATATGTAGGTCTATAGATTCCATGTTCAGTGACAAGGTGACATTTGAAACAGTAGAGTTTCCTGCTTTCCTGAACCTGTCCATAACAGCACAGGAAAAGGGAGGTATGTCTTCATTTTTCACTGATGAAGGACTGTCTGAAAAATGGTGTTTACAAAAACATTCTTTTGCTGATTGTCTGCATCCCTGCAGGGTTCAAGTGAGGGGGTCTAAGAATTTGGGGAGGGCTAGGGCAGGGATGGGTGAATGAATCCTTTCTCCCCATTCTAGAGGTCATCCTTATTAAAGCCACTCTTCTGTGGGAGGTGGAAAGGAACCTGATGGTGCCTGTTTGTCTTGGCAGCCTGTGCCCTGAAGATGCACATATCCAGAGAGTGGCAGAGAGCTATTTTTCCAGGCCAAACTGAACTTGTCTTTCCATAACACTGTGGGGAGCTGTAAAGGCAAGCCACACAGGCTTGTCCTCAAACCTGTGAAAACAGTCCTCTCTTCCAGAGATACCATTCCAAAATCACCATTCATCCACTAAAAATTCATTTTAAAAAATTAAGGAAAGAAAATCTGAAGATAGTTCTTTTTATCCTTATGATCAAAGTTTATCCAGGTGATAGATTTTCTTCATCATTATCATCAACATCCACAAGAGCAGAGGTACCAAATGGCAACTGAACAGACCGGAGACCTAGGTCTCATCATTAGTCTTTACAATCCTTAGAATATTCATTAATCACTGCCCTTGACTTTCATGAATTAATTCGGTTGGAAAAGAAATGGGTTTGCACAAGCGGTGTCCTTACCCACTGGACCACCAGGGAAGCCCAATTGCCTTTGAAAAGAAATGTTTGCACAAAGGTTGGTGAAAGGTAGACAAAATTATGAAACTATTTGAGAAATTTTATATAGTAAGCATTTTCTTGAGTGATTATGAATTATTGGGCCACAGGCAAGGTATGTTTTATGTCGAAAGAGGGTTGGATTAATTTATTTCTGAGATCTTTCCAGCTCTTAACGTGCTGACATGTCTCATCGAATAGCCAGGGAAAATCGCAGATCCTGCTAGTGAGTACCTTTAGATTAAATATGTTAGCTTGGATATGTAGGTCTATAGATTCCATGTTCAGTGACAAGGTGACATTTGAAACAGTAGAGTTTCCTGCTTTCCTGAACCTGTCCATAACAGCACAGGAAAAGGGAGGTATGTCTTCATTTTTCACTGATGAAGGACTGTCTGAAAAATGGTGTTTACAAAAACATTCTTTTGCTGATTGTCTGCATCCCTGCAGGGTTCAAGTGAGGGGGTCTAAGAATTTGGGGAGGGCTAGGGCAGGGATGGGTGAATGAATCCTTTCTCCCCATTCTAGAGGTCATCCTTATTAAAGCCACTCTTCTGTGGGAGGTGGAAAGGAACCTGATGGTGCCTGTTTGTCTTGGCAGCCTGTGCCCTGAAGATGCACATATCCAGAGAGTGGCAGAGAGCTATTTTTCCAGGCCAAACTGAACTTGTCTTTCCATAACACTGTGGGGAGCTGTAAAGGCAAGCCACACAGGCTTGTCCTCAAACCTGTGAAAACAGTCCTCTCTTCCAGAGATACCATTCCAAAATCACCATTCATCCACTAAAAATTCATTTTAAAAAATTAAGGAAAGAAAATCTGAAGATAGTTCTTTTTATCCTTATGATCAAAGTTTATCCAGGTGATAGATTTTCTTCATCATTATCATCAACATCCACAAGAGCAGAGGTACCAAATGGCAACTGAACAGACCGGAGACCTAGGTCTCATCATTAGTCTTTACAATCCTTAGAATATTCATTAATCACTGCCCTTGACTTTCATGAATTAATTGTTCTGGATCTCAAAATCAGTTCTCTTACCTACAAATGAGCGTTATTATGCTTTGTTGACATAAGTTTCATAGTTTATGATTCTTCACAAATCACCTTTTCAAATCGCAGATTTTCAGAATATACAGTATCACAATAGTTTATACCCAGAAGGCACATGAAACAAAGACATTAAGGACCTCTATACTAAAGTGTGTAAGTCTTTCACACAGAATGGACAGCTGCCTATGAACCATGAGCATCATACCTTAAAAACAGAAACAACTATCCTGGAATAATGTGTCAACAATGCTAAAGAAACTATCTGCAATACAGCAGATCCGAGTTTGATTCCTGGATTGGGAAGATCCCCTGGAGAAGGGATAAGTTACCAACGCCAGTATTCTTATGCTTCCATGGTGACTCAGGTGGTAAAGAATCTGCCCGCAATGAGGGAGACCTGGTTTCGATCCCTGGATAGGGAAGATCCTCTGGAGAAGGGGAAGGCTACCTACTGCCAGAGTATACTCTGGGTTTTCTTTTATGTTACTATTACTGTTTGATTTTGAATGCACATCACCTATATATTCACTGTTTAAATTAAATGGTTGATGGAAATTACCGACATTTTGTTAAAGAGAAATCTCTTTCAAACTCTTTTCATACTTCTGTTGGTTTCAAATTAGTAAATGGTTGTATGTTTTTGAGCAGAGATTTCCCCATTTACAGAGAGCTATACTAGTCATGCAAAAAAAGTTTTTTATTTTTTCTAGAAGGGTATAGACGTAAAACCCATAATAACTAGGCTTTTTATCAGCATGCTGACTATCATGTCAAGCACTATACTATTTTATGTCCATTAACTCATTTACACTGCACTACAAACCTACAGCATAGGCACTACATTTATCCTCATTTTAAATGAGACAAAGGTTAAGTAACGTGCCCCACTGCAAAGCGAATATGTTTTTATTTTTTAAAAACCCATGAAACACGACTGTTGATTATGGCAGTATGATGGACTAAATTTCCTGGCCAACTTCCTGCTGGAAACAGGAAATATTTAATAGGAAAAATGCATCTATGATCTGGCAATAAAGGGAAGGATAATTAGAAAGTAAATACTAAGCAAAACAGAAACCAGAGGGGTTACCTCTATTTTGCTTTTAACCCAAAGATATTGAGCAAAACCTGCCGGGTTTGAGCTTGTTAAGTGAAAATATATATAGTTTACTGAAGCCAAGGTTAATTATATATATTTATCCATTTATAGTATATACACATATATGCATACATATATAGTAGCATGTTTATTTATAGTGTACGTACATATACACATCCCTTTTCCTGAAATATAAGCACTGACTTAAACACAAAAATCTTTTTGTTATAGCATTTCCGATCAGAGCAAATTATGTTTTCCTAAGTGAATAATAGTTGAGTTCAGAAGAAACCTACTTTATTTTGTAAATGAGATGGACAGGATCTAAAAGTCTGTGTGCATCTGTTAGGTTCTTTATGACCTATAGACCAAGACTCTGTAAGATATGCACGTGTAGGAGATGCATGCAAAAGTATTTTGTAGACCCTCATAAGGGTCTTTCGTTATAATTTTCTCTGTGATTAGCATAAACTGACTTGGTTTTTCTACAGATCTGCTCTACAACTTTATATATACAAAAATTCCATAAACATTTTGCATCTCTGAGAAGAATTTTGGTATAGGGTGTTGTTTTCCTGGATAGGTCATAAATATTACATATCCATAAACAGTTCATAGACTTGTTTCCACTTGATCAGTGCCTTGAGTAATTAAAAAACCTGCGTGTGAGACCAACACTGTTACCAAGGTCCAATTTCGGAAAAATCTCTCTCATAGATGAGCATGTTTCCTTCAGGGAATAGTTTAGTCACCTGGTCCTCGTACCTCATATTTATTCATAATTAACTATTTTTAAAATGATTTACCATCACTGTGAGAATTATTATTCAACAATAATTTTTGCTTACTAGCCAACAAATACAAATTTATCATGAAATGCTTTCTCAAAAACAGACCCCTGGTTTTTAAAAGTTAGAAAGAATATTGCAGCATCTTTCTGAGGTCTTGATGATTTGAATTTTTTACAGAGTCTACATTCAGCTCTTGTTATTGACATTAACTCAGTTTTTGTTTAACAAAGAATTAAGAGAATTGTGTTTTAAATGCATGCTTTAAAGTTATATTTAAATAACTTGTGAAAACTTCACAATAATTTTAAATTTTTTTAAAAAGTAACCTTGTAACATATAAGTGACTGAAAAATACTCATGGGAAATTCAGCACCGGGAATGAGGCAATGAGAAAAGACAGACAAAAATCTGGTCCTTGTGTTACTTCCATTCTAAGAGGGAAAAGCAAGAACATTTATTACATATGGGCATATTTTTATCAGAAAATCCATGGTCCCATAGTGAAGCAGTGACTATACTTTTTCGATCAAAGATAAAGAAACACAGAATAGGAATGATTTTAAAGTATTTAGAATTTTTTCAGCCATTCCAGAGAACCCATTTAAGGAAAGCATAGCTTTCCTTTTTTTCCATTATAAATAAGAAGTTAATAAAAGAAATTGTTGTAACTTCCTGCCTAGAAGAGATCCATCTTTTCTGCTTATTAGCCCTATCATCATTATCTATAATCTTCATTTAGATTAACTGTTTTGATTGACTTACCCCACAATTATGTTAAATTTTCAAACAATTTATTGGTAATTTCTGTGAAATTTACCCAATCGTTTTGATCATTCTGTGAACCAATTAACTGCTCATCAGTGAGTCTGCTTTGATCAGGACTCATTATTTGGGTAGTCTACGAGTAACTGATCAATTCTGGGTTTTTTTTCACCAAATCACAGTTATAGACTTGTTTCCACTTGATCAGTGCCTTGAGTAATTAAAAACCTGCGTGAGACCAACACTGTTACCAAGGTCCAATTTCGGAAAAATCTCTCTCATAGATGAGCATGTTTCCTTCAGGGAATAGTTTAGTCACCTGGTCCTCGTACCTCATATTTATTCATAATTAACTATTTTTAAAATGATTTACCATCACTGTGAGAATTATTATTCAACAATAATTTTTGCTTACTAGCCAACAAATACAAATTTATCATGAAATGCTTTCTCAAAAACAGACCCCTGGTTTTTAAAAGTTAGAAAGAATATTGCAGCATCTTTCTGAGGTCTTGATGATTTGAATTTTTTACAGAGTCTACATTCAGCTCTTGTTATTGACATTAACTCAGTTTTTGTTTAACAAAGAATTAAGAGAATTGTGTTTTAAATGCATGCTTTAAAGTTATATTTAAATAACTTGTGAAAACTTCACAATAATTTTAAATTTTTTTAAAAAGTAACCTTGTAACATATAAGTGACTGAAAAATACTCATGGGAAATTCAGCACCGGGAATGAGGCAATGAGAAAAGACAGACAAAAATCTGGTCCTTGTGTTACTTCCATTCTAAGAGGGAAAAGCAAGAACATTTATTACATATGGGCATATTTTTATCAGAAAATCCATGGTCCCATAGTGAAGCAGTGACTATACTTTTTCGATCAAAGATAAAGAAACACAGAATAGGAATGATTTTAAAGTATTTAGAATTTTTTCAGCCATTCCAGAGAACCCATTTAAGGAAACGCAAGCTTTCCTTTTTTTCCATTATAAATAAGAAGTTAATAAAAGAAATTGTTGTAACTTCCTGCCTAGAAGAGATCCATCTTTTCTGCTTATTAGCCCTATCATCATTATCTATAATCTTCATTTAGATTAACTGTTTTGATTGACTTACCCCACAATTATGTTAAATTTTCAAACAATTTATTGGTAATTTCTGTGAAATTTACCCAATCGTTTTGATCATTCTGTGAACCAATTAACTGCTCATCAGTGAGTCTGCTTTGATCAGGACTCATTATTTGGGTAGTCTACGAGTAACTGATGTAACTGAACTCTGAAGCATCATGATAAGGTTGTTTTTCACCAAATCACAGTTATTGACTGTTTCCCATCTGTTAACAGGAGTGAAAGACAATTAACAGCCCAAGACACATTAGAAATCAGTTATCACACAAAATTGAGTTCTCAGTTGAGAGGAACTATGCCTGTG
This sequence comes from Tragulus kanchil, assembly GCA_022376925.1. NCBI lineage: Eukaryota > Metazoa > Chordata > Mammalia > Artiodactyla > Tragulidae > Tragulus > Tragulus kanchil. The sequence goes on from JAIOJX010000026.1 coordinate 205,104,937, forward strand.
AATCTCCTATATCTGGAGTTAGTGGGGTGCTGTGATCACTTTAGCTGCTGAAAAGAAAACGTTCCAAGCTATGATACCACACCCCCATCCTCGCCTCGTTCCCAGAGTTGATCATAGGTTTAGTTCTAGAATAAGTCATCCAACATGTGTTCTCCCCGACTCTAGAATAAACTAACTTTTATGTCAATGCCTATCCTAGGTAAAGAATTCTCACTGCCTTGTCCTGATCTACAACATCTGCCAGGTAGACAAAATCTGGTTGTTCATGTGCTTGTTGAAGGACGTTTATAATGGGAGACTGGTTGCAAAGGCTGCAAATATTCAAGAGTTATGAAGATCCTCCTAGAACCATGTAAGTTCTAATTTGAAGAGTCTGGGATCAACCAAATATTTCCAGGTCTAGGATATGATCTTCAGTCTTCTATTAGGTGTTAATTTAGTAGCTAAGAACTTGGGTAGTACTGGGTTCATATCAAAACTCTGTCACTAACTAGCTATGTAAATTCTGGCAAGATGTTTGCCTCTCTTTGCCCTTCATCTATTAAATGTCTGTATTCTTATGGATGAAGATTTGTAAGACAATGAATAACTGAAAAGGAATGCTTAATTCAGTTCTCAGTAAGAGCTGGCTCTTACTAGTCGTTTTAGGTGCATTTTTATTCTGTACCAGACTTCCGTTAGATAACGTTATTGAAAGTTAGGTATTTCAGATTATTGCTCAAGACACATATGTGGGTAGTGAATCTAAAATTATCCCTATCTCGATTAACGTTTTGATTGACTTACCCCACAATTATGTTAAATTTTCAAACAATTTATTGGTAATTTCTGTGAAATTTACCCAATCGTTTTGATCATTCTGTGAACCAATTAACTGCTCATCAGTGAGTCTGCTTTGATCAGGACTCATTATTTGGGTAGTCTACGAGTAACTGATGTAACTGAACTCTGAAGCATCATGATAAGGTTGTTTTTCACCAAATCACAGTTATTGACTGTTTCCCATCTGTTAACAGGAGTGAAAGACAATTAACAGCCCAAGACACATTAGAAATCAGTTATCACACAAAATTGAGTTCTCAGTTGAGAGGAACTATGCCTGTGAATCTCCTATATCTGGAGTTAGTGGGGTGCTGTGATCACTTTAGCTGCTGAAAAGAAAACGTTCCAAGCTATGATACCACACCCCCATCCTCGCCTCGTTCCCAGAGTTGATCATAGGTTTAGTTCTAGAATAAGTCATCCAACATGTGTTCTCCCCGACTCTAGAATAAACTAACTTTTATGTCAATGCCTATCCTAGGTAAAGAATTCTCACTGCCTTGTCCTGATCTACAACATCTGCCAGGTAGACAAAATCTGGTTGTTCATGTGCTTGTTGAAGGACGTTTATAATGGGAGACTGGTTGCAAAGGCTGCAAATATTCAAGAGTTATGAAGATCCTCCTAGAACCATGTAAGTTCTAATTTGAAGAGTCTGGGATCAACCAAATATTTCCAGGTCTAGGATATGATCTTCAGTCTTCTATTAGGTGTTAATTTAGTAGCTAAGAACTTGGGTAGTACTGGGTTCATATCAAAACTCTGTCACTAACTAGCTATGTAAATTCTGGCAAGATGTTTGCCTCTCTTTGCCCTTCATCTATTAAATGTCTGTATTCTTATGGATGAAGATTTGTAAGACAATGAATAACTGAAAAGGAATGCTTAATTCAGTTCTCAGTAAGAGCTGGCTCTTACTAGTCGTTTTAGGTGCATTTTTATTCTGTACCAGACTTCCGTTAGATAACGTTATTGAAAGTTAGGTATTTCAGATTATTGCTCATGACACATATGTGGGTAGTGAAAGCAAACAAATAATTTACATGAATAAAGTAGAATAAACAGACCATATTGAAGAGCACCATATAAAATAAACGTGTATTCTACACAGTATGATGGCCATACTTAACAATACCAAACTGTACACTTTAAAAATGTGTTAGAAGGGTAAATCTCATATTAAATATTATTGGTGCAATAAAAAGAGAGAAACAGTAAATATGATAAAATTAAAAAGAAATTTAAATAAGAATGAGTATATTTTCATGAAAATTTGGGTTGGTTTATATATGGGACCTGGGGTGAGATATACTTCTTAATGTGAGTTGACCTCCAAAAAGCTAGAAAAACACTGATATAAAGTCTACTCTATTAAAATAATTTGCCTAGTCTGACAAAAATGAGCATCTGTCGTTGGTGGAAAGTGGGGAGAGTCCAACATGCAAAATACCAAGAAGCTCAGTCATTTTCATTTTGATGTTGTTGAATTACATTTGCCAGGATTAGAGTGACTAAAAAAGAAATAGAAGAAGTAGTGTGTAGGAATTATATTTTGTGATTTAACGTTCCATGAGTTAATAGTTTCACAAGATTGGCTCAGGATCTATGATTTCATTGTGTAAAACTGGGTATTTTATGTCAAATGTATCCTGTCCAAGAAGAAAGCATTAAGATGTAAATCACTGATTCAGGGAAGTTATAGCAAGGTTGTATTGTTGAAACAATGGTGCTAATATACAGCTAGAGAACAAAAAAAAAGAAAGGCAACTCTCCTTCCTCTTTTGCATCTTTGTCTTTCCTCGTGAATGTATTTTATACAAGAGTATGACTTAAAATTAGCTTCAACTGATTTGTGTTAACTATATCAAGCAGATGAAGGGAATTTCTGATGCAGTGGTTAAAATCAATTTTATAAACATTCTTGGTAACTAATGAAAACAGTCCAAGAGTATAGGGACCTGATTCTTTCACCTTTCCCAGCTCCAGGGAATTAAAGTCTCACATAACATGGGTTTCTTCCAGTGTTTTCCACTTCAACAGAAGTTTTCTTTGTAAGACTCCTGCAAGTAGCATACCAATGGGGCTAAAGGAATGACTTTTAAAAAATCTGTGCTGCCTTTTCCCCAGATTTCTCAAATATATTAACTTTGGTTTCAGCTCATCTTTCCCACAGAAAAAGCAGGGTAATATGCGCTTGTTTTCATCTGGCTTGGACTGCGATGTTTTCCTTCAGGACAGAGAAAAGTTGAGAGGGCATATGTCTGGGTCACAAAGACAGATCTCAGTTGTTTTTTGCAATGTGCAGGTAGGTGGTCTCAGTTCTCCTGGCAGAACACAGTAGTCAGATAATAAAAATGACTCCAGGGACAAAGTACCTTTGTCAGCCTTACATCAAGGACAGGAATTCTTCATCTCCTAATATGAAAAGTTGTTCTCTTTAAGGGATACTTCTTAATGTGAGTTGACCTCCAAAAAGCTAGAAAAACACTGATATAAAGTCTACTCTATTAAAATAATTTGCCTAGTCTGACAAAAATGAGCATCTGTCGTTGGTGGAAAGGGGGAGAGTCCAACATGCAAAATACCAAGAAGCTCAGTCATTTTCATTTTGATGTTGTTGAATTACATTTGCCAGGATTAGAGTGACTAAAAAAGAAATAGAAGAAGTAGTGTGTAGGAATTATATTTTGTGATTTAACGTTCCATGAGTTAATAGTTTCACAAGATTGGCTCAGGATCTATGATTTCATTGTGTAAAACTGGGTATTTTATGTCAAATGTATCCTGTCCAAGAAGAAAGCATTAAGATGTAAATCACTGATTCAGGGAAGTTATAGCAAGGTTGTATTGTTGAAACAATGGTGCTAATATACAGCTAGAGAACAAAAAAAAAGAAAGGCAACTCTCCTTCCTCTTTTGCATCTTTGTCTTTCCTCGTGAATGTATTTTATACAAGAGTATGACTTAAAATTAGCTTCAACTGATTTGTGTTAACTATATCAAGCAGATGAAGGGAATTTCTGATGCAGTGGTTAAAATCAATTTTATAAACATTCTTGGTAACTAATGAAAACAGTCCAAGAGTATAGGGACCTGATTCTTTCACCTTTCCCAGCTCCAGGGAATTAAAGTCTCACATAACATGGGTTTCTTCCAGTGTTTTCCACTTCAACAGAAGTTTTCTTTGTAAGACTCCTGCAAGTAGCATACCAATGGGGCTAAAGGAATGACTTTTAAAAAATCTGTGCTGCCTTTTCCCCAGATTTCTCAAATATATTAACTTTGGTTTCAGCTCATCTTTCCCACAGAAAAAGCAGGGTAATATGCGCTTGTTTTCATCTGGCTTGGACTGCGATGTTTTCCTTCAGGACAGAGAAAAGTTGAGAGGGCATATGTCTGGGTCACAAAGACAGATCTCAGTTGTTTTTTGCAATGTGCAGGTAGGTGGTCTCAGTTCTCCTGGCAGAACACAGTAGTCAGATAATAAAAATGACTCCAGGGACAAAGTACCTTTGTCAGCCTTACATCAAGGACAGGAATTCTTCATCTCCTAATATGACAAGGTTGTTCTCTTTAATAGGGCAACCCCAAACCCTGTAGAGTAAGGCATTCCAAATGAATCCCTCCTTGAAGAAAAAAACAACCACACAAATGAAAACAAATATTCTTTAAGACATGTGCAGACCCCATCATACTTTGAATTGCATCCAATTTGCAGAAATAGAATGTAGGCCACACAAGAGCCACATCCATGACCAATAGCCATGGTATCACAGGTGGTTGAGAGATTCACATACCAGTTATATATATATATACACATACATAAAACACCAGAACTAAGAAACTAGGCTTTATTTGACAACTGATAAGGAGCAAAATTTTCCCAATCATTGCATTTGTAGGAATAAAGCCATAATAAACTGTGATCAGTTAAATTAGACATACCATGCTCTTTTACAGAAATATTTTATAAGATTTATATGTGCAGAGATTACACAAACTGTGGCCTATAAACTGTTAATGACTTAGTTAAGGTACTGAGCAGCCTAACTAGGTTGAAATGCATGCATGCTAAATTGCTTCAGTCATGTCTGACTCTTTGCCACCTCACGGATTGTAGCCCACCAGGCTCCTCTGTCCATGGGATTCTCCAGGCAAGAATACTGGAGTGGGTTGACAATCCCTTCTCCAGGGGATCTTCCTGATCCAGGGATTGAACCCATGTATCTTATGTCTCCTCCATTGACAGGCAGGATCTTTACCACTAGCGCCACCTGTGAAGTCCAGTTCAAAATGGAATAATCAATTTATTAGTATATTCATTCAATAGTATGTTTCTTTCATCCTGTTTACTTCTGCTCCATTTTCATGCATTATTTTTATATATGGGGAACTAAGAAGCAAATAAACCAGATACTGAATTCTCAGCTGCTTAAACATTGCCTGTTATAGGATATGACAGAACTGAGCTGGAATCTGGGATGCAAATAGAAAAAGAATTGATCTTTCACCAAAATTTAGGGAGGTATATAAACAACATTTTAAGGTGCTTATATAGGGGTATGCCTAGCTTATATTTCTTATGGATGTTTCTATAGGCTAATAGAATAAAGCATACAGGTAAAGTAGAAGTTCCTGAGTTAAATAACTTCAAGAGCATAAAATATCTGGTACTTTGAAGTGTGCGGTCACTATGGAAATACAGCAGAGTTATTGGACATTATATCTGTATCTTTACCATCATATTTTTACTTACAAAATATATTGTGATTTTAATCATTTTATGACTAAACTTGGCAATAACAATTATTCAGATTTAAGTACCACCCAGATGTCTTTTATTTTATTTTATTGGCCACTTCTATTGGTCTTTCATTTGTTTCCATCTTTGTTCTTTGGCCTGTGTGGGTTTCCCATTGCAGTGGCCTTTCTCGCTGCAGAGCATCGGCTCTGGGTGTATGCACTCCAGAGCACTGGCTTGGTAGTTGGACACATCAGTCCAGCTGCTCCACGGCACATGGGATCTTCCCAGGCCAGGGATTAAACCGGTGCCCCTTGCACTGCAAGGCGATGTCTCTACCCACTGGACCACTAGGGAAGCCCCACCACCCAAATGGTTTAAAGACTACTTTTAATACTTACACTCATACTTGTTTCTTAAAAAGTAATTTGATTCCAGATTTCAAGGCAAGAATAAAATGTAGTTAATGAAGAATAAACTCTCAGCTCAGTCCTTGGTTCCCTCATTATTTTTCTTTTCCAAGGCCACAGAAAGCAGTCTTATCCTAGCCAGTCCTCTCATAAATGTACACTCTTCATCTCACCCTGGTGGCCAGATGGTAAAGGGTTGATGTATTTTTGTCTCCTCCATTGACAGGCAGGATCTTTACCACTAGCGCCACCTGTGAAGTCCAGTTCAAAATGGAATAATCAATTTATTAGTATATTCATTCAATAGTATGTTTCTTTCATCCTGTTTACTTCTGCTCCATTTTCATGCATTATTTTTATATATGGGGAACTAAGAAGCAAATAAACCAGATACTGAATTCTCAGCTGCTTAAACATTGCCTGTTATAGGATATGACAGAACTGAGCTGGAATCTGGGATGCAAATAGAAAAAGAATTGATCTTTCACCAAAATTTAGGGAGGTATATAAACAACATTTTAAGGTGCTTATATAGGGGTATGCCTAGCTTATATTTCTTATGGATGTTTCTATAGGCTAATAGAATAAAGCATACAGGTAAAGTAGAAGTTCCTGAGTTAAATAACTTCAAGAGCATAAAATATCTGGTACTTTGAAGTGTGCGGTCACTATGGAAATACAGCAGAGTTATTGGACATTATATCTGTATCTTTACCATCATATTTTTACTTACAAAATATATTGTGATTTTAATCATTTTATGACTAAACTTGGCAATAACAATTATTCAGATTTAAGTACCACCCAGATGTCTTTTATTTTATTTTATTGGCCACTTCTATTGGTCTTTCATTTGTTTCCATCTTTGTTCTTTGGCCTGTGTGGGTTTCCCATTGCAGTGGCCTTTCTCGCTGCAGAGCATCGGCTCTGGGTGTATGCACTCCAGAGCACTGGCTTGGTAGTTGGACACATCAGTCCAGCTGCTCCACGGCACATGGGATCTTCCCAGGCCAGGGATTAAACCGGTGCCCCTTGCACTGCAAGGCGATGTCTCTACCCACTGGACCACTAGGGAAGCCCCACCACCCAAATGGTTTAAAGACTACTTTTAATACTTACACTCATACTTGTTTCTTAAAAAGTAATTTGATTCCAGATTTCAAGGCAAGAATAAAATGTAGTTAATGAAGAATAAACTCTCAGCTCAGTCCTTGGTTCCCTCATTATTTTTCTTTTCCAAGGCCACAGAAAGCAGTCTTATCCTAGCCAGTCCTCTCATAAATGTACACTCTTCATCTCACCCTGGTGGCTCAGATGGTAAAGAATCTGCCTGCAATGCAGGAGATCCACGTTCAATCCCTGAGTTGGGGAGACCCCCTGGAGAAGGGAATAGAAACTAATTTCAGTATTTTTCCTGGAGAATTTCATGGAAAGAGGAGACTGGCAGCCTACAGTCCTTGGGGTCACAAAGAGATGCACACAATTGAGCAACTAATGTTTCATTCTTCATTTCACCGAAGCATATATTAGATAGGAAGTCAAGGTGGAGTTCCACCACTATTGAGAGCACACTGTTGAAATCCTAAGATGTGGAAACAGAGGGCTCCAAATAAGAACATTTTCATTTTGTTTCATTATCAATTGAATGAGGCAGAGGTATTAAACCAAAAACACACAGGTAAAGTATGTCTAGCTACTTTATAACCGAAGAAATGCCTCTAAATAGCCAGAAAAAATGCAAGTATTACATGAATCTGTGGGAATTTTAGTATTTAGAGGTAAGATGGAGTTTTGCTCTACCTCTGTGTAATATATGATTGCTATTTTTACTGTTTGGTTCATTTAGTGTTTCTTGAAGTTTCTCAAAGGTGACAGTGATAAGCTTTTCTTAATGGGATTCCATGATCTGAGAGATTGAATCGATAGAAAGTTTATTCCAAAGTGGTTCTTATATCTTTAACCAGACATTTTTGAGGTCTTGATGTAGTTCAACTATTTCTGTGTGGGCCACATGAATTTATGGGAGTAATTTCATTTATTTTTATTTAGGGAGGAACCTGTCAGGAATTTCTTTTACCACAGAGAAGATACTTTTTGTGTGATTACTCTTAGTGCTTTGTAAAATAGCAATGAAATTCTTGATGTGTGAAAAGTCCAATGGAGCTGAGAATGTAAAAGTCACAGAGGAGAATGTGAAGTTATATATGCAAGAGAAAACAACTTCTAGTTTGGCAGTTGATAAAATAAAAATACTAAGTTTGGGTCTCATGAGTCATTGCTATTTGCACAGATACTTTGATTTTTTTTAACTACTCATTGGCAAATGCAGTAAAAAATGAATCAATTCAGTGAAAAAAATTTCAGGCTGGTTGTTTAATCCCTCAAAGATGAAACAGTCATTTGGTTGATATTTGTTTAGCATGGTTTCTATCATTTGCTTTGACATTTAAAGATAAGAAGCAACCAACAGTGGTGAGGAAAATGAAGTCTAAATGGAAAATAATCTGTGTTTTTTTAAAATTACTTTTCCTTTCCCCATCATGCCTCTTTTTAAATGTATATTTATTTTCATTCATCTTTCTTATTCTTTGGCGTGTGTGGGCCTCCCATTGCAGTGGCCTCTCTCATTGCAGAGCACCTGCTCTGGCCGCAATGTGCTCAAGAGCACTGGCTCGTAGTTGGACACACCGGTCCAGCTGCTCTGTGGCACATGGGATCTTCCTGGGTCAGGGATTGAACCAGTACCTCTTGCATTGCAAGGCAGACTCTTTACTCATTTGACCACTAGGGAAGCCCTAATTTTATTTTTATTAGGTTATTAAACATAGGGGCTAAAACATAAACACAGTAGATTAGGAAATACCATTGATAGCTCTCTGTTTAGAAGATAGTATAGAGGATATCTGGAGAGGCAAATGGCAACCCACCCCAGCATTCTTGCTTGGAGAATATCATGGACAGAAGAGACAGGTGGGTTACAGTTCATGGGGTCGCAGAGTCAGACAGGACTGAAGTAACTTAGTATGCACACATGCACAGAAGGTATTACTCATATCATTTAATCCTGTTGGGAAAATGGCAAGGAGGGAAAGGAGAATTAAGAATTTTCTTTTATCAGGATTTTCTCTGACCTCACATAACTTCTCTTTCTTAACATACTCATCTCCTCACAGACCTGCAAATGTCCTATTTATTTTTCTTTATCCCCATGTTTTTCATTATGTCAAAAATGCTTCCCAGAAAACTCTTGCATTGCTGGTGGGATTATTGATACAGCCGCTATGGAAGACAGTATGGAGATTCCTTCAAAAACTAAAAATAGAACCACCATACGATCTGGCAATCCCACTAATAGGTTTATACCCTGATGAAATCAAAATTGAAAGAAGCACCTGTACCCCAATATTCATTTCAGCTCTCTATACAATAGCTAGAACATGGAAGCAACCTAGATGTCCATCGACGAATAAATGGATAAAAAAACTCTGATTCATTATACAATGGTGTACTTCTCAGCTGTAAAGATAAGAAGCAACCAACAGTGGTGAGGAAAATGAAGTCTAAATGGAAAATAATCTGTGTTTTTAAAATTACTTTTCCTTTCCCCATCATGCCTCTTTTTAAATGTATATTTATTTTCATTCATCTTTCTTATTCTTTGGTGTGGGCCTCCCATTGCAGTGGCCTCTCTCATTGCAGAGCACCTGCTCTGGCCGCAATGTGCTCAAGAGCACTGGCTCGTAGTTGGACACACCGGTCCAGCTGCTCTGTGGCACATGGGATCTTCCTGGGTCAGGGATTGAACCAGTACCTCTTGCATTGCAAGGCAGACTCTTTACTCATTTGACCACTAGGGAAGCCCTAATTTTATTTTTATTAGGTTATTAAACATAGGGGCTAAAACATAAACACAGTAGATTAGGAAATACCATTGATAGCTCTCTGTTTAGAAGATAGTATAGAGGATATCTGGAGAGGCAAATGGCAACCCACCCCAGCATTCTTGCTTGGAGAATATCATGGACAGAAGAGACAGGTGGGTTACAGTTCATGGGGTCGCAGAGTCAGACAGGACTGAAGTAACTTAGTATGCACACATGCACAGAAGGTATTACTCATATCATTTAATCCTGTTGGGAAAATGGCAAGGAGGGAAAGGAGAATTAAGAATTTTCTTTTATCAGGATTTTCTCTGACCTCACATAACTTCTCTTTCTTAACATACTCATCTCCTCACAGACCTGCAAATGTCCTATTTATTTTTCTTTATCCCCATGTTTTTCATTATGTCAAAAATGCTTCCCAGAAAACTCTTGCATTGCTGGTGGGATTATTGATACAGCCGCTATGGAAGACAGTATGGAGATTCCTTCAAAAACTAAAAATAGAACCACCATACGATCTGGCAATCCCACTAATAGGTTTATACCCTGATGAAATCAAAATTGAAAGAAGCACCTGTACCCCAATATTCATTTCAGCTCTCTATACAATAGCTAGAACATGGAAGCAACCTAGATGTCCATCGACGAATAAATGGATAAAAAAACTCTGATTCATTATACAATGGTGTACTTCTCAGCTGTAAAAATAAATGCTGAAGAATCAACCCTAATGAGGTGAATGGATCTAGAACCTATTATAAAAAGTGAAGTCAAAAAAAGAGAAAGACAAGTACAGTATACTAACACATATATATGGAATCTAGTAAGATGGTAATGATAACACACGCAGTGAAGCAATGGAAAAACAGACATGGAGAACAGACAAATGGACACTGAGGGGAATGAACAGTGGGTGGGAGGCATAGAGGGAGTAACAGGGAAATCTATACTATCATATGTGAAAAAGATAGCTATTGTCATTGTGCTGTGAGCAATGGGGATCCTGCAGGGGTGCTGTGCGATGGCCTGGAGGGGTGGGGATGGGGGGGATATATATATGACTAATCTGGGATCATACATATCTGTAAACAACAAAACTCTGTAAAAATATTAAAAAATCAAAATATGAAAAAAAAGAGCTTCCCCTTTTCTCTCTGTTGGTCATTGTCTAACTCACTCTTCAAGTCCTCATCCTTTATAATACTTTTCCTCAGTCTTTTCTGCTATAAGCCAGAATTCCCCAAAATAGAGGAATAAAAGTAATTGCTCAAGACTCAACAGATTGCAAGTATTCTGTGAACCAGGGCTTTTGTTATATCATAATACTCACTACTTCTAAGAGGTATTCAATAATAATAATAATAAAAGACTGATGTGATAAAAATGTAAGAAGAGATAATACAACAAAGGAAAAGACAAAGAGCAAAAAGGTGTTGGCAATGAATAAAGAAACCTGTAGATCAAGTGAAAGCATAAAAGACAAATACAGCATGTGAACATACAAAATTAGGAGACATACAAAAGAACTAGAAGTAATATAATACAAAATCAAAGAAGAATTAGTCAGCAAAAGAAGATTCATAGTTATCAGAAGTGCTGAAATTGTCAAACAAGAGTGAAATAAGTGGGAATATAGAAATGAAAATACAAGAAAATACAAGAAATACAAAAACACAAGTATTTCTGTATTTAAATGCATAAATAAGTTTCTTTGTGGGCTCAAGGGTAGACTAGACACTGTTGAAAAAGGATTAGTCACTTAAACTTAAAAGACTGACTAATAAAATTTACCCACACAGAAGTACAAAGAACAAAGAAAGAAAGAAATTGAAAAAACAAAAAATTGATCAGTGGCTGAAGATCTGTGGTACTTAACAGATTCAAGTTTATTGAATTCCAAGCCAGATAAATATAATGGGAAACCAAAACTAAACACATTATAGTCAAGTGGCTGAATGGTAATGGCAAAGTGATTTTGATAGATTACATTCAAAGCTTGTGGAGAATGCTTTCCATGACATGTAGCATATAGGTAAGTTTTCAACTAAAACCTCTTTTCTACTTCCAACCATGAGAACTGGCTGTGTGAAGGAGCTCCCATGGATTCCATGTGAGACTGGGAAATTTCACTTAAGCAGTCACATTGTTTGTTTTCAGATTGGTTCCCCATGAACTCATCTCAGACTAACAAGCAGAATGATCTTTTGGTCTGACTTTCACCCAAGTTCCACCTGTGTTCCTTCATAAACTAATCTCAGTGTATTAGCATCAAAGAGACACTTGGAAAACTAGATGGTGATAATTCTATTCAAAACCTTACCAAAGCTTACAATGTCCTGTACGATGTGACCCTCATGACCTGTCTGAAGCTCTCTTCATCCTTCTCACATTCAGTGACCTAGGTTTATTAGCTGTTCCTCAAACACACCAGACATTCCTCAGCCTTTGAGCCTTTCTTCTAGCTGTTTTCTCTGAAAGTTTCTTCCCAAACATAATGGCAATACTGATGACTTCTCTAGTGTTGTCTTTTCTTAAATTCACCTTCTCAGCGAGGCCTTCCCTGACCAACCTATAGTGTTCCCTTTGCACCCTGACACTCCATATTCCCCTTTCCTGCCTTTTTTACTACCTGGCTTTTAACACCATCTGATAAAAATATGTATTTCCTTTAGCACCTTACTCGTTGTCTTCATTTATTAGAATTATACTCTAAGTTTACCTTACTCCTGTATTCTCTGTGATCTTCTGAGTAGTAGTTAGCATGTAACAGGTAATACATAAATATTTGTTGAATGCTTCAGTGAAATAAGAGATCATATAATTGTTGCACGGAGAGAGGAAAATTTATGAACGGATCTGTGAATGGTTTAGTAAAATTTCTGCTGGAGGAAATATTTTTAAAACTACTTCTCCTCTGAATTACTCTTTTTCACTTAAACTTAAAAGACTGACTAATAAAATTTACCCACACAGAAGTACAAAGAACAAAGAAAGAAAGAAATTGAAAAAACAAAAAATTGATCAGTGGCTGAAGATCTGTGGTACTTAACAGATTCAAGTTTATTGAATTCCAAGCCAGATAAATATAATGGGAAACCAAAACTAAACACATTATAGTCAAGTGGCTGAATGGTAATGGCAAAGTGATTTTGATAGATTACATTCAAAGCTTGTGGAGAATGCTTTCCATGACATGTAGCATATAGGTAAGTTTTCAACTAAAACCTCTTTTCTACTTCCAACCATGAGAACTGGCTGTGTGAAGGAGCTCCCATGGATTCCATGTGAGACTGGGAAATTTCACTTAAGCAGTCACATTGTTTGTTTTCAGATTGGTTCCCCATGAACTCATCTCAGACTAACAAGCAGAATGATCTTTTGGTCTGACTTTCACCCAAGTTCCACCTGTGTTCCTTCATAAACTAATCTCAGTGTATTAGCATCAAAGAGACACTTGGAAAACTAGATGGTGATAATTCTATTCAAAACCTTACCAAAGCTTACAATGTCCTGTACGATGTGACCCTCATGACCTGTCTGAAGCTCTCTTCATCCTTCTCACATTCAGTGACCTAGGTTTATTAGCTGTTCCTCAAACACACCAGACATTCCTCAGCCTTTGAGCCTTTCTTCTAGCTGTTTTCTCTGAAAGTTTCTTCCCAAACATAATGGCAATACTGATGACTTCTCTAGTGTTGTCTTTTCTTAAATTCACCTTCTCAGCGAGGCCTTCCCTGACCAACCTATAGTGTTCCCTTTGCACCCTGACACTCCATATTCCCTTTCCTGCCTTTTTTACTACCTGGCTTTTAACACCATCTGATAAAAATATGTATTTCCTTTAGCACCTTACTCGTTGTCTTCATTTATTAGAATTATACTCTAAGTTTACCTTACTCCTGTATTCTCTGTGATCTTCTGAGTAGTAGTTAGCATGTAACAGGTAATACATAAATATTTGTTGAATGCTTCAGTGAAATAAGAGATCATATAATTGTTGCACGGAGAGAGGAAAATTTATGAACGGATCTGTGAATGGTTTAGTAAAAATTTCTGCTGGAGGAAATATTTTTAAAAACTACTTCTCCTCTGAAACTCTTTAAAAAAAACTTTCCACTCTCTAGTTTTATAAGCCTTAAATTTTCTGTCCATAAATTGAGATTTGTAACACGCGCGTGTTATAGGGCTGCAGCAAATACAATTCTTGTCTTCACATGGAGAAAGATGTCTTCAGTATATATTGTTACTTACCATCATCCAAGGAAATCCTCTGATTATCTCAAGAAACTCACATGAGACAATACTAATGGAAAAAAAATATCAAATCTACCTAACCCATGCCAACCAAAAACCAAAACCATCCACCAACCAACCAACCAACCAACCAACCAAAACCAATCAGAAAAACAAAATCTGAGTGTTTCTTCATGCTTTTCACACTTTTTGACTGTTTGTTTTGATCCTAATTTTGAAAAAAAATCAGCTATTCACATCCAAATTCTAAAAAGATAATTTACAAAATTATTTACATTTATTTAACTTATAAGTTGATATGTGCAGCCCATTTCTAAACTTATCCCCACAGATGTAACTATTTCCAGTTATGGATTAGAGATGCTAACCCAAAAATATTTGTTGGATGTTTTAAATATGATAACCAAACTGGTAACATGGTTACCCAAGATTTTGTGAAGTTTCTGATTATTTTGGAAAGTGGAAAAGAATTGCAGAGAGAAACTATAAACATTATGTTAACTATCCTAATAGGTCCCTAGAGCCATACTCTGATGTCAACAAGGCAGGGATGAACTGATCTGGATTCTTAACACTCAGCCAAAATGAGTTATTCTTCTTTTTTTTAAAGCGAGGCCTTCCCTGACCAACCTATAGTGTTCCCTTTGCACCCTGACACTCCATATTCCCTTTCCTGCCTTTTTTACTACCTGGCTTTTAACACCATCTGATAAAAATATGTATTTCCTTTAGCACCTTACTCGTTGTCTTCATTTATTAGAATTATACTCTAAGTTTACCTTACTCCTGTATTCTCTGTGATCTTCTGAGTAGTAGTTAGCATGTAACAGGTAATACATAAATATTTGTTGAATGCTTCAGTGAAATAAGAGATCATATAATTGTTGCACGGAGAGAGGAAAATTTATGAACGGATCTGTGAATGGTTTAGTAAAAATTTCTGCTGGAGGAAATATTTTTAAAAACTACTTCTCCTCTGAAACTCTTTAAAAAAAACTTTCCACTCTCTAGTTTTATAAGCCTTAAATTTTCTGTCCATAAATTGAGATTTGTAACACGCGCGTGTTATAGGGCTGCAGCAAATACAATTCTTGTCTTCACATGGAGAAAGATGTCTTCAGTATATATTGTTACTTACCATCATCCAAGGAAATCCTCTGATTATCTCAAGAAACTCACATGAGACAATACTAATGGAAAAAAAATATCAAATCTACCTAACCCATGCCAACCAAAAACCAAAACCATCCACCAACCAACCAACCAACCAACCAACCAAAACCAATCAGAAAAACAAAATCTGAGTGTTTCTTCATGCTTTTCACACTTTTTGACTGTTTGTTTTGATCCTAATTTTGAAAAAAAATCAGCTATTCACATCCAAATTCTAAAAAGATAATTTACAAAATTATTTACATTTATTTAACTTATAAGTTGATATGTGCAGCCCATTTCTAAACTTATCCCCACAGATGTAACTATTTCCAGTTATGGATTAGAGATGCTAACCCAAAAATATTTGTTGGATGTTTTAAATATGATAACCAAACTGGTAACATGGTTACCCAAGATTTTGTGAAGTTTCTGATTATTTTGGAAAGTGGAAAAGAATTGCAGAGAGAAACTATAAACATTATGTTAACTATCCTAATAGGTCCCTAGAGCCATACTCTGATGTCAACAAGGCAGGGATGAACTGATCTGGATTCTTAACACTCAGCCAAAATGAGTTAATTCTTGGTTTGTAAGATTTGTGCTCTATTTCTATGTATGGAAACACTTTTCATCTTTCTGGGTCCTTTGAATCCTTATATTTTCAATTCCATATTTGGATTTGGTTCTGGAAAGAGCTTTTAACAGAGTTATCATTTCTATGGAATATCAGAGTTCATTGTCATGAATTTTAAAGCAGATTTTAGCATTTCAGCCCCATTAAAAGCCCTAAACCAAGAGTGCAGAAGTATTTGAGTCTTTCCCTCTTTTCTTCAACTCTGAGAAAGAAACAAACTTAATGTGATCACCTTTTATTTCCCCTGAAGATATGTTTTTTGATCAGCTTCTTGGAGCTCAATAAGAATATCCTGAGTTGCTTGACAGTGGAGGTCAGGAAAACCAATGTTGTTCTCAAGACATGGAACAGCTGGTTTGTCCATGAATGCATCCTTACTCCTTTGCATAGGGTCTGCTGGCTACCATTATGTTTATCTGCTACTTGAGTTCACAGAATTGTTAAAAATGTTGTATAGTACAAACATAATGAAAACATAACCTTGGGAAGGGATTGTTGTTCATCCTTTCCCAAGGGATTTGGCATGAGAAACAAATTAAAACTTTAGTTTAAAAACTGATATGCTTTATGCAAGTTATCTGTTGGCACTATAAGAATATTCCTTAATGGTCAAAGCTTGACTGAATCGGGGAGGCATGATCAGTAGAGCAAAAGACAGAGTAGGGAGATAGGCTGAGTGAAACTTTCCCCACAGATGTAACTATTTCCAGTTATGGATTAGAGATGCTAACCCAAAAATATTTGTTGGATGTTTTAAATATGATAACCAAACTGGTAACATGGTTACCCAAGATTTTGTGAAGTTTCTGATTATTTTGGAAAGTGGAAAAGAATTGCAGAGAGAAACTATAAACATTATGTTAACTATCCTAATAGGTCCCTAGAGCCATACTCTGATGTCAACAAGGCAGGGATGAACTGATCTGGATTCTTAACACTCAGCCAAAATGAGTTAATTCTTGGTTTGTAAGATTTGTGCTCTATTTCTATGTATGGAAACACTTTTCATCTTTCTGGGTCCTTTGAATCCTTATATTTTCAATTCCATATTTGGATTTGGTTCTGGAAAGAGCTTTTAACAGAGTTATCATTTCTATGGAATATCAGAGTTCATTGTCATGAATTTTAAAGCAGATTTTAGCATTTCAGCCCCATTAAAAGCCCTAAACCAAGAGTGCAGAAGTATTTGAGTCTTTCCCTCTTTTCTTCAACTCTGAGAAAGAAACAAACTTAATGTGATCACCTTTTATTTCCCCTGAAGATATGTTTTTTGATCAGCTTCTTGGAGCTCAATAAGAATATCCTGAGTTGCTTGACAGTGGAGGTCAGGAAAACCAATGTTGTTCTCAAGACATGGAACAGCTGGTTTGTCCATGAATGCATCCTTACTCCTTTGCATAGGGTCTGCTGGCTACCATTATGTTTATCTGCTACTTGAGTTCACAGAATTGTTAAAAATGTTGTATAGTACAAACATAATGAAAACATAACCTTGGGAAGGGATTGTTGTTCATCCTTTCCCAAGGGATTTGGCATGAGAAACAAATTAAAACTTTAGTTTAAAAACTGATATGCTTTATGCAAGTTATCTGTTGGCACTATAAGAATATTCCTTAATGGTCAAAGCTTGACTGAATCGGGGAGGCATGATCAGTAGAGCAAAAGACAGAGTAGGGAGATAGGCTGAGTGAAACTAATCCATAATTTTTCTTTGGTATAACCAATCTCAAATAATTGGTCATCTGATTCCCTTAAAGAGCCCTCTTCCTTTGCTTCTCATTGTCTCTTCCTACTTGGTCTTTTACTCTATATTTCTCTTGTTATCTAAAAGATTACTTTGTTGTTCCTCTTGTTTTTTTTTTTTTTTTTTTTTTTTACTGAAAGAATAAAATGTGCAACTCTCTCCCAAGCCATTTTTTAAGAATCATTTTATATCAAACTCTTTTTTCTCCCTTTGCAAGAAGTCAGAATACTGTATTTGATCAAGAGAGACAGCAATTGGGAAAATTCTGCCCATTCTTGGCTGCTATTTGGAAATACATCTTAGTTTATTCTGTGTCACTTAGAGGGCAAAGCAAATCTTTTTGGAAGTAGTTTATCTCTACTTATTGTACTCAGTTATTTGGGACACAAAATTTATAATGTGTTCTGTCTGTTCTCAGGGGAATTTTACTTTCTGTGTATTCAGAAGCTTGAGAATCTGTGTCTTACTGACAAATAAGTTAAACGTCAAATGAACATGTAAGAAAGTAGCAAATGATTTCTTCTCTCCCACCAGCTATGTGAATCTGAGCAGTGTAGTTAAACTTTCTAGGCCTTTATTTTAAAATAAGGAGTTTTGATTACATGTGTTAAATCATGTTGAGTTCTAAGGTATATAATTCTGAATGTGAAGAGACATAGTAGAAAAGGGTTTCAATTTATTATGTCAAGCTTTTATAATATACTTTTTCTAATTTGTGACAGGTAACCACTCAATGTATCTCTTTTTCATTTTGGGAAAACCTAACATAGTAATACTGAAGGCATGGTTTGTCCATGAATGCATCCTTTCCGCATAGGGTCTGCTGGCTACCATTATGTTTATCTGCTACTTGAGTTCACAGAATTGTTAAAAATGTTGTATAGTACAAACATAATGAAAACATAACCTTGGGAAGGGATTGTTGTTCATCCTTTCCCAAGGGATTTGGCATGAGAAACAAATTAAAACTTTAGTTTAAAAACTGATATGCTTTATGCAAGTTATCTGTTGGCACTATAAGAATATTCCTTAATGGTCAAAGCTTGACTGAATCGGGGAGGCATGATCAGTAGAGCAAAAGACAGAGTAGGGAGATAGGCTGAGTGAAACTAATCCATAATTTTTCTTTGGTATAACCAATCTCAAATAATTGGTCATCTGATTCCCTTAAAGAGCCCTCTTCCTTTGCTTCTCATTGTCTCTTCCTACTTGGTCTTTTACTCTATATTTCTCTTGTTATCTAAAAGATTACTTTGTTGTTCCTCTTGTTTTTTTTTTTTTTTTTTTTTTTACTGAAAGAATAAAATGTGCAACTCTCTCCCAAGCCATTTTTTAAGAATCATTTTATATCAAACTCTTTTTTCTCCCTTTGCAAGAAGTCAGAATACTGTATTTGATCAAGAGAGACAGCAATTGGGAAAATTCTGCCCATTCTTGGCTGCTATTTGGAAATACATCTTAGTTTATTCTGTGTCACTTAGAGGGCAAAGCAAATCTTTTTGGAAGTAGTTTATCTCTACTTATTGTACTCAGTTATTTGGGACACAAAATTTATAATGTGTTCTGTCTGTTCTCAGGGGAATTTTACTTTCTGTGTATTCAGAAGCTTGAGAATCTGTGTCTTACTGACAAATAAGTTAAACGTCAAATGAACATGTAAGAAAGTAGCAAATGATTTCTTCTCTCCCACCAGCTATGTGAATCTGAGCAGTGTAGTTAAACTTTCTAGGCCTTTATTTTAAAATAAGGAGTTTTGATTACATGTGTTAAATCATGTTGAGTTCTAAGGTATATAATTCTGAATGTGAAGAGACATAGTAGAAAAGGGTTTCAATTTATTATGTCAAGCTTTTATAATATACTTTTTCTAATTTGTGACAGGTAACCACTCAATGTATCTGTTTTTCATCTTGGGAAAACCTAAAATAGTAATACTGACGTCAGAGGGGTTTTCCTTCCTGTATGTACTCTAGATAATACTTAAATAATACAACATGCAATCGACAATCAAGACCTTAAATGCAAATTTAAAAGGAAACTATGATACAGAAATAACATTATATTTTATGGTATATCAGAGAAAACCGTATTGTCTGATCCAGTTCTTATACTGTACATTTCTTTAATAGGAAATGTTTGGTAAGGAATATGTTGTAGAAAAAATTGAGCTCTAAGAGGGATGTCAGTGAATTGGAATTTCATTTCCTAAAGAATGCTCCAGAGAAAGCAGTCTGTGGGAGCTGCTGTGTGTGGCAGAAGCTGTAATATCGTTTATCCCTGAGTGCTTTCTCAAACTCGAAATGCTAGAAGAGCACTGAAGTAGGTCTTACAGGATCTTATAGGGAATTATAAACCACTGCCAAAGGATTGAGCAGACCTGTCAAAGCTCTGTCTGAGATAGCCAGAGTCGAGCACCTTTGGCCTTTTTCTTAGTGATTCTTCGGTCCAGGTCAGATGCTTGGGGAAACATGTTTCACCTTTCAGATGGCTCTAGGTACTTGCCAAGTGACACAATAGGGAAGGTCATCCTATTGTATGTGTGTGTGTGTGTTTTACTTTCTCCGGTTTCTTACTCATATCATAAAAAATCCCTGCCCATTACATCTTTTGGGTCATTTGGCTCAATTCACTGCCTTACATGACATCTTCATCTTGTAAAATTTTCCTAGTTGTATATTTTCAGTTTACATGTGTTCGTGACAGTTTTACTGTCACAAAATGGACTTCTTTGTGCTAGTATTTGCCAATTCACAAATGTTTTATTTATAGGATACAAGAGGGCATTTTTCTTCATTTAGAATACACAGACCATGAAGCTTTCCAGTCTTAAAATTCTCCTTACACATAAAATACATAAAAATATCACTAATGCAAGGTTAATCAACCCATGATTGGTCAACATCCAGAACAGTAGAGTTCAGTGACTATTTAGAAAAGGAATTCTCACTGATCTATTTCTAAATCCTCCATGCATTTTAATAACTTAGGTGCTAAGTGGCTTGTGCAATGTATGTTGCCTTTAAACTTTGCTGAGATATATTTATGTGATTGCCAACGTATTTTTTCTGATAATACTTAAATAATACAACATGCAATCGACAATCAAGACCTTAAATGCAAATTTAAAAGGAAACTATGATACAGAAATAACATTATATTTTATGGTATATCAGAGAAACCGTATTGTCTGATCCAGTTCTTATACTGTACATTTCTTTAATAGGAAATGTTTGGTAAGGAATATGTTGTAGAAAAAATTGAGCTCTAAGAGGGATGTCAGTGAATTGGAATTTCATTTCCTAAAGAATGCTCCAGAGAAAGCAGTCTGTGGGAGCTGCTGTGTGTGGCAGAAGCTGTAATATCGTTTATCCCTGAGTGCTTTCTCAAACTCGAAATGCTAGAAGAGCACTGAAGTAGGTCTTACAGGATCTTATAGGGAATTATAAACCACTGCCAAAGGATTGAGCAGACCTGTCAAAGCTCTGTCTGAGATAGCCAGAGTCGAGCACCTTTGGCCTTTTTCTTAGTGATTCTTCGGTCCAGGTCAGATGCTTGGGGAAACATGTTTCACCTTTCAGATGGCTCTAGGTACTTGCCAAGTGACACAATAGGGAAGGTCATCCTATTGTATGTGTGTGTGTGTGTTTTACTTTCTCCGGTTTCTTACTCATATCATAAAAAATC
Organism: Tragulus kanchil; assembly: GCA_022376925.1. Classification (NCBI taxonomy): domain Eukaryota; kingdom Metazoa; phylum Chordata; class Mammalia; order Artiodactyla; family Tragulidae; genus Tragulus; species Tragulus kanchil. The sequence goes on from JAIOJX010000026.1 coordinate 205,126,265, forward strand.
CCTGCCCATTACATCTTTTGGGTCATTTGGCTCAATTCACTGCCTTACATGACATCTTCATCTTGTAAAATTTTCCTAGTTGTATATTTTCAGTTTACATGTGTTCGTGACAGTTTTACTGTCACAAAATGGACTTCTTTGTGCTAGTATTTGCCAATTCACAAATGTTTTATTTATAGGATACAAGAGGGCATTTTTCTTCATTTAGAATACACAGACCATGAAGCTTTCCAGTCTTAAAATTCTCCTTACACATAAAATACATAAAAATATCACTAATGCAAGGTTAATCAACCCATGATTGGTCAACATCCAGAACAGTAGAGTTCAGTGACTATTTAGAAAAGGAATTCTCACTGATCTATTTCTAAATCCTCCATGCATTTTAATAACTTAGGTGCTAAGTGGCTTGTGCAATGTATGTTGCCTTTAAACTTTGCTGAGATATATTTATGTGATTGCCTTTGTTGAAAGCTGATTATCATATGGTATAACAGACAAGGGACTTCTCAGTAGAGCAAGAGATCAGTATTTACCTGCATAACAATGCATTTATTGATTTAGTTGGTCATGCTTGTTTATTGCCTTCTTCCCTGATGGCTCAGTGGTCAAAAAATCTGCCTGCCAAACCAGGTGCCACAGGTTCAGAGGTCTGACCCTGGTCTGGGAAGATCAGCTGGAGAAGGAAATGGTGACACACTCCATATTCTTGCTGGGAAAATCCCATGGACAAAGAAGCCTTAAGGGTTACCATCCATGGAGTCACAAAGAGTCGAACATGATTTAAGCTACTAAGCGACATATTTATTAGGCACTGTTGGTATTCTGAAGGTATGATAATCAGTTCAGACATGATTTTTGTTTTCCCTAATCTCATACAAGAATAAATGGACAATTATAACACAATATGAGAAATGAATTATGGGACAGTACCTAGAAGGGATGCCTAACTCAGATTATGGGGCTTCCCAAAACATGTAATCCACACTGAGATCTGGAAAGTGACTAGATGGATGCCAAGTGTCCTCGTTATTTACTGCTGTGTGCAGTAGTGTAAAACAACCATTTCATTATTTAATATCTTATAGTATGACTTATGGGTTACAAATTTGGACAGAGTTTGACTTGTGCTCCATGTGCTATGACTCAAGTCCCATCAACTGGAGCACTCTTATTTTCATAAATTATCACATAAATGAGACTTCTTTGTGCTAGTATTTGCCAATTCACAAATGTTTTATTTATAGGATACAAGAGGGCATTTTTCTTCATTTAGAATACACAGACCATGAAGCTTTCCAGTCTTAAAATTCTCCTTACACATAAAATACATAAAAATATCACTAATGCAAGGTTAATCAACCCATGATTGGTCAACATCCAGAACAGTAGAGTTCAGTGACTATTTAGAAAAGGAATTCTCACTGATCTATTTCTAAATCCTCCATGCATTTTAATAACTTAGGTGCTAAGTGGCTTGTGCAATGTATGTTGCCTTTAAACTTTGCTGAGATATATTTATGTGATTGCCTTTGTTGAAAGCTGATTATCATATGGTATAACAGACAAGGGACTTCTCAGTAGAGCAAGAGATCAGTATTTACCTGCATAACAATGCATTTATTGATTTAGTTGGTCATGCTTGTTTATTGCCTTCTTCCCTGATGGCTCAGTGGTCAAAAAATCTGCCTGCCAAACCAGGTGCCACAGGTTCAGAGGTCTGACCCTGGTCTGGGAAGATCAGCTGGAGAAGGAAATGGTGACACACTCCATATTCTTGCTGGGAAAATCCCATGGACAAAGAAGCCTTAAGGGTTACCATCCATGGAGTCACAAAGAGTCGAACATGATTTAAGCTACTAAGCGACATATTTATTAGGCACTGTTGGTATTCTGAAGGTATGATAATCAGTTCAGACATGATTTTTGTTTTCCCTAATCTCATACAAGAATAAATGGACAATTATAACACAATATGAGAAATGAATTATGGGACAGTACCTAGAAGGGATGCCTAACTCAGATTATGGGGCTTCCCAAAACATGTAATCCACACTGAGATCTGGAAAGTGACTAGATGGATGCCAAGTGTCCTCGTTATTTACTGCTGTGTGCAGTAGTGTAAAACAACCATTTCATTATTTAATATCTTATAGTATGACTTATGGGTTACAAATTTGGACAGAGTTTGACTTGTGCTCCATGTGCTATGACTCAAGTCCCATCAACTGGAGCACTCTTATTTTCATAGTTGCTCAAAGTTCATAGATTTGTTCCAAGATACTAAGATAAAAATAGTAGACATTCTCTGATCCAAGCTCAGATATCATACAGCATCCTTTCTTCAGTATTATGTTGTTTCCAAATGAAGCACAGGGAAAGCCCAGATCCAAGGGAAAGAGATACACAAGGTTGTGAACACCTGGGGAGACTAGTTATTTCAGAAAGCCATGGAAAGGAGGGAAACTGCCTCTTAAGTAAGGAGAACATGGTTTTTTCGAGGAATTAAGATAGTTTAGCTGATCGACATTCTGTGGCATGAAACATATTTCACCTGCTTCCTTTTCTCTCTTTTTTCATATGGATTATATTCATCCTTTGGGAGTTAATATTTGCAACATTTTTCTGAATATACCTAACCACTTTTCTCTTAAAATCCTTCACAGCTTTCACAGAGGGAGGAAGAAATCACAGAAGTTGTAAACCATAATCTGTTGCCATTTGACTCTTGTTCTAGTGGTTCAAAAATATTTAAATCCAGTATTTAAATCAAGCCAAGTTTAACCTATAGAAAAAACACTTTCTCTTATGACATGAAAGGACTGGACTGGCTTGTATATGATGTTCTTCCCAACATAATGAACTAAAATGAGCTGGTCTCTGTTATTATTCCAAACTGTATTACTTCTCTGTACAATGTGAAGTCCTTTCTTAATTGGAGAAAAGCCTCTCATCTTATCCCTTTATTCTCTTGATTAATCTCCTGTCTACTGCTGCTGGTAATCAGAGCCAAGGGGAAGTTGGCCAAAGATCTGAGGAGGCTGAGGGCGAGATATTCCAAGCACCACAATTTTTAGAAATAAGTCAAACCTAACCTGGAATAATTCATCTGCGATCACCTATTTTTATTGCTAAAGAATGTGAAGACAGGATGTTGCCTTCATTTCTAATATATTGAATTTTAAATTTAGGCATAAAAATCTCCTTTGCACAGATTTTACGACTTTTGGAAGCAATTTCTAGGTTACAAAATAAAACTATATACAGTTTTGATTGGTGCTATAAATGGCTTAATCAAAAACAAAGACAATTTTCTTTCTCTTCCTGTTCTGGATATACCTTTGCTCGGAGTTGTCTGCATATTAAACCTACAGTTCATATAAGAAATCACCTTCACCTGATAGGCCAAGCATTTCTCTGTTGGGGATTCTTTGAAAGTATAAAGAGAATATATGGTTTTGCTCTCTCGAAGTCATCTTTACTCTCTTGCGTGTCAATACTCAATTCAGTGTTTTGTGAAACTGTGTATCTGAACATAGATTTATTTTTGTCTATGTAAAAAAAAAAAAAGTAATGCTTGCAATTCCTTCCTAAAGAGGGCATCCTATTATTTATTATAAGACTTCTGGTGTGAGTCTATGGAGCACGTAGAGGGAAGGGCCATTGTAAATTTTCCACTGGAGAAGAGACAGAACACCTTTGGAACCCAATACCTAATATTCAAGTTGAAGTTTGAATAGGTATGTGTAAGTTTCTCCTTTTGTTTCTCCTAATCTTCAGTAACATTTATTATGCTAACACAAATGGGGCTGACTGGGTAACATTCTGCAATTAAGAATGGATATGGGGGGGCTTCCCAGGAGGTCCAGTAGGTAAAGAGTCCACCGTGCAGTGCAAGGGGCACCGGTTCAATCCCTGGCCCCAGAAGATCCCACATGCCGCGGAACGGCAGGACCCATTTGTCCAATTGTGAGCCAGTGCTCTGGAGCGCATGTGTCCAGAGCTGGTGCTTTGCACTGGGAGAGGCCACTGAGGTGGGAGGCCCACACAGGCCAGAAAATTAAGATGGATGAAAATAAATAAATGAAGGACCAATAAAAGAGGCCAAAAAAAAAAATAAAAAAAGAAAAGAATGGATATGGGTTTCATGTCTGTTAGCCATACTGCACATCAGAGATGTATTTCATGAATGCCAGAACCCAGAGATGGAGATGGCTTTGAGAACGTGGACCCTCTGAACACTTGCAAACGTCTTGGGGAAAGACTTCGAGCTTCTAAAGACATGAATTGATGTATTCCTTTGCACAGATTTTACGATTTTGGAAGCAATTTCTAGGTTACAAAATAAAACTATATACAGTTTTGATTGGTGCTATAAATGGCTTAATCAAAAACAAAGACAATTTTCTTTCTCTTCCTGTTCTGGATATACCTTTGCTCGGAGTTGTCTGCATATTAAACCTACAGTTCATATAAGAAATCACCTTCACCTGATAGGCCAAGCATTTCTCTGTTGGGGATTCTTTGAAAGTATAAAGAGAATATATGGTTTTGCTCTCTCGAAGTCATCTTTACTCTCTTGCGTGTCAATACTCAATTCAGTGTTTTGTGAAACTGTGTATCTGAACATAGATTTATTTTTGTCTATGTAAAAAAAAAAAAAGTAATGCTTGCAATTCCTTCCTAAAGAGGGCATCCTATTATTTATTATAAGACTTCTGGTGTGAGTCTATGGAGCACGTAGAGGGAAGGGCCATTGTAAATTTTCCACTGGAGAAGAGACAGAACACCTTTGGAACCCAATACCTAATATTCAAGTTGAAGTTTGAATAGGTATGTGTAAGTTTCTCCTTTTGTTTCTCCTAATCTTCAGTAACATTTATTATGCTAACACAAATGGGGCTGACTGGGTAACATTCTGCAATTAAGAATGGATATGGGGGGGCTTCCCAGGAGGTCCAGTAGGTAAAGAGTCCACCGTGCAGTGCAAGGGGCACCGGTTCAATCCCTGGCCCCAGAAGATCCCACATGCCGCGGAACGGCAGGACCCATTTGTCCAATTGTGAGCCAGTGCTCTGGAGCGCATGTGTCCAGAGCTGGTGCTTTGCACTGGGAGAGGCCACTGAGGTGGGAGGCCCACACAGGCCAGAAAATTAAGATGGATGAAAATAAATAAATGAAGGACCAATAAAAGAGGCCAAAAAAAAAAATAAAAAAAGAAAAGAATGGATATGGGTTTCATGTCTGTTAGCCATACTGCACATCAGAGATGTATTTCATGAATGCCAGAACCCAGAGATGGAGATGGCTTTGAGAACGTGGACCCTCTGAACACTTGCAAACGTCTTGGGGAAAGACTTCGAGCTTCTAAAGACATGAATTGATGTATTAGGTTGGTGACAAAGTAATTGCTGTTTCAAACTGTGAATTTTAAATCGTTATGTGGGCTTCCCTGGTGGTCCAGCAGGTAAAGAGTCTGCCTTGCAGTGCAAGGGGCACCGATTTGACCCCTGGACCAGGAAGATCCTACATGTTGCGGAACAGCTGGACTGGCTTGACTGGCTGGACTGGTGTGTCCAGAGCCGGTGCTCTGCACGGAGAAAGGCCACTGCGATGGGAGGCCCACAAAGGCCAAAGAATAAAAGATGGATGAAAAATAAATGGATAAAAAATCAATAAAATAAAAGAGGCCAAATGTTTTTTTTAAAAAAAGTCATTATGTTACTCAGACGCTAAGTTATGTGTTACTCTCAGTGATCCCATGAATTGCAGCAAGCCAGGCTTTCCTGTCCTTCTCTATTAATCAAAATGGGAACTACCACAATCAACACATTTTTTTTTTTAAAGACTTATTTATTTATTTTGGGGGTGGGTGGGGAGGGAGGGGAGCAGGCGGGCCACTTCCATTGGTCTTTCACCTGTCTATTTTCATCCATCTCTGCTCTTTGGCCCGTGTGGGCCTCCCATCGCGGTGGCCTCTGTTGTTGCAGAGCACCGGCCCCGGGCGCATGCGCCCCAGAGCTCCAGCTCAGCAATTGGACACATCGGTCCAGCCGCTCCGTGGCACGTGGGATCTTCCCAGGCCAGGGATCGACCCGGTGCCCCTTGCACTGCAAGGCGGTGTCCTTACCCACTGGACCACCAGGGAAGCCCCAATCAACACATTTTTGCCAATGAGAAATAAGTTCGATTATTCCTGTAGCACAAAAATCCATGTTTCAGGGACTTCCTTGGTGGTCCATTGGGTAAGGACACTGCCTTTCAGTGCAAGGGGAGCTGGTTCGACCCCTGGCCTGGGAGAATCCCACGAGTCACAGAGCAGCTGGACTGATGTGTCCAATTACCAGCTCTGCAACAAGAGAGGCCACTGCGATGGGAGGCCTACACAGGCCATAGAACAAAGATGGATGAAAATAAATAAATGAAAGATCAATAAAAAGAAGTGGCCAAAATTTTTTTAAAAAATAGAAAAAAAAATCCATGCTTCAGGATTTTTCACAATGAACTCTTGAAAACCATTTTCTGCCTCCTGTTGGTTGTGGAAGCATTTCCCCTACAAAAAGCTGTTGAGATGCATGAAGAAGTGGTAATTGGTTAGCTAGAGGTGAGGTGAATATGGCAGATGAGGCAAAACTTCATACCCCAATTCGTTCAACCTTTGAAGCATTGGTTATGCAGTGTGTGATTGGGTATTATCATGCAGAAGAACTGGGCCCTTTCCATTGACCAGTACCAGTTGCAGGCGTTGCAGATTTTGGTATATCTCAGTGATTTGCTGAGCATACTTCTTAGATGTAATGGTTTCACCAGGATTCAGAAAGCTATAGTGGACCAGCTGGGCAGCAGATCACTGAACAGTGGCCATGACTTTTGTTTTGGTGCAAGTTTGGCTGTGGAAAGTGCTATGGAGCTTTTTCTTGGTCCAGTTACTGGGTTGATCATTGCTGATGGTCATATAGAATCCACTTTTTGTCACACGTCACAACTCGATTGAGAAATTGTTGGTTGTTATTGCATAAAATAAGAGAAGAGGACACTTCAAAATGGTGATTTTTTTTTTTTTTTTTTTTTGCTTTTTGATCAGTTCATGAGGCACCCAGTTACTGAGCTTTGTCACCTTTCCAATTTGCTTCAAATGCTGGATGACCATAGAATGGCTGATGTTCAGTTCTTTGGCAACTTCTCGGGTAGTTGTACAAGGATCAGCTTCAATTATCCTCTCAGTTGGTTGTTGTCAACTTTTGTTGGCCAGCCACTGCTCCTTATCTTCAAGGCTCTTGTCTCCTTTCCAAAACTTCTTGAACCACCACTAAACTGTGCAATCATTAGCAGTTCCTGGGCCAAATGCATTGCTGATGTTGTGCATTGTCTCCGCTGCTTTCTGATCCACTATGAACTCGAATAAGAAAATCACTCGAATTTATTTTTTGCCTAACATCACTTCCCTAGTTTAAAATAAATATAAAATAAGTAGCAAGTAATAAGCTTTAGCAAAAAAATAAAGTAGGGAAAGTGCATTAAAATGATTATGATATAACCACATTTACTTAAGAATGTATTCCAATATCAAAGAGCAAAATTCAACAGTGCAAAACCACAATAAATAAAAAATGAAAGATCAATAAAAGAAGTGGCCAAAATTTTTTTAAAAAATAGAAAAAAAAATCCATGCTTCAGGATTTTTCACAATGAACTCTTGAAAACCATTTTCTGCCTCCTGTTGGTTGTGGAAGCATTTCCCCTACAAAAAGCTGTTGAGATGCATGAAGAAGTGGTAATTGGTTAGCTAGAGGTGAGGTGAATATGGCAGATGAGGCAAAACTTCATACCCCAATTCGTTCAACCTTTGAAGCATTGGTTATGCAGTGTGTGATTGGGTATTATCATGCAGAAGAACTGGGCCCTTTCCATTGACCAGTACCAGTTGCAGGCGTTGCAGATTTTGGTATATCTCAGTGATTTGCTGAGCATACTTCTTAGATGTAATGGTTTCACCAGGATTCAGAAAGCTATAGTGGACCAGCTGGGCAGCAGATCACTGAACAGTGGCCATGACTTTTGTTTTGGTGCAAGTTTGGCTGTGGAAAGTGCTATGGAGCTTTTTCTTGGTCCAGTTACTGGGTTGATCATTGCTGATGGTCATATAGAATCCACTTTTTGTCACACGTCACAACTCGATTGAGAAATTGTTGGTTGTTATTGCATAAAATAAGAGAAGAGGACACTTCAAAATGGTGATTTTTTTTTTTTTTTTTTTTTTGCTTTTTGATCAGTTCATGAGGCACCCAGTTACTGAGCTTTGTCACCTTTCCAATTTGCTTCAAATGCTGGATGACCATAGAATGGCTGATGTTCAGTTCTTTGGCAACTTCTCGGGTAGTTGTACAAGGATCAGCTTCAATTATCCTCTCAGTTGGTTGTTGTCAACTTTTGTTGGCCAGCCACTGCTCCTTATCTTCAAGGCTCTTGTCTCCTTTCCAAAACTTCTTGAACCACCACTAAACTGTGCAATCATTAGCAGTTCCTGGGCCAAATGCATTGCTGATGTTGTGCATTGTCTCCGCTGCTTTCTGATCCACTATGAACTCGAATAAGAAAATCACTCGAATTTATTTTTTGCCTAACATCACTTCCCTAGTTTAAAATAAATATAAAATAAGTAGCAAGTAATAAGCTTTAGCAAAAAAATAAAGTAGGGAAAGTGCATTAAAATGATTATGATATAACCACATTTACTTAAGAATGTATTCCAATATCAAAGAGCAAAATTCAACAGTGCAAAACCACAATTAATTTTGCACCAACTCAATTAATAACCAATCTTGCTAAGGTCATAATGAGGCAGGAGATTCACCTAACACGTTTGTTAAAGGGAAATGGGGGTAATAATACAAACTATAATCGCAACCTCCTCAAAATAAAAAGTGGTGCTACTTTTATTTTTGTTTTTTATTTTTTTATCTTTTTTGGGTGTGGGGTGGGGTGGGGAGGGAGGGGGATGGGCGGGCCACTTCTATTGGTCTTTCATTTCTCTATTTTCACCCGTCTCTGTTCTTTGGCTCCTGTGGGCCTCCCATCGCGGGGGCGTCTGTCGTCGCAGAGCACCAGCTCTGGGTGCATACGCCTCAGAGCTCGGGCTCGGTAATTGGACACATCAGTCCAGCCGCTCCACGGCACGTGGGATCCTCCCAGGCCAGGGCTCAAACCGGCGTCCCTTGCACTGCAAGGCGGTGTCCTTACCCACTGGACCACCAGGGAAGCCCTAGTGCTACTTTTATAGTACAATTTTAATAAATATGTGATTTTTTTAAATCCTTACTCTAATCTCTTATCTCTAATGAGCTTACAGAAAGGAAAATAAAAAGAAAGAAAAAAATTTTAGTCATTATAAGGAATAGCACATTTTTAAAAAGAAAATACTAGGTATGATAAAAATAACCATAGGAATCAGTCTGTCCTTGGTTAGCAACATTTTAAAGTTAAATAGATATAATATTCTTTCTATTAGTTAAGAGCAGCCCTAAACAGTGTTATCAAACTTTAGTATATATTAGTGACTATTATTTTACATGTAACTATCAACATTAAATGCCTAATATGATAATGAAATAAAAACTTTTAATTTGTCTCTCTGTAATAATGTGAGTAAGGTACTGAAAAAACTATGAAATTATATTTTACAAGAAATAAATCTTTTTTTTTTTTGGGTGGGAGTTGCTTCCTTGGTGGCTCCGCCTATAGAAAATCTGCCTGCAATGCAGGAGACCAGGGTTGGATCCCTGGATTGGGAAGATCCCCTGGAGAAGGGAATGGCTACTCAGTTAAATAAATATAAAGCAAGTAATAAGCTTTAGCAAACCACAATTAATTTTGAAAAATTCAACAGTGCAAAACCACAATTAATTTTGCACCAACTCAATTAATAACCAATCTTGCTAAGGTCATAATGAGGCAGGAGATTCACCTAACACGTTTGTTAAAGGGAAATGGGGGTAATAATACAAACTATAATCGCAACCTCCTCAAAATAAAAAGTGGTGCTACTTTTATTTTTGTTTTTTATTTTTTTATCTTTTTTGGGTGTGGGGTGGGGTGGGGAGGGAGGGGGATGGGCGGGCCACTTCTATTGGTCTTTCATTTCTCTATTTTCACCCGTCTCTGTTCTTTGGCTCCTGTGGGCCTCCCATCGCGGGGGCGTCTGTCGTCGCAGAGCACCAGCTCTGGGTGCATACGCCTCAGAGCTCGGGCTCGGTAATTGGACACATCAGTCCAGCCGCTCCACGGCACGTGGGATCCTCCCAGGCCAGGGCTCAAACCGGCGCCCCTTGCACTGCAAGGCGGTGTCCTTACCCACTGGACCACCAGGGAAGCCCTAGTGCTACTTTTATAGTACAATTTTAATAAATATGTGATTTTTTTAAATCCTTACTCTAATCTCTTATCTCTAATGAGCTTACAGAAAGGAAAATAAAAAGAAAGAAAAAAATTTTAGTCATTATAAGGAATAGCACATTTTTAAAAAGAAAATACTAGGTATGATAAAAATAACCATAGGAATCAGTCTGTCCTTGGTTAGCAACATTTTAAAGTTAAATAGATATAATATTCTTTCTATTAGTTAAGAGCAGCCCTAAACAGTGTTATCAAACTTTAGTATATATTAGTGACTATTATTTTACATGTAACTATCAACATTAAATGCCTAATATGATAATGAAATAAAAACTTTTAATTTGTCTCTCTGTAATAATGTGAGTAAGGTACTGAAAAAACTATGAAATTATATTTTACAAGAAATAAATCTTTTTTTTTTTTGGGTGGGAGTTGCTTCCTTGGTGGCTCCGCCTATAGAAAATCTGCCTGCAATGCAGGAGACCAGGGTTGGATCCCTGGATTGGGAAGATCCCCTGGAGAAGGGAATGGCTACTCACTCCAGTATTCTTGCCTGGAAAATCCCATGGACAGAGAAGCCTGGCAGGCTACAGTCCATGGGTTTGCAAAAACTCGGGTACGACTGAGTGACCAACACTAGCAGTTGCACTGGCAGAGAAATAACTTCATGACATTTTAGACAATATAGTCAAGCCATGCGCTTCACTAAACATATCTATTTTAACATGACTTTCTATCTGATTAGTTGTCAAGTTTGATAAACATGATTAGAAAGTAACACTAGTATCTTAGTTGGAGTCATCTTTCACAAAAATTAAGAAAACAAAATGCCCATAATGTTTTTGGGTTTTTTGGGCGGGGGGGATGGTGGGGGCTGGCGGACCACTTCAATTGGTCTTTCGTCTTTGTTCTTTGGCCCCTGTGGGTCTCCCATCGCAGTGGCCTCTCTTGCTGCAGAGCACCGGCTCTGGGTGCATGCGCTCCAGAGCTCCGGCTCGGTAATTGGACACATCGGTCCAGCCGCTCGGTGGCACATGGGATCTTCCCAGGCCAGGGATCGAACCAGCGTCCCTTGCACTGCAAGGCGGTGTCCTTACCCACTGGACCACCAGGGAAGACCGCCCATAATATTTTGATTGTAGAATCATAGTACTAGAACAATACACTGACCACTAGATGGAGACATACCCTCCAGGCTTCACCCAGGATAGTTTTCTTACTGTGAGTAGAAACCCTCAAGGAGAGTTACGTTAATACAGTACTAGATATTCAGAACCATAATAAATATGTGTGTTTGAAGGTTTCATTTATCCTTAGAATCACAGGTCTTAGGATCTTTTTCATCTGAGGAATGTGGCATGTCTGCACAAACAATCTTCCATTATTTTTCAGAGTAATTTCCAAACTAAATAATAAAGAGGTTATAAAATAAGGTCTCTCTCTTTTTTTTTTTTTTTTTTTGAGTAGTTTAGCAGTATCTTCAGTATACATAAGTTTGTTTGTTTATTTGAGGTTTTGTTAATAGTTTTCAATGAAACATTAGCAAGTTGCTCTATCATTGTATCATTTAGACATTTATTAGTGTTCAAACGTCAAGCACATTGCTTGCTTTGACATATATATAAAGCAAATATTTAGGAAAAACTAACCTGAATTCATACTCAGGTCCTTAAGTGATATTTTATCATCTAAATTAAAAAGATTTAATACCATTCAGATTCTAGGCATGGAGATTCAGCATTTATGCATTCTATCCAGTGTCCTCAAATTAACTACATAGTCTCTCATAGGTACATTTTAAAGAACACATCTGAACTTTTTAATCATTTCTGAAGAGTTAGATTTCTAGTATATTACCAAAAAATCATACAATAAATTTTTTAGGGTTCTATTATATCACTTTTTAAATATTCCAGTGGAATCTAAGGTTATAACTACAGAATCCTCACCACCACATATTTTTAAAATGCTTAATCAAGCTCTTTATTTTAATATTTCTTGTTTTCTTAAACTTGGTTTTTCTCTACAGAATATTGTTCTACTATATTTTATGCTTAAAATATCCTATCATAGTCTTCTGGCACAAAAATATGCATCTCTGCCATTATATTTTATATACGTTTGTTATTTTTTTTCAAACTCTACCTACTAGAATGCAAATTCCATATGGATAGCAATTTATTTTCTGTTTGGTCACTGCTGAATTCCTAGCACTTCAGACAGGGCCTGACACAAAGTAGATACTGGCTAAATATTTTTGGCATGAATAAAAGTGAAACTTAAAAGTTGTCAACTTTTCTATGCCCGCGAGGCTCTATGTCTTAAATGTTTTGCTTTAGGTTAAGTTGTTATGACAATTACTATTAACATACAATTTTTAAAACAATATAGAGTATATTTAAATATGGGTAATTATTAAGACAAAAAGTAAAATATTAGGAATGTAGTTTTCAGTGAGATGGATGGCTTTCCTTATTTTCACTGTCACGTATCCCTGTGGGAATGTTACTTAGTGCTACAATGAGATAGAGCTCAGTATCAGTTCTGTTTCATTTTTAAATACTCATAGACGTAAACACTAAAAAAAAAAAACTTAACCACATAAATAAAATGTGAAGCTGACAAGTTGCTCTATCATTGTATCATTTAGACATTTATTAGTGTTCAAAGCGTCAAGCACATTGCTTGCTTTGACATATATATAAAGCAAATATTTAGGAAAAACTAACCTGAATTCATACTCAGGTCCTTAAGTGATATTTTATCATCTAAATTAAAAAGATTTAATACCATTCAGATTCTAGGCATGGAGATTCAGCATTTATGCATTCTATCCAGTGTCCTCAAATTAACTACATAGTCTCTCATAGGTACATTTTAAAGAACACATCTGAACTTTTTAATCATTTCTGAAGAGTTAGATTTCTAGTATATTACCAAAAAATCATACAATAAATTTTTTAGGGTTCTATTATATCACTTTTTAAATATTCCAGTGGAATCTAAGGTTATAACTACAGAATCCTCACCACCACATATTTTTAAAATGCTTAATCAAGCTCTTTATTTTAATATTTCTTGTTTTCTTAAAGTTGGTTTTTCTCTACAGAATATTGTTCTACTATATTTTATGCTTAAAATATCCTATCATAGTCTTCTGGCACAAAAATATGCATCTCTGCCATTATATTTTATATACGTTTGTTATTTTTTTTCAAACTCTACCTACTAGAATGCAAATTCCATATGGATAGCAATTTATTTTCTGTTTGGTCACTGCTGAATTCCTAGCACTTCAGACAGGGCCTGACACAAAGTAGATACTGGCTAAATATTTTTGGCATGAATAAAAGTGAAACTTAAAAGTTGTCAACTTTTCTATGCCCGCGAGGCTCTATGTCTTAAATGTTTTGCTTTAGGTTAAGTTGTTATGACAATTACTATTAACATACAATTTTTAAAACAATATAGAGTATATTTAAATATGGGTAATTATTAAGACAAAAAGTAAAATATTAGGAATGTAGTTTTCAGTGAGATGGATGGCTTTCCTTATTTTCACTGTCACGTATCCCTGTGGGAATGTTACTTAGTGCTACAATGAGATAGAGCTCAGTATCAGTTCTGTTTCATTTTTAAATACTCATAGACGTAAACACTAAAAAAAACAAAAAACTTAACCACATAAATAAAAATGTGAAGCTGAGTTTTATAAAATTAACACAGTTGTTTGAATTACTCTTTTTTGAGAGGAAAGTAGAGCTTATTAGAGTGGGAGACGCTATTAGAAAAGCGGGATGGCTCAAGGGAGAGCCAAAGGCTTCCACCGGATTGCAGTCAATTTTTATTGCCTCAAGGCAAAGAAAATTCCTACTGGAACTGTGGCATCAGGTGATTGGTTAGGATGCTATAGGATGGATAGTAGAGTGATTACTTTAGATATTATGGGGTCAGGGAAATGGCTGGTTTAGATTCGGAGGTTCATGGCAACAGTTGCTTCGGGGCTTGGTCAGTTCCAGAGATTTTTAACCTGTGACCTTAGTACAAGGTTCCACACCTGTGACCTTGGTATAGGGCTCCACACTTACCCCTCTTTTTATTTATGGGCCAAATCTTTGGTCCCTTAACACCCTGTTCATGGTAACTGTCTGCCTATTTTTCTTTTCAGGCATTCAGGAACCCAGTTTCAAGGGAAAAGGGTGATGACCATTCTGGCTTCTTCAGGCTGTACAGAGGCATTGTAGGATTCTGGGTCCCCAGTGCCCACTCTCTGTCAGGGTGCATTTAGCGGGGGAGAAGAGAGTCCACAGAATGATAAGGCAGCTCGTTCTAGCATTGCCTGGGTGTTGGTCAGGCGATATTCTTGTCATACTATTACTTGTAGATTTATTTGTTGTATTCTAGAAGAAACAAACTTAACAAGAAAGTTAAAGATACATAGCCCAAAGATGAACAGAATTAGAAAAGCTGCTGAGAAGCCAGCCAGGAGAACCAGGACCAGACATTTATTCGTATGTGATGTTAGTGTTTCTCTAGGTTTTTAAGGTCTCTTAAGAATCTTTACCTGAAATCATCTGATGGCCGGTTTTTCCCAGAGCACAGAGTGCCTTATTTCTGATCTCCACCCTGAACTCCTTCCAGAGGGTGCTGATGGTCAGCAGCTTGCAGTGCTCATGATTTAATCTTTATAGAGGCAGCTGGCAAGTGTCAACTTCTAGTTGGCAGAGCCCCTTCATAACCACATTTGGGTTTCATTTTAAATACTCATAGACGTAAACACTAAAAAAAACAAAAAACTTAACCACATAAATAAAAATGTGAAGCTGAGTTTTATAAAATTAACACAGTTGTTTGAATTACTCTTTTTTGAGAGGAAAGTAGAGCTTATTAGAGTGGGAGACGCTATTAGAAAAGCGGGATGGCTCAAGGGAGAGCCAAAGGCTTCCACCGGATTGCAGTCAATTTTTATTGCCTCAAGGCAAAGAAAATTCCTACTGGAACTGTGGCATCAGGTGATTGGTTAGGATGCTATAGGATGGATAGTAGAGTGATTACTTTAGATATTATGGGGTCAGGGAAATGGCTGGTTTAGATTCGGAGGTTCATGGCAACAGTTGCTTCGGGGCTTGGTCAGTTCCAGAGATTTTTAACCTGTGACCTTAGTACAAGGTTCCACACCTGTGACCTTGGTATAGGGCTCCACACTTACCCCTCTTTTTATTTATGGGCCAAATCTTTGGTCCCTTAACACCCTGTTCATGGTAACTGTCTGCCTATTTTTCTTTTCAGGCATTCAGGAACCCAGTTTCAAGGGAAAAGGGGTGATGACCATTCTGGCTTCTTCAGGCTGTACAGAGGCATTGTAGGATTCTGGGTCCCCAGTGCCCACTCTCTGTCAGGGTGCATTTAGCGGGGGAGAAGAGAGTCCACAGAATGATAAGGCAGCTCGTTCTAGCATTGCCTGGGTGTTGGTCAGGCGATATTCTTGTCATACTATTACTTGTAGATTTATTTGTTGTATTCTAGAAGAAACAAACTTAACAAGAAAGTTAAAGATACATAGCCCAAAGATGAACAGAATTAGAAAAGCTGCTGAGAAGCCAGCCAGGAGAACCAGGACCAGACATTTATTCGTATGTGATGTTAGTGTTTCTCTAGGTTTTTAAGGTCTCTTAAGAATCTTTACCTGAAATCATCTGATGGCCGGTTTTTCCCAGAGCACAGAGTGCCTTATTTCTGATCTCCACCCTGAACTCCTTCCAGAGGGTGCTGATGGTCAGCAGCTTGCAGTGCTCATGATTTAATCTTTATAGAGGCAGCTGGCAAGTGTCAACTTCTAGTTGGCAGAGCCCCTTCATAACCACATGTTTGACTATGCTTTGGGGGCATTTTATGATCACTATGTCCCATGATGCTGGGAAGGATCATTCTCAGATCTAGCGAAGATTCCATTGATAGGCCACTCAGTGTTACTAGACCAGGCCTTGTGAGTAACAAGACTCTCTGGACCATACCTGTCTTACTAGCCTCTTGGTCCAGGAAATATTCCCTCTTGTTGTTTTTCCCATATCTATAGTTACATTATTATAAACATTGATCTCATATGGAACTGTATTTTATCATAGGCTCAGTCACACCATTTGGTAACATAAAAGACAACTATTTTCTGAAACCAGTGACACAGAAAATAATATAGCCAGCAGCTAGTAGTAAGGTCACAAGTAAGAATTTATGTCAAAAAGTATCATTAGGTAGAGCCCAGTATATTCAAGTCATCTGACTTTATTGTTAAATGACTATAGCCAGGTGTTAATCACCTGGTTATAGATCATGGAGCACCTGATCTTTATTCATAGATTGATTACTGTGATAAGCTTTAGAAACAAACTTAAGGTGTCATTTTTAATAACTTAATTAAAACTTTTAGCAATATAATATTATGAAAAGCAATTCAACATCTGAAGAAAGAAATGTCTTAACAGAGAGAAAAGCCAAATTCAAGTCTTTGTACCAGTTTACTTTTAAATTCATTTAAAAGTGAACTCATTTAAATTTATTTTAAATTTAGTCCTAACCATGCACAAAACTCTTTTCTCAGGGTCCACTTTCCCCAAAATTTCTTATCACTTTTTATACTCATTACTTTGTTCTCTCATCCTGAAACAGCCACCTGGAAGTCAGACCTACTTCCATTTTCCTTCATAAAATGCGATTCCATTCCTCATATCTTCTTTACTGAAACATACAGCCTACTGTCCTGAAGCAACTAAGAACTGAGCTTTGTATTAGCATTATATAGACAAGTGAGTATAAATACCAGGGATATTTTCAAAAAACACCTTTGCTTTCTTATACAAAACATTTCAAGATAACACCAAACATATTAATAGTTCAAAATCTCTTTAGTTTCTCTGTAAGAGGAAATTAGTGTTCAGTAATGAATGTTACAGAATCTTATTGAGAAATGACCTAGCTATTCAATAAACCTTTGTCACTTAGTTTAACACAATCCTTAGAAATTCAGGTTATCCCAATCTGGAGAGACTATTTTAGACAGACATTTTAAAAGTAGAATTATTCTTCATAGACCTTATCTAAAAGCTCATATGTCATTTACATTTTTGTTTTAGAAATTGCTTCACTTGAGGTACTTTTCTTATTGACAAACTTGTAGCAGATATGACAATATAACATTTAGCTTATATTAAACCTAGGCACAATGAAAATACTATGTTTAATGTTAATGACTCTTAGGCATGTTATGTTAGATTAGCAAACAAACATTAACTAGGTGTTTAATATTGAATATTTTCCAGTTCACATGAACATGAAATACATTTAGGTTAATTTTCTTATATTTAGAATTGTTTGATTTATAAGTGCTTACTTTTCTTTAGGTCAATTAAATGAGAGCTCATTTACAACGTCAACATTATCAAAAACCAAAAATACACACTGAGACATGTATGAATCCAGTTGAACAGATAGACAGATTGTAAAGTTTTCCACCTGAGATTTAACATGTCTCTTTGACCCTTTCTTTTTTCTTGACTTGAAGTTCTAATTTGCCCAAGGGTGTAGTTTCAGGAAAAGCAGGCTGTGTATTTCAAGGACATAGCAGGGCTAACTTCAAGCTTTTCCCTAGGTAGGCCTTTTAAGTAGCTAGCTGTTTTTAATTGCATATGCAGAAAGTACTGGTTTTGCAGTTTCCAAGAAAAAAAATTTATTTTAACCAATTTTTTTCCAGAGTCTAAAGAGCACCCTGTCAAAAAGTCATCTTTGCTTTCTGTAGTTTCATAGCTAAAATATAGATCAATAAACAGTCCTCAAATTGACTCTGATATCAGGGGCTGATCAGCTGATAAAAATCTCAAATTGGCCCTCTGAAGGAAGTAGGGTCTTAGTTTGATCAGAAGAATCTGAAAGAGTAAGGGAATTTGCAGGGCTTGGTCCCTCCCCACCCTGAAAAACATGGTTAGAATGGAATATTTTTAGAATGATCAGGAGAGGTTTTGGTCCTTCAGACTTTTGAAGATAGGAGAAAGACCTGGACCAAAAGGAATTTCAGAATCCTTTCCTAGTCTACAACAGTAGAGATCAAATGTACACAGGAAAGGTCAAGTAGAGGTCGTCTAGGAAATCTATGGAGAGGGAGACAAAGGGGGACAGGTGGATAGGGACGGAACAGAAAGACTCAAGAGGCATGAGTCCCTCACATGTGGCTCTGACTAAGGGTCATGAAGGACTGAACATAAGGAACCTGAGTCCTTTTCCTGCTTTTGGCAAAAGAAATCAAGTTGCTACAATCTAGTGTGCCGTTCAGAGGTCATTTTTTTTGGTCCCCTAGTTTGCACTGGGGCTAGGCCTTTTGAAACTTTCTGGGTCAAATTTTTCCAGTTGCTGAGAATGTAGCTGAGGGGTGAGTCTGAGAGAGGCTCCCAGCACACACCAGAACCTACTCTTAGCTTACACGCCATACAATGGGGGCACGGAGAGTCACTGGCTGACAGAAAGGCGTGCTTTTGTCCCGGTGATGTCTCTGTGCAACTAATGGAATCGTAAGCAGAGAACAGGGCTAAGGCACAAAATGGCCGACTGTCCGAACAGTTATGTCCGACAGTGAGAGATGACTCTTGAGAACCCCGTGGCTAAGGCACCACATGACCTGACCAGAGAATAGAGCTAAGAACCTGCACAGAGAAAGACAGGTGACTCATCATTTGGCGATTCTCTGAAACGTGGAAGGCACTCTTGGGATGGCTCAGAGGCAACACCTAGGCTCTTGTGAATCAATCCAGATGGAAAGGGAAAGAAGTGAAAGTGACAGGAAAGATAGGCTGAGGAATCCACCTTACAGTCCTACTAGGGGCAGGGGCTCTATGCTTTGCTTTAACTACTATGTGCCTAACACAATGCATGGATCAATAAACAGTCCTCAAATTGACTCTGATATCAGGGGCTGATCAGCTGATAAATCTCAAATTGGCCCTCTGAAGGAAGTAGGGTCTTAGTTTGATCAGAAGAATCTGAAAGAGTAAGGGAATTTGCAGGGCTTGGTCCCTCCCCACCCTGAAAAACATGGTTAGAATGGAATATTTTTAGAATGATCAGGAGAGGTTTTGGTCCTTCAGACTTTTGAAGATAGGAGAAAGACCTGGACCAAAAGGAATTTCAGAATCCTTTCCTAGTCTACAACAGTAGAGATCAAATGTACACAGGAAAGGTCAAGTAGAGGTCGTCTAGGAAATCTATGGAGAGGGAGACAAAGGGGGACAGGTGGATAGGGACGGAACAGAAAGACTCAAGAGGCATGAGTCCCTCACATGTGGCTCTGACTAAGGGTCATGAAGGACTGAACATAAGGAACCTGAGTCCTTTTCCTGCTTTTGGCAAAAGAAATCAAGTTGCTACAATCTAGTGTGCCGTTCAGAGGTCATTTTTGGTCCCCTAGTTTGCACTGGGGCTAGGCCTTTTGAAACTTTCTGGGTCAAATTTTTCCAGTTGCTGAGAATGTAGCTGAGGGGTGAGTCTGAGAGAGGCTCCCAGCACACACCAGAACCTACTCTTAGCTTACACGCCATACAATGGGGGCACGGAGAGTCACTGGCTGACAGAAAGGCGTGCTTTTGTCCCGGTGATGTCTCTGTGCAACTAATGGAATCGTAAGCAGAGAACAGGGCTAAGGCACAAAATGGCCGACTGTCCGAACAGTTATGTCCGACAGTGAGAGATGACTCTTGAGAACCCCGTGGCTAAGGCACCACATGACCTGACCAGAGAATAGAGCTAAGAACCTGCACAGAGAAAGACAGGTGACTCATCATTTGGCGATTCTCTGAAACGTGGAAGGCACTCTTGGGATGGCTCAGAGGCAACACCTAGGCTCTTGTGAATCAATCCAGATGGAAAGGGAAAGAAGTGAAAGTGACAGGAAAGATAGGCTGAGGAATCCACCTTACAGTCCTACTAGGGGCAGGGGCTCTATGCTTTGCTTTAACTACTATGTGCCTAACACAATGCATGGAAGTTGTCTTGCTGGGGGTGGGTGTGCTTGTGGCCTGATCCATTCTGTGACCCCCTTATCCTCACATGGGAGTCTTCACAAGGCAGGTCCCCTAATGGCTTCTAAGTGCCCAACCCGTGCCCACACAATATTGATTACCTAATCCTCAGTTAAAAAGAAGTCAAAAGGAGAGGCCCTCACCTGTTCCGGTGGCAGCTACTAGGGTGCAATGAGTAGTGGGGTGTTTGAAACACATCAGAGGGTAACCTTGGCCAGAGTTCCTCAGTTGCTTCCACAGCCACTGGCCTGTTCACAGAGGGTCCCTATGAGAAAAGAGAGGTGAGGAGGTGGGGGAAGAGACCCCAAGTTCCTGTACGGGTCACCAAAACTGTCATGATCTGTGTGCAGGTTAGACAAGAATTTCCAAACATGTGGCAAAAGGAGAGGAAAGTAAAGTTTAGAAGACAGTGTTAGAACAGCAGGCCGGCTCAAGGGAGAGCCAAACCTTTGAATTACTCTTAGTGCCAAATATCACAGAGTTGTCCATTATTGAAGGAGTTTTAATGATTCACCAGTTAATAGATTGATTAGGTTCTTCTTCAATTTTGTTGAAAGTTGAGTATTAAAACTACCTGATTGGAATATGACATTACCCAAAGACCACATTGTTTCAAAATGCCCTTTTGTTTGATATCCTTGAAGTATATACCCTTTTGGACATGCCTTTCTTTCATAAGGAAGAAAGTGGGCAATAACAAAAAAGGCGATGGTAGGGGAGGACAAGAAAGAGAGTGAGGCCCTTTCATGGTTCTCAGGCAGATAATTTTGAGGAAAGAGTATAAATGGAACTAAAGACCTGGAAATGTATTGTCTTAAAACAATGTTTTAATAAATAAATAGTATCTCCTACTGAGTTTTTGGCATATACCTAGGCTATCCTAATTTTAGGGTCACTGTTCTAGGCAACCACTTAAATCTGCTGTGACAGCCTGACTGTTGCTACTGTGAGCTGATTGAGCTCAAGCAGAATAATAATGTTAGACGTGACAATAGAGTTGTTTAGACACTCAGTTGTGTCCAACTCTTTGTGACACCATGGACCGTGGTCCACCAGGCTCCTCTGTCCATGGAATTTTCCAGGTAAGAATACTGGAGTGGGTTGCCATTTTCTTTTCTAGACTATATAGTAGTCCCCCCTTAGCCTTAGGCAATACATTCCAAGATCTCCAGTGGGTGCCTGAAATCTTGAATAGTACTGACCCTATTATATAGTTTTTTTATTTACCTAGATAAAGTTTAATTTATAAATTGGTAGATTAGGAACGATGAGAGACTAACAACAAAAACGGAAAATAAATTAGAATTCAGTTCCGTTCAGTCACTCAGTCATATCTGACTCTCCATGGATTTCAGCATGCGAGGCTTCCCCGTTCTTCACCATCTCCCGAAGCTTGCTCCCAGAGTATCTCAATAAATTGAATACTTTTAGCAATATACTGTAATAAAAATTATGTAGATATGGTCTCTCTCTGTGTCAAAATATCTTATTGTGTGAATTTAATGCCTTTTCTGTCTTAACTAAGCTCTTATCATGCCCAGTGGCAATAACTTTTGCAGTTTAAGTAAGGTGTGACTGCAAAACAAGAAAGAATTTCTTTTTTTTCCTTCTTACTGTAGATCTTACCAAACTCAGCATACTATTTTTTCTTCCCTTGTTGAAACCTTTCACCTTTTCACTTAAAAGAAGCATTTTATTTGTTCGCAAATGGCCATCAACACTATGCTTGAATCTGGGAGAAGAAGTAAAATAAGGGTGACTTGAACACAGCACTGCAACAATGGAGACAACTAGATGACTAACGGACAGTACACACTGGACAAAGGGCTGATTCACGTCCTGGGCAGGATGGAGTGAGATGGCACAGATTTCAATGGTGCTGCTCAGTTCATAACCTATGAAATATTTATTTCTAGAACTTTCCATTCAATATATTCAGACCACAGTTGAGCCATGAGTTGATCAGTAGGTAAGTGAAATGACAAAGCAAAACCACAGATAAGGTGGAGACTTCTGTAATAGAAACTGTACCCATCTGAAATATCTCACAATAAATAATATGCAAGCACTTCCTGCTGGGCCAATAAACAAACCATTACACTGAGCATTAACTGATAATGCTTATCTGATAGCACAGTTTTCCATATGGTAAGCCTGGTTGACTACAAGCCAAATCAAGAACAGCTGTGTTTTCCAAAAGATATTTTAATCATTTGAACTAAAATAGGATAATTCTTAATAAACTTACAAAAAATCCAAATCAAGAATGTTTTTCCAAAAATTGTTAATCAGGGGAATAGTACTGACCCTATTATATAGTTTTTTTATTTACCTAGATAAAGTTTAATTTATAAATTGGTAGATTAGGAACGATGAGAGACTAACAACAAAAACGGAAAATAAATTAGAATTCAGTTCCGTTCAGTCACTCAGTCATATCTGACTCTCCATGGATTTCAGCATGCGAGGCTTCCCCGTTCTTCACCATCTCCGAAGCTTGCTCCCAGAGTATCTCAATAAATTGAATACTTTTAGCAATATACTGTAATAAAAATTATGTAGATATGGTCTCTCTCTGTGTCAAAATATCTTATTGTGTGAATTTAATGCCTTTTCTGTCTTAACTAAGCTCTTATCATGCCCAGTGGCAATAACTTTTGCAGTTTAAGTAAGGTGTGACTGCAAAACAAGAAAGAATTTCTTTTTTTTCCTTCTTACTGTAGATCTTACCAAACTCAGCATACTATTTTTTCTTCCCTTGTTGAAACCTTTCACCTTTTCACTTAAAAGAAGCATTTTATGTCTTCTCAAATTGCCAGCAACACTATTCTTGCATCTGGGAGCTGAAGTAAAATAAGGGTGACTTGAACACAGCACTGCAACAATGGAGACAACTAGATGACTAACGGACAGTACACACTGGACAAAGGGCTGATTCACGTCCTGGGCAGGATGGAGTGAGATGGCACAGATTTCAATGGTGCTGCTCAGTTCATAACCTATGAAATATTTATTTCTAGAACTTTCCATTCAATATATTCAGACCACAGTTGAGCCATGAGTTGATCAGTAGGTAAGTGAAATGACAAAGCAAAACCACAGATAAGGTGGAGACTTCTGTAATAGAAACTGTACCCATCTGAAATATCTCACAATAAATAATATGCAAGCACTTCCTGCTGGGCCAATAAACAAACCATTACACTGAGCATTAACTGATAATGCTTATCTGATAGCACAGTTTTCCATATGGTAAGCCTGGTTGACTACAAGCCAAATCAAGAACAGCTGTGTTTTCCAAAAGATATTTTAATCATTTGAACTAAAATAGGATAATTCTTAATAAAAAGTCTTCATGATTGAGCAATTAAGTATATTATTACTAGTCTTCATGGAAATCTAGTTTGACAAGATAGGTACTGTTTTATCTCCATCTGCTAATGAGAAATACAAGGTTGAAAGCTGTTAAGTAACTTGCCCAGGGCCACATAAAGAGCACAGGTAACAACATTCACTCAAATTGTAACAATAGAAATAGTAAGGACAAGTAAAGTTTATTGAGTACTATCTACAGCATTCCAGTTGTTGCATCAAGGATGGAATACCAAAAAACCTTTGTTCTTTTACTGTTTGAAATCATAACACTATAAGTTATAAACAAACCGGCTTTAACGTGCAACATATCAGAACGCCAGGTATGTTAAAGTGCTCTTGCTTAAAACTAGAAGAGATTCAGAATTGTCTCCTGTTCTTGATAGAGTTCTTCAAAATCTTATGTGCTTGTCTAAAATTGTATATAAGAGCTTCTCAGGTTTTGTTTGGAAAAGTTGCATTTCTGAATGCAGATCTTCCTTGCTTGACAAGTTTAATAAAATTGTATTTTAGAATCATACTACACTCTGAACCAAATATTGTTATGAGCATTTTAGATGCCAATATATCTAATCCTCACAGCAACTTCATGGATTATTCGGATATTCATCTTATATTTGAAGGAACTGAGGCACAGAGAAATTAATAAACTCACCAAAGGCCAATAGTAGAGCTAAGATTCAACCCAGGTAGTCTGAATTTTGAGGTCATACTCTTAAGAAGTTTTGTTTTTGGTTTTGGTTTTTTTGGCTCTGCTGCATCTCCATTGCTTTAAGTGGACTTTCCCTAGTTGCAGTGAACAGGAGTTACTCTTTTTTGCTGTGTGCAGGCTTCTCATTGCAGTGATTTATTTTGAGGAGCACAGGTTCTGGGCGCATGGGCTTCAGAAGTTGCAGCCTGGTACACAGGCTTAGCAGTTATGGCACACAGGCTTAGTTGCTCTGTGCTATGTGGAATCTTCCCAGACCAGGGATTGAATCAGTGTCGCCTCCATTGGTAGACTGATACTTATCCATTGCAGCATCAGGGAAGTCCTGAGCCAACACTCTTAATCAACATCATATGGTCCCTACAAAATAAAAAAAATTAGTTTATAGTTACACTAGAAAAATAGAAAGGAAATCTTTCATTAACTAGAAACCATGGGAAATAATTGAATGATGAAATGTACACAAGAGCAGAGCAACATTAGGCAGATAATGTGGGGAGGCGCTGGAGGGTGTAAACAGACAGGAAACAGAGGCAGAGGTAACTCATGGGGGAAATTAATTAAGTATAGTAGCAAGACATTGTAGGAGATCAAAATCCTGGTACATTACTTCTTGGCTCTTCAGGAGTTCTGTAACCTAGAGGCATCAGTACTTGGGAGCTTGGGTTTGACAAAATTAGGTAGAACTCCAAGAGGTTGGCAAGACCTAGAAGTATGTGCCTTCACACCCAGAAGACCAGATGCTGATGCATTTTGTCTCACTGGACAAATTCTGCCTCTTCTAGGACATCTCTTCAAACAGGTTGCTGCACAATAGTTCAAACCCTAGATGCTGATGAGCACACAAAAGTTGCATTTCTGAATGCAGATCTTCCTTGCTTGACAAGTTTAATAAAATTGTATTTTAGAATCATACTACACTCTGAACCAAATATTGTTATGAGCATTTTAGATGCCAATATATCTAATCCTCACAGCAACTTCATGGATTATTCGGATATTCATCTTATATTTGAAGGAACTGAGGCACAGAGAAATTAATAAACTCACCAAAGGCCAATAGTAGAGCTAAGATTCAACCCAGGTAGTCTGAATTTTGAGGTCATACTCTTAAGAAGTTTTGTTTTTGGTTTTGGTTTTTTTGGCTCTGCTGCATCTCCATTGCTTTAAGTGGACTTTCCCTAGTTGCAGTGAACAGGAGTTACTCTTTTTTGCTGTGTGCAGGCTTCTCATTGCAGTGATTTATTTTGAGGAGCACAGGTTCTGGGCGCATGGGCTTCAGAAGTTGCAGCCTGGTACACAGGCTTAGCAGTTATGGCACACAGGCTTAGTTGCTCTGTGCTATGTGGAATCTTCCCAGACCAGGGATTGAATCAGTGTCGCCTCCATTGGTAGACTGATACTTATCCATTGCAGCATCAGGGAAGTCCTGAGCCAACACTCTTAATCAACATCATATGGTCCCTACAAAATAAAAAAAATTAGTTTATAGTTACACTAGAAAAATAGAAAGGAAATCTTTCATTAACTAGAAACCATGGGAAATAATTGAATGATGAAATGTACACAAGAGCAGAGCAACATTAGGCAGATAATGTGGGAGGCGCTGGAGGGTGTAAACAGACAGGAAACAGAGGCAGAGGTAACTCATGGGGGAAATTAATTAAGTATAGTAGCAAGACATTGTAGGAGATCAAAATCCTGGTACATTACTTCTTGGCTCTTCAGGAGTTCTGTAACCTAGAGGCATCAGTACTTGGGAGCTTGGGTTTGACAAAATTAGGTAGAACTCCAAGAGGTTGGCAAGACCTAGAAGTATGTGCCTTCACACCCAGAAGACCAGATGCTGATGCATTTTGTCTCACTGGACAAATTCTGCTTCTTCTAGGACATCTCTTCAAACAGGTTGCTGCACAAATTCCAGCATCTCATTACAAACCTTAATTCTCTTTGGGTTGTGCAAAATACATGCAGCAGAGACTATAATCAAAATTTCAGACACAAAATTGAGCACACAATCAAGAATCACCAAAAATTTAAGAATACAGTGAAAGGGAGATCACAAATTTACGTAACCAAATAAATTACACCTGAAAACCCAGAATGATACAAGTAAATACAACTTACTAAAAATAATTAAATGTATTATTACATTAAAAATCTGGCCATAGAAATTAAAATTCAAGACAACACTGGTAGATGAAAGAAAAGTGGTTGTGTGTTAGTAACTGTTAAAGATAATTTAATGATACAAATTGGGTTCCTATCTATGATTTGTAAATATAATACATGGGTTTCATTGTAATTTTTTTATATTTTGATATGTGTTTGAAATTTTCCATGGCAAGAGACTAAAAATCATATTTATATTTATTTATTTATTTATTTATTTATTTATTTATTTATTTTGGGTGGGCGAGTTGGGGAGGGAAGGGGGCGGGTGGGTCACTTCTATTGGTCTTTTATTATCTATTTTCATCCATCTTTGTTCTTTTGGCCCGTGTGGGCCTCCCATCGCAGTGGCCTCTCTTGTCGCAGAGCACCGGCTCTAGGCACATGCGTTCCAGAGTTCTGGCTCGGTAATTGGACACATCGGTCCAGCCGCTCCGCCGCACGTGGGATCTTCCCAGGCCAGGGATCGAACCGGCGCCCCTAGAACTGCAAGGCAGTGTCCTTACCCACCAGGGAAGCCCTAAAAATCCTATTTAAAAGAACTAAATAAAAGTACTTAACATGATGAAAGATCGAGCCAAAGGATTCTTATAGGACACACCAGAAAAAATAAACTGAAAATATAAAAGAAAAATTAAAAGTAGATCTAGAACTTGTGACACATCCTACAGAAGATACAGAAGAGTGATAGGTCACAAATGCAAAGATGTAATAAACATGATCGGTTGGCAAGACCTAGAAGTATGTGCCTTCACACCCAGAAGACCAGATGCTGATGCATTTTGTCTCACTGGACAAATTCTGCTTCTTCTAGGACATCTCTTCAAACAGGTTGCTGCACAAATTCCAGCATCTCATTACAAACCTTAATTCTCTTTGGGTTGTGCAAAATACATGCAGCAGAGACTATAATCAAAATTTCAGACACAAAATTGAGCACACAATCAAGAATCACCAAAAATTTAAGAATACAGTGAAAGGGAGATCACAAATTTACGTAACCAAATAAATTACACCTGAAAACCCAGAATGATACAAGTAAATACAACTTACTAAAAATAATTAAATGTATTATTACATTAAAAATCTGGCCATAGAAATTAAAATTCAAGACAACACTGGTAGATGAAAGAAAAGTGGTTGTGTGTTAGTAACTGTTAAAGATAATTTAATGATACAAATTGGGTTCCTATCTATGATTTGTAAATATAATACATGGGTTTCATTGTAATTTTTTTATATTTTGATATGTGTTTGAAATTTTCCATGGCAAGAGACTAAAAATCATATTTATATTTATTTATTTATTTATTTATTTATTTATTTATTTATTTTGGGTGGGCGAGTTGGGGAGGGAAGGGGGCGGGTGGGTCACTTCTATTGGTCTTTTATTATCTATTTTCATCCATCTTTGTTCTTTTGGCCCGTGTGGGCCTCCCATCGCAGTGGCCTCTCTTGTCGCAGAGCACCGGCTCTAGGCACATGCGTTCCAGAGTTCTGGCTCGGTAATTGGACACATCGGTCCAGCCGCTCCGCCGCACGTGGGATCTTCCCAGGCCAGGGATCGAACCGGCGCCCCTAGAACTGCAAGGCAGTGTCCTTACCCACCAGGGAAGCCCTAAAAATCCTATTTAAAAGAACTAAATAAAAGTACTTAACATGATGAAAGATCGAGCCAAAGGATTCTTATAGGACACACCAGAAAAAATAAACTGAAAATATAAAAGAAAAATTAAAAGTAGATCTAGAACTTGTGACACATCCTACAGAAGATACAGAAGAGTGATAGGTCACAAATGCAAAGATGTAATAAACATGATCGGTAGTTAGAAGGAGATATCAAGATTTATCTATTTATAGATAAACTACCAGCAACACCAAAAATACTTTGTGTAGACATCACCAAGTGAAATTTATGACTACCAGAGTCAAGTGACAGAGGCAGAATTCAAAAATGGGCCAAATTTAAAAATGATTCTTCTCACTGCACTACACAAAAAACTAGTCTTGTTTTTTCGTCTTGTAAGGCTATTGAAAGAATTTATTCTGAAACATTGGTTCCCAACTTGGTGAAAGGGCTATAAAAACCTGTAAGTAAAAGAGATGAAAGTAATTTGAAGTTCAAGAATGTGAAAATATAAAATTTCTAGTAAAAGCCAAAAAATCTCCCAGATTTAAATTCTTCATAGTATATTTTTTGTAATGTTTGAAACTGAGTTTTTAAATTCAAATACATGCCGCTTCTGGTATTTTTAACAGAAATATCTTTTTCACATCCCAGTGTTTCTGGTTATATATATTCTTATTTTTACATTTCTATAGGTTTCTTTCACATAGATATAACCCAAAGAATTATGTTGAAATATAAATATTATTTGCTAAAGTGAGTTTTATTTCCTCATTCACATGCATTACGATCGAAAGATCACTTTACCCTAACCAGACACTGCAATCATTGTTAGAGAGCATTTTTTCCCCCATTTTGCAATGGCAGTTGCCCAAAGATAGTGCTGATTATTTCTGATTGCAATAGATTCTAGCCCTAGGCTTTCTCTTCTATGCCAAGTGATCTCAGCCAAGTGGTTAATTATCAGCAGATATATACGAAATAATGGCAAAGCATAACAGGAATCATTAAGAAATTTTGTCATTTCCCCTCAAATTCTTTTTCTTACATTAAAAGGGTTTTGTATATCAGTTTTTCATAGAACAGAAGATACACAGTGGTTTTCTTAACTGTTTGAGTACTATTATTAATGATTTGTCAAAAAGATAAATATAAGTAACTTAAACATTTTACCCTAGACTTGAGTACCCTTAGAATCGGACTCTCCTTGCCCCTGGAAAAAGCATCTAAAAATAAAAAGCAATGTGTCACCTGTTGAGGCAAAACTATCACTAACAGACCATGATAAAGCAAGGAAGAAGGAGAGAAAACAAAATAAAAGTCCTCCCCTCAAAATGAGTCTGGAAGTAAAATTTTAGGGAAAGATAAGCAACCTCAGATATTGTGTTGTAACAGTGTCAAAATGTATGAGAATGAAGTGAAATTTAGGTTAATGATTGTCTCTGGGAAGGCTAACAAGGAGAAAGAAACTGACATGAAATAGAAGTGGTGGTTGTTAGTCACTAAGACACATCCGACTCTTGCAACCCCATGGACTGTAGCCCGCCAGGCTCCTCTGTTCATAGGATTCTCCAGGCAAGAATACTGCGGAGCGATTTGCCATTTCCTTCTCCAGGATAGGTCTTCCAGACCCAGAAACAGAACCTGGGTCCTCCAACATTGCAAGGAAACTGAGTTTTTAAATTCAAATACATGCCGCTTCTGGTATTTTTAACAGAAATATCTTTTTCACATCCCAGTGTTTCTGGTTATATATATTCTTATTTTTACATTTCTATAGGTTTCTTTCACATAGATATAACCCAAAGAATTATGTTGAAATATAAATATTATTTGCTAAAGTGAGTTTTATTTCCTCATTCACATGCATTACGATCGAAAGATCACTTTACCCTAACCAGACACTGCAATCATTGTTAGAGAGCATTTTTTCCCCCATTTTGCAATGGCAGTTGCCCAAAGATAGTGCTGATTATTTCTGATTGCAATAGATTCTAGCCCTAGGCTTTCTCTTCTATGCCAAGTGATCTCAGCCAAGTGGTTAATTATCAGCAGATATATACGAAATAATGGCAAAGCATAACAGGAATCATTAAGAAATTTTGTCATTTCCCCTCAAATTCTTTTTCTTACATTAAAAGGGTTTTGTATATCAGTTTTTCATAGAACAGAAGATACACAGTGGTTTTCTTAACTGTTTGAGTACTATTATTAATGATTTGTCAAAAAGATAAATATAAGTAACTTAAACATTTTACCCTAGACTTGAGTACCCTTAGAATCGGACTCTCCTTGCCCCTGGAAAAAGCATCTAAAAATAAAAAGCAATGTGTCACCTGTTGAGGCAAAACTATCACTAACAGACCATGATAAAGCAAGGAAGAAGGAGAGAAAACAAAATAAAAGTCCTCCCCTCAAAATGAGTCTGGAAGTAAAATTTTAGGGAAAGATAAGCAACCTCAGATATTGTGTTGTAACAGTGTCAAAATGTATGAGAATGAAGTGAAATTTAGGTTAATGATTGTCTCTGGGAAGGCTAACAAGGAGAAAGAAACTGACATGAAATAGAAGTGGTGGTTGTTAGTCACTAAGACACATCCGACTCTTGCAACCCCATGGACTGTAGCCCGCCAGGCTCCTCTGTTCATAGGATTCTCCAGGCAAGAATACTGCGGAGCGATTTGCCATTTCCTTCTCCAGGATAGGTCTTCCAGACCCAGAAACAGAACCTGGGTCTCCAACATTGCAAGCAGATTCCTTACTGACTGAGCCACCAAGGAAGGCCATGAAATATAAGAGAGGTAATCAAAAAATATCAACTGTATTTGTAATAAACTATTTCTTTAAGAACTTAAAAGTTGAAGCAAATATAGCAAACTTTTAGAACTTGATGGAGCTTGGTAGCTAGTTCTTGGCTCAAGACATTTGTTATGGTGAACGCTTACTTAATTGCATTTGAAATATTTCATGATAACCAATGTAAATGCATTTAAAACATAGAAGCTGGAAAATATTTATTTTTTTAAAGTGGGCTTGGGTAAGGGGTGTAAATTGGAGTGGATTAAAATATTTAACTTCCTACTTTAAAAATCTGGGACC
Organism: Tragulus kanchil; assembly: GCA_022376925.1. Lineage (NCBI taxonomy): Eukaryota > Metazoa > Chordata > Mammalia > Artiodactyla > Tragulidae > Tragulus > Tragulus kanchil. The sequence goes on from JAIOJX010000026.1 coordinate 205,157,697, forward strand.
CTCATTTGAAGGAAAACACATCCTTATCTTAACCTCAATCTTCTGGCCAGAAGTTTAGGCCTGTTTTCCTGACTTTCTGAATTTTTCCAAATGGGATCTTTCAGCAGTAATGATTTAGAGGTCTTATGGTAGCAGAGTCTTTTAGACAATGTGATCACAAAGAGGTAAAACTGAAAAGTCAGAAGAAAAAGATTTCATGGGATTCAAATCCAAGTTTAGATATATCCTAACTAACAAATAAGCCATCTATATACATTTTATGTGATGGGGAGCTTTTCTTTCTTTTTTTCAGGGTATTTCTAGATAAGACTTTTTAAAAGACCTCTTTATAGTCTCTTGTGAGCATTTTGTTTTCTTTCTTTCTGGGCATGGTTTACAAATTAAAGAGTTGATTTCCTCTCTACAGCTGTGCGTCATTGCCTTAGGGACTATTATGGGAACACATTCTAAAGAAGTTTGTTCTGCTGTCTAGCAGCAAGAGTTTTTAACATAAACAAGCTTGCGACCTCCCCGAGGACTGAGCAGATGTCTGCGATCATTTCTGCCGGCCACTCTGACTGTCCTGTCGGCTGACCAGTGTGATCTGCAGATAGTGGATCCCTAACCTATGAAGTAATGTTGCCCTGAAGATACTGGATGTAAAGAAATATCTGTAGTCAGTGAAGTTGCTTCTTTATGTTATCTATAGGCGTCATGGCAACAGCATCCAGGAGTAACCAAGGATTGTTCAAGTAAACTGTATTTTAAGCCTACAGATATTTGTTCATTTATAGACTTTCATCATTTATCATTTTTATCTTTTATCACTTTCATGAAAATGTGAAACTAACTCTAAGTCTTTTTGGAAAGCCAATATTTTCCAGTAGTGAAAAATGCATGTTTTAAAGTTATAAATTCTTAAAAGGCGAAAATGGGCATGTTTATACTGAAATGAAACATCCATGAAATGAGAATTTTATAAAGATTGTTCAAAGTTAATAGTATGGTGATGAAGCTGTGGCTGGTTTCTTGTACTTAATTAACAAGTTTGACTTCAAATATTTAAATCATTTTGTTTGCTAGACAACCTCAACTTATCAGAAAAGAATTTTATTTAACAAGCCTTGTTTGGAGAATTGAGCAAGTGAAAATTTGGGAAATGGGATGAGGGTACAGGCAATGTAGTTTTCTAGAATGTTAACGATCTCCTTCCAAGACAAAGGGAATGGACTGGGTACGTCAGTGTATCTGAGACAGTTCCAGCTTGGTGAGAATGAACTTGATTGTGTATAAAGATAATAAATCATATGCTCCTTCTGTCTTTGAACAATAAAAGGATGTTGGTAAATGGCTTTGGAATATGGTGATCTCAAACTGAGATCTGTGATCTCAGAGTCTTGGACTTTCAGAGTTGGAAGAGTTTTTAATATCAGTATGCAACTGTGGTTCAGGCAGGTTAACAGACTTGGATGAGGCCACACATCAAGATGGTCTAGACATTTTTTTAAAAGACAATTTATTTAAAGCAAGGCTAGGTTCACAGAAAAATTGAGAGGAAAGTACAGAGACATCCCCTCCATTCCCTGCCCCCACACGTGCATGCCTCCCCTACTGTCAACACCTCCCATCCGAGTGCTACATTCATTACAATTGATCAGCCTACACTGACACTTCACAATCACCCAAAGAGCACAGTTATCTTAGGGTTTGTTCTTGGCTTTGAATATTCTATGGCATTGACTTACCATAGTTTTCAGTGCCCCCAAAGGTTATGCTTTGTCTATTCATCCTTCCCTTCCTCCAACCTCTGGCAACTACCAATTTTTTTCTTGTCCTTATAGTTTTGCCATTTCCAGAATGTATAGAGTTGGAATCATGTATTATGTAGCCTTTTCAGATTGGTTTCTTTCACTTAGTTTTTCCATGGTCTGAGAGCATACACATACATAGTATTCTATTGCCTGGACTACTGCAGCTTATTTATGCATTCATTCACAGAAGGACATCTTGGTTCCTTCCAACTTTTGAAAATTATGAATAAAGCTGCTATAAACATCCATGTATAGGTTTTAATGTGAACATAAGTTTTCAACTATGGGTAAATGTCAAGGAATGCAATTGCTGGGTCATACTGCCAAGCTGTCTTCTGTACATTTTGCATTCCTACCAGCAATGAATGAGAGTTTCTGTTGCTCCACATCCTCTCCAGTAAGTGGTGTTGGTGTGTCTGGATTTTGACTCTTTTATTGGATGTGTAGTGGTATCTTGTTGTTGTTTTATTTTACATATTCCTGATGACATAGGATGTGGAGCATCTTTTCCTTTGTTTACGTGCCATCTGTATATTCTACTTGGTGAAGTGCCTATTAAGGTTTTTGGCCCATTTTAGAATCAGGTTATTTGTTTTCTTATTGTTGAATTTTAAGCCAGCTTTTTCACTGTCCTCTTTTAACTGGTATATAGGAAAACAATTTACTTGTTATAATTAGGTTGGTGCAAATGTTATTGTTGTTTTGCATTGTTGAACTTTGCCATTTAATACTGGAATACATTCTTAAAAAAATGTGGTTATATTAAACATCATTTTAATGTACTTCTCACTTTATGTTTTTTGCCAATGACATTACTTACTGTTTATTTTATATTTATTTTAGAATAGGGAAGTGATGCTAGAAAAAAAGTAAATTAAGGGCTTCCTTGGTGGTACAGTGGATAAAGAGTCTGCCTTGCAGTGCAGAGGGCACCAGTTTGATCCCTGACCCAGGAAGATTCTACATGCCAAGGAATGGCTGGGCCGGTGTGTTCAGTTACCAGCCAGCGCTCTGGAGCACATGTGCCCAGAACCTGTGCTCTGCAATGAGAGCGGCCACTGTGATGGGAGGCCTGCACATGCCAAAGAATAAAGATGGATGAAAAACAAACAATGACTTAGAGGCAAGAAAAAGAATTGCAAAAAAAAAAAAAAGGCAAATTCAGTGATGTTCTATTTCAAGTTGAAAATGGGTTGTAAAGCAGCAGAGACACATTGCAACATCAATAACACATCTGGCCCAGGAACTGTTAGTGAATGCATAGTACAGTGGTGGTTCAAGAAATTTTGCAAAGGAGATGAGAGACTTGAAGCTGAAGAGTGCAGAGGCTGGTCATTGCAAATCGACAGTGACCAACTGAGGGGATCAGTAAAGCTGATCCTTTTATAACTACATGAGGAGTTCCCAAAGAACTCAATGTTGACCATTCTATGATCATTTGACATTTGGAAGAAATTGGAAAGGTGAAAAAGCTCAATAAGTACCTCATGAATAGACTGAAAATTAAAAAAATCATCGTTTTGAAGTGTCATCTTCTCTTATTCTACGCAACAATGAATCATTTCTCCATTGGATTGTGATGTGGAACATAAAATGGATTTTATATGACAACTGGAAATGACCAGTTCAGTGGCTGGACCAAGAGAAAGCTCCAAAGCACTTCTCAAAACCAAACTTTAATTATTTTAGAATCAGGTTATTTGTTTTCTTATTGTTAAATTTTACATTTCTGTCCTCTTTTAACTGGTATATAGGAAAACAATTTACTTGTTATAATTAGGTTGGTGCAAATGTTATTGTTGTTTTGCATTGTTGAACTTTGCCATTTAATACTGGAATACATTCTTAAAAAAATGTGGTTATATTAAACATCATTTTAATGTACTTCTCACTTTATGTTTTTTGCCAATGACATTACTTACTGTTTATTTTATATTTATTTTAGAATAGGGAAGTGATGCTAGAAAAAAAGTAAATTAAGGGCTTCCTTGGTGGTACAGTGGATAAAGAGTCTGCCTTGCAGTGCAGAGGGCACCAGTTTGATCCCTGACCCAGGAAGATTCTACATGCCAAGGAATGGCTGGGCCGGTGTGTTCAGTTACCAGCCAGCGCTCTGGAGCACATGTGCCCAGAACCTGTGCTCTGCAATGAGAGCGGCCACTGTGATGGGAGGCCTGCACATGCCAAAGAATAAAGATGGATGAAAAACAAACAATGACTTAGAGGCAAGAAAAAGAATTGCAAAAAAAAAAAAAGGCAAATTCAGTGATGTTCTATTTCAAGTTGAAAATGGGTTGTAAAGCAGCAGAGACACATTGCAACATCAATAACACATCTGGCCCAGGAACTGTTAGTGAATGCATAGTACAGTGGTGGTTCAAGAAATTTTGCAAAGGAGATGAGAGACTTGAAGCTGAAGAGTGCAGAGGCTGGTCATTGCAAATCGACAGTGACCAACTGAGGGGATCAGTAAAGCTGATCCTTTTATAACTACATGAGGAGTTCCCAAAGAACTCAATGTTGACCATTCTATGATCATTTGACATTTGGAAGAAATTGGAAAGGTGAAAAAGCTCAATAAGTACCTCATGAATAGACTGAAAATTAAAAAAATCATCGTTTTGAAGTGTCATCTTCTCTTATTCTACGCAACAATGAATCATTTCTCCATTGGATTGTGATGTGGAACATAAAATGGATTTTATATGACAACTGGAAATGACCAGTTCAGTGGCTGGACCAAGAGAAAGCTCCAAAGCACTTCTCAAAACCAAACCTGGGGCTTCCCTGGTGGTCCAGTGGGTAAGGACACCGCCTTGCAGTGCAAGGGGTGCTGGTTCCATCCCTGGCCTGGGAAGATCCCACGTGCCGCGGAGCGGCTGGACCGATGTGTCCAATTACCGAGCCGGAGCTCTGGAGCGCATGCACCTAGAGCCGGTGCTCTGCAGCAAGAGAGGCCACTGCGATGGGAGACTCACACGGGCCAAAGAACAAAGATGAATGAAAAATAAATATAAATGAAAGACCAAGAGAAGTGGCCTGCCCGCCCCCTCCCTCCCCAACCCGCCCCTCCCCCCAAATAAATAAAATAAAACCTTAAAAACAAACAAACCTGCACCAGAAAAAGCTCATGGTCGCTGTTGGGTAGTCTGCCGCCAATCTGATCCACTACAGTTTTCTGAATCCCAGCGAAGCCATTACATCTGAGAAGTATGCTCAGCAAATTGATGAGATACACCAGAAACTGCAATGCCTGCAGCCAGAATTGTTCAACAAAATGAGCCTAATTCTTCTCCAGAACAATGCCCAACCACACCTTGAACAATCAACACCTCAAAAGTTGAACAAGTTGGACAACAAAGGTTTGCCTCATCCACCACATTCACTTGACCTCTCACCAACTAATTAACCAAACTTTTTTTTCCACAACCAACAGCAGGCAGAAAATGCTTTGTAAATGTTCATTGAATCTCAAAGCACAGATTTTTAAGCTATAGGTTTTTAAAAAAATGCTTAAGAGTGCAGAGGCTGGTCATTGCAAATCGACAGTGACCAACTGAGGGGATCAGTAAAGCTGATCCTTTTATAACTACATGAGGAGTTCCCAAAGAACTCAATGTTGACCATTCTATGATCATTTGACATTTGGAAGAAATTGGAAAGGTGAAAAAGCTCAATAAGTACCTCATGAATAGACTGAAAATTAAAAAAATCATCGTTTTGAAGTGTCATCTTCTCTTATTCTACGCAACAATGAATCATTTCTCCATTGGATTGTGATGTGGAACATAAAATGGATTTTATATGACAACTGGAAATGACCAGTTCAGTGGCTGGACCAAGAGAAAGCTCCAAAGCACTTCTCAAAACCAAACCTGGGGCTTCCCTGGTGGTCCAGTGGGTAAGGACACCGCCTTGCAGTGCAAGGGGTGCTGGTTCCATCCCTGGCCTGGGAAGATCCCACGTGCCGCGGAGCGGCTGGACCGATGTGTCCAATTACCGAGCCGGAGCTCTGGAGCGCATGCACCTAGAGCCGGTGCTCTGCAGCAAGAGAGGCCACTGCGATGGGAGACTCACACGGGCCAAAGAACAAAGATGAATGAAAAATAAATATAAATGAAAGACCAAGAGAAGTGGCCTGCCCGCCCCCTCCCTCCCCAACCCGCCCCTCCCCCCAAATAAATAAAATAAAACCTTAAAAACAAACAAACCTGCACCAGAAAAAGCTCATGGTCGCTGTTGGGTAGTCTGCCGCCAATCTGATCCACTACAGTTTTCTGAATCCCAGCGAAGCCATTACATCTGAGAAGTATGCTCAGCAAATTGATGAGATACACCAGAAACTGCAATGCCTGCAGCCAGAATTGTTCAACAAAATGAGCCTAATTCTTCTCCAGAACAATGCCCAACCACACCTTGAACAATCAACACCTCAAAAGTTGAACAAGTTGGACAACAAAGGTTTGCCTCATCCACCACATTCACTTGACCTCTCACCAACTAATTACCACTTCTTTAAGCAAATGTCAATTTTTTGCAGTAAAAATGCTTCCACAACCAACAGCAGGCAGAAAATGCTTTGTAAATGTTCATTGAATCTCAAAGCACAGATTTTTAAGCTATAGGAATAAACAAACTTATTTCTCATCAGCAAAAACATGTTGATAGTAATGGCTCTCATTTTGATTAATAAATATATGCTTGAGCCAGTTATAATGATTTACAATTCACAGTATGAAACCACAATTATGTTTGCACCAATCTAAATATATTAATTTTGCATACTGCAGCCTTATTAGAATCACTTATTAGTTCCTGAAATATAGATAAAAATTTAAAAAAATACTTAATCATATTTTTAGTTTAATTTTTTAGTTCTATAGTTGCTTAATTTTAGTAAAAATTTGAGTATATTTTTCTTATATATATATATATATATATTTAGAAAACACCTATTTATCTATCAATCTTGACAAAAACAATGAAAAGAATAAATAAATCTGATCAAGACTCTATGTCTTACTAATAATTTACAAGAAATTTAAGAGAAAACATATTGTGTTAGATGACATCATGGGCATGTAATCAGTAAATTACAGAGAGGGAAATTCTACTGATCTTGTTCCCCCAACACACACACACACACACACACACACACACTACAAAGAGGAAAACTTTAAATTAAAAGGAATTTAACAGACATACACTCTAACCTGGAACTTATAAAATGCTATGTGTTGGGTGTGAAATATAAAAATGAGAGCAATGATTCTTTCTTTATGGCATCAAATAGCTATTATATTAACATATTTTAGGTGTAATAATGGCACCATATCTTCTTAAAAGAGTTACTGTCTTTAAGAGATACAAACTATTTTTAGATAATAATGGATCTCTGAGATCTACTTCAAAATAATCCAGCTAGGGCTTTCCTGGTGGTCCAGTGGGTAAGGAGTCCGCCTTGCAGTGCAGGGTGCGCCAGTTCGATCCCTGGCCTGGGAGGATCCCACGTGCCACAGAGCGACCAGACTGGTGTGTCCAGTGTGAGGCGGTGCTCTGCAATGAGAGGCCACTGCAGTGGGAGGCCACGCAAGCCGGAGAGTAAAAATGGATGAGAATAAATAAATAAAAAAACAATAAAAGAGGCCAAAATTAAAAAAAAAAAAAGTCCAGCTATAGAGTCCATATGGTGATAAACGTTGAGAGTAGGTAGTAGGTACATTGCATCCAAGTGCTCTCTCCATATGTATGTTTGTTTGAAAGTTTCCATAACAAAAATAGAAAGATTTACTGAACACTGAACTATAATTTCTGTGAAGAGCAGAATAGTAATGGCTCTCATTTTGATTAATAAATATATGCCAGTTATAATGATTTACAATTCACAGTATGAAACCACAATTATGTTTGCACCAATCTAAATATATTAATTTTGCATACTGCAGCCTTATTAGAATCACTTATTAGTTCCTGAAATATAGATAAAAATTTAAAAAAATACTTAATCATATTTTTAGTTTAATTTTTTAGTTCTATAGTTGCTTAATTTTAGTAAAAATTTGAGTATATTTTTCTTATATATATATATATATATATTTAGAAAACACCTATTTATCTATCAATCTTGACAAAAACAATGAAAAGAATAAATAAATCTGATCAAGACTCTATGTCTTACTAATAATTTACAAGAAATTTAAGAGAAAACATATTGTGTTAGATGACATCATGGGCATGTAATCAGTAAATTACAGAGAGGGAAATTCTACTGATCTTGTTCCCCCAACACACACACACACACACACACACACACACACTACAAAGAGGAAAACTTTAAATTAAAAGGAATTTAACAGACATACACTCTAACCTGGAACTTATAAAATGCTATGTGTTGGGTGTGAAATATAAAAATGAGAGCAATGATTCTTTCTTTATGGCATCAAATAGCTATTATATTAACATATTTTAGGTGTAATAATGGCACCATATCTTCTTAAAAGAGTTACTGTCTTTAAGAGATACAAACTATTTTTAGATAATAATGGATCTCTGAGATCTACTTCAAAATAATCCAGCTAGGGCTTTCCTGGTGGTCCAGTGGGTAAGGAGTCCGCCTTGCAGTGCAGGGTGCGCCAGTTCGATCCCTGGCCTGGGAGGATCCCACGTGCCACAGAGCGACCAGACTGGTGTGTCCAGTGTGAGGCGGTGCTCTGCAATGAGAGGCCACTGCAGTGGGAGGCCACGCAAGCCGGAGAGTAAAAATGGATGAGAATAAATAAATAAAAAAACAATAAAAGAGGCCAAAATTAAAAAAAAAAAAAGTCCAGCTATAGAGTCCATATGGTGATAAACGTTGAGAGTAGGTAGTAGGTACATTGCATCCAAGTGCTCTCTCCATATGTATGTTTGTTTGAAAGTTTCCATAACAAAAATAGAAAGATTTACTGAACACTGAACTATAATTTCTGTGAAGAGCAGAATTATGTCTCCTTTTATTTACCCTTGGCCTTCCCTGGTGGCTCAAACAGTAAAGAATCCAGCTGCAATGTGGGAGACTTGGGTTTGATCCCTGGGTTTGGAAGATCTTCTGGAGAAGGGAAAGGCTACCCACTCCAGTATTCCTGCCTGGAGAATTCCATGGCTCCTCCATGGGTAGCAAAGACTCCGACAAGACTGAATGACTAGTGGTCATTATGTTATTTACCCTAGTATCCCTAGAATGTGTCTCAATGAATACTTGCCTAATTATTAATATTTGGTAATTTCCCTGGTTGTTCAGACTGTAACAAATAAGCCTGTGAAGCAGGAGACTCAGGTTTGATCCCTGGATTGGAAAGATTCCCTGGAGAAAGCAATCTTCCAGTATTCCTTCCCAGAAAATGCCATGAATAGAGGAGATTGGTGGGCTATAGTCCATGGGGTCACAAAGAGTTGGACACAACTAAGTGACTTTCACTTCTTTGTGTTTGAACTTGAACTTTTTTTTATAGACAAGAAAATGTCTTCATCAGGCCTTTGAGAAATGGAGTTAACTACATCTTAGGATTCAGGTCAACGTGTGACAGTAAACAACAAAACCCTGTAAAAAAATAAAACAATAAAAAAAAGAAGGCATGGCAGGAAAGGACTCTAAAAACAAATCTAGTCTACTTAATGTATTAATTTCTTTTATGTCCCAATCATGCCTCGGTTTAAATAATCTTTTCAATCTGCAGCCATAAATAGTGTACTGATTTAAAGAAATTCTAAAAACTCTTCTAGTTATCCAAAGAGCTACATTTTCTAAACTTTTGAAAATCTTAGTATGTGAATTGAACTAACTTTTGCTTAAAAACTCAGTATGAGGGCTTCCCTGGTGGTCCAGTGGGTAAAGGGTCCACCTTGCAGTGCAAGGTGCACGGGTTTGATCCCTGACCCCGGAAGATCCCACGTGCTGCAGAGCGGCTGGACCAATGTGTCCAACTACCCAGCTGGCATTCTGGAGTGCATGTGTCCAGAGTCAGTGCTCTGCAATGAGAGAGGCCACTGCAACAGGAGGTCCACACAGGCCAAAGAATAAAGATGGATGAAAATAAATAAATAAAAAACCAATAAAAGAGACAAAAAATTAAAAAAAAAAAAACACCTCAATGTGAAAGGCACTAGGCTATGTGCCGGTGGTAAAACAAATACATCTTTGCTCTTCACAAAGCTAAGCTCAGTGATATGGATGAGAACCATACTCTCTATAAAGAAAACTATCCAAATATTTTAGGGGACTTTGTGCTCATAAGATACTGGGGACTTGATTCTTTTTCCTTTCATTTTACAACCTTAAAACAGTTATTGCAGCTGAACAATAGTGATTATTGGTTATTTGAATCAGCTACTGTGTTCAGATCATATATCCCAAGTCATATTACCTGATATCTATGAGGTGCTGTGGTACTCAGTTGCTCAGTTGTGTCTGACTCTTTGTAGCCCTTTGGATTGCCACCCACCAGGCTCCCTGTTCATGGGATTTTTCAGGCAAGAATACTGGAGTGCATTGTAATTTCCTCTCTAGTGGGTCTTCCCAACCAGAGATTGAACCTGCATCTCCCGCACTGCAGGTGGATTCTTTACCCTGAGTCATTGGAGAAGTTCTGAAAAGGGGGTTTTTATTATTGATGACATCCTGGTTTTGGTTGTGCTGTTTTTCTTAATATCTAGCCTGGCTTGATAAGCATGATTAGTTCCTGTATTAAATGACTTACCCTATTCAAAAGCATTCGTGGTGCTAGAGATACATTATCATTGGGGTTTTGGGATTTTGTTTGTTTGTTTTTGGTATGAATAGATGTTGTGAGGGGTTTTTTTGGCCACTGTCTTAGGCAGAAGTCTATTCCCAATTAAAATAGAGTTTTCTGACTATTTGGAGAATAGCCTTCTGTTTCCCAAATTTCTCAGATTTTTTAATTGCAAAATTATCATTTCCACTTTTTACTCTACAATACAGATTTTAAGATTACACTTACAAAATTAGGGGTTATTTTTGAACTATTAAAAAAGAGACAAAAATCCCAAACCCAAGAATATGATTATAACTTGGTCTAGCCATGAGAGTTCATACCTTCAACCCACACACAAGACAAAAATTTATTAGTGTACAGTTTGTACTATATGCTCTTACATTTCAGCCTGTGCCCTAAAATGTGCTTTTTCATTTGGATAGGTAATAAAAGTCACCCAAGAACTACACTGTTTTATGTTCAACTTCCACTGTGTGGTTGTACAACTTTGGGGAAGATTCAATCGATGCCAAACAAGGGTAGAAGTTTACCATCTGTATGCCCTTTAGCAGAGTGTTTCGGTTCTGTCTCCCACTGATAATTTTATCCTTACATGTGGTATGTCTATTTTTTATTTTACAAGTCCAAGTAACAATTTTATTCTAGTCTATAGCACAATTTTTTTTCATACTCACATTTGGTGGTTTTAACAGTGTTCCTTTTGAGCAGACTTCTAATAAGCCCACAAAAAGTTATATTAAAAATAAAAATATACACAATAAAACAATAAGCATCTAGATGTTCAGGGCTAAGTGGAGGAAATGTGATTGTTTCTACCACTGAGTAGCTCACCTACTTAGGAATTCACCAACCAATGCCAATTCTTTTGCTCTGAATTCTCTTGTATTAATAAGTCACCAAAATCAAAGACTCCTAAACATATATAAAGTAAACCCTATTTTAAAGCCACATTAGGACAAAAATTCAATTAGAAAGCTAAATGTGTCATCTAACAAACAATTGCATTAATGAAGTCCATTACTAGAAAATAGGCACTATCTCACCATGCCTATTTTAAACTTCTTAGAAATACAAATTCCTTAGAGAACTAGAGTATAATATCTTAGGGTATGTAAAGATTAGGCAGGGTATAGTCCTCATATGCATCTGACTGAATACCGCTTGCTCTTCTCAGGAGCTGCCATGAGCGAGGGAGTCCTAGCTACAGTTTGTCAGCCGGTAATCTTCTTTTCCAGGAATACTGTATCATGCAAGTGATCGATTGTTGGCCTAGTAAGAAAATTCTCAAAAAAAAAAAGAATTACACTTACAAAATTAGGGGTTATTTTTGAACTATTAAAAAAGAGACAAAAATCCCAAACCCAAGAATATGATTATAACTTGGTCTAGCCATGAGAGTTCATACCTTCAACCCACACACAAGACAAAAATTTATTAGTGTACAGTTTGTACTATATGCTCTTACATTTCAGCCTGTGCCCTAAAATGTGCTTTTTCATTTGGATAGGTAATAAAAGTCACCCAAGAACTACACTGTTTTATGTTCAACTTCCACTGTGTGGTTGTACAACTTTGGGGAAGATTCAATCGATGCCAAACAAGGGTAGAAGTTTACCATCTGTATGCCCTTTAGCAGAGTGTTTCGGTTCTGTCTCCCACTGATAATTTTATCCTTACATGTGGTATGTCTATTTTTTATTTTACAAGTCCAAGTAACAATTTTATTCTAGTCTATAGCACAATTTTTTTTCATACTCACATTTGGTGGTTTTAACAGTGTTCCTTTTGAGCAGACTTCTAATAAGCCCACAAAAAGTTATATTAAAAATAAAAATATACACAATAAAACAATAAGCATCTAGATGTTCAGGGCTAAGTGGAGGAAATGTGATTGTTTCTACCACTGAGTAGCTCACCTACTTAGGAATTCACCAACCAATGCCAATTCTTTTGCTCTGAATTCTCTTGTATTAATAAGTCACCAAAATCAAAGACTCCTAAACATATATAAAGTAAACCCTATTTTAAAGCCACATTAGGACAAAAATTCAATTAGAAAGCTAAATGTGTCATCTAACAAACAATTGCATTAATGAAGTCCATTACTAGAAAATAGGCACTATCTCACCATGCCTATTTTAAACTTCTTAGAAATACAAATTCCTTAGAGAACTAGAGTATAATATCTTAGGGTATGTAAAGATTAGGCAGGGTATAGTCCTCATATGCATCTGACTGAATACCGCTTGCTCTTCTCAGGAGCTGCCATGAGCGAGGGAGTCCTAGCTACAGATTGTCAGCCTGTAATCTTCTTTTCCATGAATACTGTATCATGCAAGTGAATGGCCTGTGTATTGCCAATTGCTGAGTCAAGTCTGAAGCATACAAATAAGGAAATTTTCTCCAGTGCCATAAAATAGATAACCAGTGGAAATCTGCTGTAAGACTAAGGGAAATCAAACAGGGGCTCTGCAACAACCGAGAGGGGTGGAGTGGGGAGAGAGATGGGAGGGAAGTTCAAGAGGGAGGGGACATATGTATACCTATAGCTGATTCAGGTTGATGTTTGGCAGTAAACAACAAAACTCTGCAAAAAAATAAAGATAGAGGGTAGTAAACTGTGACATAAACAAAATATTATAGTAACAGGCAGGTTTTAGACTAATGTTTTAGCTTAACTAGAGGTAGATAGTCTTTGGCCCTTTATACTGATACTTCAGGAAGAAAAGGTTTTAGAGCTCTGCATTGGTAGCCACATAGCCTGGATTCAATTCATTGCCACTAAAAACACCATGTATGTTCTAAAAATCTATGACCATTGAAAATCTAATTGTCTCTTAGGCCTGATGATGCAGATAATCTTGGTTCGGCTGATCCTTCCACCATAAGTGACTGACTCTGTATGCCTCTTTCCATGAGAGAGACTCTGACTGGGTAAAGAAAGACTACCCATGTCAGAGAATTTCTAATAAGCAGAGCTCCAGTATTAGGCCTCCTCCTTAACCTCTGAAAAGCTTAGAGAGATTTGCTTTCAGGTCAGATACATATCCTGAGTTGACTCAATGGCCCAAGGAAGATAGAGTTACAAACTAGCCCATGGGTCAGATGATTCCCCTAACTAGCCCTATTTTACAGCCACATTAGGACAAAAATTCAATTAGAAAGCTAAATGTGTCATCTAACAAACAATTGCATTAATGAAGTCCATTACTAGAAAATAGGCACTATCTCACCATGCCTATTTTAAACTTCTTAGAAATACAAATTCCTTAGAGAACTAGAGTATAATATCTTAGGGTATGTAAAGATTAGGCAGGGTATAGTCCTCATATGCATCTGACTGAATACCGCTTGCTCTTCTCAGGAGCTGCCATGAGCGAGGGAGTCCTAGCTACAGATTGTCAGCCTGTAATCTTCTTTTCCATGAATACTGTATCATGCAAGTGAATGGCCTGTGTATTGCCAATTGCTGAGTCAAGTCTGAAGCATACAAATAAGGAAATTTTCTCCAGTGCCATAAAATAGATAACCAGTGGAAATCTGCTGTAAGACTAAGGGAAATCAAACAGGGGCTCTGCAACAACCGAGAGGGGTGGAGTGGGGAGAGAGATGGGAGGGAAGTTCAAGAGGGAGGGGACATATGTATACCTATAGCTGATTCAGGTTGATGTTTGGCAGTAAACAACAAAACTCTGCAAAAAAATAAAGATAGAGGGTAGTAAACTGTGACATAAACAAAATATTATAGTAACAGGCAGGTTTTAGACTAATGTTTTAGCTTAACTAGAGGTAGATAGTCTTTGGCCCTTTATACTGATACTTCAGGAAGAAAAGGTTTTAGAGCTCTGCATTGGTAGCCACATAGCCTGGATTCAATTCATTGCCACTAAAAACACCATGTATGTTCTAAAAATCTATGACCATTGAAAATCTAATTGTCTCTTAGGCCTGATGATGCAGATAATCTTGGTTCGGCTGATCCTTCCACCATAAGTGACTGACTCTGTATGCCTCTTTCCATGAGAGAGACTCTGACTGGGTAAAGAAAGACTACCCATGTCAGAGAATTTCTAATAAGCAGAGCTCCAGTATTAGGCCTCCTCCTTAACCTCTGAAAAGCTTAGAGAGATTTGCTTTCAGGTCAGATACATATCCTGAGTTGACTCAATGGCCCAAGGAAGATAGAGTTACATAGGTGAGAGTTTCACAGTTCAAAAGTAAGTCTACCATTGGCGGGTCTACAGGCATGACTGGACTTTTGTGACTTTTTAGAAGAATGTAGCATAGGGGCTTCCCTGGTGGTCCAGTGGGTAAGGACACCGCCTTGCAGTACAAGGGGCGCCGGTTCCATCCCTGGCCTGGGAAGAGCCCACATGCCATGGAGTGGCTGGACCGATGTGTCCAACTACCAAGCCAGAGCTCTGGAGCACATGTGCCCAGTGCCGGTGCTCTGCAGCAAGAGAGGCCACTGCGATGGGAGGCCCACACAGGCCAAAGAACTAAGATGGATGAAAATAAATAAATCAAAGACAATCGAAGCGGCCAAAAAAAAAATTTTTTTTAATAAAAATTAAAAAAAGAATGTAGTATAACAGACTCTGTGGAGATATGGACTGTCTGGTACAAGAAAAATATTCTATTATAAAGATACCCATAATGCCATTATCATATATTTGCCTTGCCAATGGGAAGCCCATTTACTTAAAGATTGAATAATAAGCATTTGTTATTTATTCAGCATCAAAATTATCACTACTTGTCCTTTCAGCAACTAGAGCATAATAGATGACTATTTATTTATTTAACAGATATTTCTTTTTTTTTTTTTAAAGATTTATTTATTTATTTACTTTTTGGGCGGGGGTCGGGTTGGGGAGGGAGGGGAGCGGGCGGGCCACTTTTGTTGGTCTTTCATTTCTCCATTTTCATTTGTCTTCGTTCTTTGGCTCCTGTGGGCCTCCCATCGCGGTGGCGTCTGTCGTTGCAGAGCACCAGCTCTGGGCGCATGCGCTCCAGAGCTCCGGCTGGGTAATTGGACACATCAGTCCAGCTGCTCCGCAGCACGTGGGATCTTCCCAGGCCAGGGCTCGAACCGGCGCCCCTTGCACTGCAAGGCGGTGTCCTTACCCACTGGACCACTAGGGGAAGCCCCAGATATTTCTTGAGTACACATTACATGGAGGACAGGCATTTAATTATAAGATGTGCAATCTGGTCAGACTCCCTAAGGATAAGCACACATGGGCAAAACCACCAAAAATTAGAGTACAGGGGAGGAAAAAAATGTAGAATAATGTCTACATTTCTGCCTTGAGGGACCAGATAATTAATGGTGCCGTCCACTGGAAATAAACAAAAAAAGAACAGGACAAAAGACAAGATTAGACTGAAGAACATGCATTTAGTTCTTTACATGAGTTCAAAATACTTCAGGAATCTCTGAGTGGATAGGAGCAGCAAGCAGATGGCTAACAGTTCTGAATCACAGGAGATCTATGCTAGAAATGCAGCTCTGGGATTCATCAGCCTATAAAAGACACTTGAAATCATGGGGGTAAGTGAGGTCACCCAGGAAGCTTGGGTAGAATGAGAAAAGAAGAGATGAGATAAAAATGCAAAATCCCTAAGAACATCCTTATGCAAAGGATAAAAGAAAGAAAACAGAAAAAGATTGGCCAGAGATGAGATGAATAGGAAACTTATTAAGAGTTTTGACAAGAGCTATTGAATTGGAGAAGTCATGTCACAGTGACTTGTAGTGTGATTAGACAATGAAGATCAGTATGAACACATGCTCAGTTGCTCAGCTGTGTCTGACTCATTGCAGCCCCATAGACTGTAGCTCATCAGGCCCTCTGTCCATGGGATTCTCCAGGCAAGAATAATGGATTGGGTTGCCATTTTTTCCTCCTGGGGATCTTTCCAACACAGGGATCAAACCCACGTCTCTTGCATCTCTTGCACTGGCAGGAGGATTCTCTACCACTGCACCACCTGGGAAGCCCATGCAGATATTCAAAAAAATATTTGGCCATCAAAGTGAGAAAAAAACAGGGCAATAACCAGTGAAAATGTAGAGACTGAGAAATGTCTTAAAAATGGAAGAGGCTTGTACACATTTACTGTACAAACTTTGTACAAAATATTATACAAAATACTGATGAAAAAATCCCGGAGACAGAGAGGAACTTTAGAGAGAGGAGGTAAACAGTAAAGCAAAATCCCTGAAAGCAGGGTGGAGTTGGGAGCAAGACAAGAAACAAAGGAATTTGTTTCAGAAAAGTAAAATTTTTAATTGTAAAGAAAGGAATAAAACAAAAGAAACCACGTGATGGTTTGTAAATGCAGATATATATGTGATTTTAAAAATTCTTAATGGCAATATTTTTTAGAATGTTTAAAAATCTATCCCTAGGATATGCATATGAATGATCTGGGAACATACATGTACAAAAATAAATAAATAAATAAATAAATAAATAAAAATAATTTAAAAAAAAATCTATCCCTAGCTAAGTCATTATATGACTGTCATTTATAAACCTCGTTTTATACTAATGTTTATATCTAACTTATGTGGACAAATGACTTCTTTTTCTGGATATTTTAGAATTGAGCATATTTAAAAGATTAATTTGAAATATGACGTACACAGGTATGCAAACACTCTGTATTACATTGTTGTTCCCTGGTCACTAAGTCGTATCTGGCTCTTTGTGACCCCATGAACTGCTGCACGCCAGCCTTCTTCATCATTCACTATCTCTTGGATTTTCTCAGATTTGTGTCCATTGAGTTGGTGGTACTATCTCATCCTCTGTCATCCCCTTATCCTTTTGCCGTCAATCTTTCCCAGTATCAGGGTCTTGTCCAATGAGTCAGCTCTTCACATCAAGTGGCCAAAGTACTAGAGCTTCAGCTTCATCATCAGTCCTTTCAATGACTATTGAGGGTTTATTTCCTTTAGGATTGACTGATTTGATCTCTTTGCTGTCCACGGGATTCTCGAGTCTTCTCCAGCACCATAGTATAAAAGCATCAATCTTCTGTGCTCAGTCTTTTTTATGGTACAACTTTCTCACCTGTATGTGACCATAGGAAAAATCATAGCTTGACTATAAGGATTTACCTCTGGTAGATGGAAAATAACTTAAAAATATTTGGCCATCAAAGTGAGAAAAAACAGGGCAATAAAGTGAAAAGGTAGAGACTGAGAAATGTCTTAAAAATGGAAGAGGCTTGTACACATTTACTGTACAAACTTTGTACAAAATATTATACAAAATACTGATGAAAAAATCCGGAGACAGAGAGGAACTTTAGAGAGAGGAGGTAAACAGTAAAGCAAAATCCCTGAAAGCAGGGTGGAGTTGGGAGCAAGACAAGAAACAAAGGAATTTGTTTCAGAAAAGTAAAATTTTTAATTGTAAAGAAAGGAATAAAACAAAAGAAACCACGTGATGGTTTGTAAATGCAGATATATATGTGATTTTAAAAATTCTTAATGGCAATATTTTTTAGAATGTTTAAAAATCTATCCCTAGGATATGCATATGAATGATCTGGGAACATACATGTACAAAAATAAATAAATAAATAAATAAATAAATAAAAATAATTTAAAAAAAAATCTATCCCTAGCTAAGTCATTATATGACTGTCATTTATAAACCTCGTTTTATACTAATGTTTATATCTAACTTATGTGGACAAATGACTTCTTTTTCTGGATATTTTAGAATTGAGCATATTTAAAAGATTAATTTGAAATATGACGTACACAGGTATGCAAACACTCTGTATTACATTGTTGTTCCCTGGTCACTAAGTCGTATCTGGCTCTTTGTGACCCCATGAACTGCTGCACGCCAGCCTTCTTCATCATTCACTATCTCTTGGATTTTCTCAGATTTGTGTCCATTGAGTTGGTGGTACTATCTCATCCTCTGTCATCCCCTTATCCTTTTGCCGTCAATCTTTCCCAGTATCAGGGTCTTGTCCAATGAGTCAGTTCTTCTCATCAGGTGGCCAAAGTACTAGAGCTTCAGCTTCAGCATCAGTCTTTCCAATGAATATTCAGGGTTGATTTCCTTTAGGATTGACTGATTTGATCTCTTTGCTGTCCACGGGATTCTCGAGTCTTCTCCAGCACCATAGTATAAAAGCATCAATCTTCTGTGCTCAGTCTTTTTTATGGTACAACTTTCTCACCTGTATGTGACCATAGGAAAAATCATAGCTTGACTATAAGGATTTACCTCTGGTAGATGGAAAATAAACTTAAAGTTAAAATTTTAGCTCTAGATTTTAGATTTAATTGGCACTCTGTCAATAGTTTAAGAAATGTACCTTAAGCTGTATTAAAGAATAAAACAATCAGAAATACAAGGAAAAATGTTTATAAAAAGATGTTTATTGCATCATTTTTTTATAAAATAATACATACTAAAAAACTGTATACAATCTGAAATTCAGGCACTCAGAGAGAATGTGTATATTATGACTAACTAAATGTGTACCCATTTACAATATTATTCACAAAGGTTTTAAATAATACAGATAAATGCTTATATGAGAGTAACCAATAAACAAAAACACTATACAAAACTGCACATGCAACATATCATTACATTAATATGAACATACACTGATAAAGTATACAAGATTAATTGACAAGTTACCTGTTTTGACTGCTTTCGTGTTTTCTAAAATGGATGTGTAAAATTTTTATAAGCAAAAAATTAATGTTATGCTTTGAGAAATGTATTCCTGGATTGTTCTGTTTTGAGGAACATGTATTTAGATTGTTTCTAATAAGTGAATGTTTAGATGCTATTTACACCTTGAAATAAATGTGTTTCTTCTTCACTGTCAGAATTGATATTTACCTAGCTATCCAGTTAGTTCTATTTGGTCATGTTCTTTTCCTTTTAAATTTTCTGTTAAGGTTTCTTTTCCAGAGAACTAAAACATTTATATGTAACAAAGGGAGAACGGACTAAAACAAAGACAAAAAAGGATCAATTACATTCAACTGGAGATTTGTTGTAGTTAATGTGAATCATCTCTCTCTGCCTTTCCTCTCCATCTTTCCAGCTGGAGCTCCTTACTTGGTCTGTGCCTTAGAGGACGGTATGTACTGTACCTGTACTGGGGCATTTTATTAATTGTTAGAATTTTTCCTAGTGCTAGGTCATTTTGAGCAGGAACTCACTGCCACTTGATCTCTTTGCTGTCCACGGGATTCTCGAGTCTTCTCCAGCACCATAGTATAAAAGCATCAATCTTCTGTGCTCAGTCTTTTTTATGGTACAACTTTCTCACCTGTATGTGACCATAGGAAAAATCATAGCTTGACTATAAGGATTTACCTCTGGTAGATGGAAAATAAACTTAAAGTTAAAATTTTAGCTCTAGATTTTAGATTTAATTGGCACTCTGTCAATAGTTTAAGAAATGTACCTTAAGCTGTATTAAAGAATAAAACAATCAGAAATACAAGGAAAAATGTTTATAAAAAGATGTTTATTGCATCATTTTTTTATAAAATAATACATACTAAAAAACTGTATACAATCTGAAATTCAGGCACTCAGAGAGAATGTGTATATTATGACTAACTAAATGTGTACCCATTTACAATATTATTCACAAAGGTTTTAAATAATACAGATAAATGCTTATATGAGAGTAACCAATAAACAAAAACACTATACAAAACTGCACATGCAACATATCATTACATTAATATGAACATACACTGATAAAGTATACAAGATTAATTGACAAGTTACCTGTTTTGACTGCTTTCGTGTTTTCTAAAATGGATGTGTAAAATTTTTATAAGCAAAAAATTAATGTTATGCTTTGAGAAATGTATTCCTGGATTGTTCTGTTTTGAGGAACATGTATTTAGATTGTTTCTAATAAGTGAATGTTTAGATGCTATTTACACCTTGAAATAAATGTGTTTCTTCTTCACTGTCAGAATTGATATTTACCTAGCTATCCAGTTAGTTCTATTTGGTCATGTTCTTTTCCTTTTAAATTTTCTGTTAAGGTTTCTTTTCCAGAGAACTAAAACATTTATATGTAACAAAGGGAGAACGGACTAAAACAAAGACAAAAAAGGATCAATTACATTCAACTGGAGATTTGTTGTAGTTAATGTGAATCATCTCTCTCTGCCTTTCCTCTCCATCTTTCCAGCTGGAGCTCCTTACTTGGTCTGTGCCTTAGAGGACGGTATGTACTGTACCTGTACTGGGGCATTTTATTAATTGTTAGAATTTTTCCTAGTGCTAGGTCATTTTGAGCAGGAACTCACTGCCAGTTAGAAAGAGGCAGAAGAAAACACAAAAATAGTGTACTCTAAAAAGGATGGTGCTTGCAAAGTTGCACATACTGTGTTATTTTAAGCCAGTAAGAGCTGGTTTTGGTGGTGGCAGTCACATATACCCTGGAGCATGTCACTGAAGACAACCAGGTATTACAAGAGCCACAAACAGACTGTACAATTAGGGTGAGGTGAAAGGATTGAGTAATCCCGCAATAGCCAAGGTTACATAACGTGCCAGTTGCTGCCCAGGGATATGAGCGGTAACTGAACATTAGAGCGGGAACTGCTAGCTTGGCTGCAGCCAAGGGTCACTTGCTGTTTCCATTACAAACTTTGTTTTGTAGTTGGTTTATAACCCAGGCAGTTTAATTCGCGTCAGGTTAAAACCTGGCATTCAAATTAGAAGCCTAGAGGCACTTCTCTTTTTTGGTCCCTCAAAGAGAATTGGAGCTGGAAAGAACAAGAGAGACCTAACCCAACTTCTATTTTACAGGTGAGAAGATGGAGGCACAGAGAGAGACAGATGTGCACAGGATCATACGTGATCAGGACGTGGACATAGACCTAAGACACAGGCGTTTCTGTCTTTCGGATTAAAACAAAACAAACCAAACCCAAATCCAAACAAAATAAACCTCTCCTAAGCTATATTCATTTAGTTCATTTTTACTGTAGAAGGTCAGAGGAAACAGATGCTGACTCTCTTTTACTCACTGGGATCTCCCTGGACTTCTTTTTTTTTTTTTTTTTTTAAAGATTTATTTATTTATTTATTTTTGGGCGGGGGTCGGGTTGGGTAGGGAGGGGAGCAGGCGGGCCACTTCTATTGGTCTTTCATTTGTCTGTTTTCATCCGTCTTTGTTCCTTGGCTCCTGTGGGCCTCCCATCACGGTGGCGTCTGTCGTTGCTGAGCACCGGCTCTGGGCACATGTGCTCCAGAGCTCCGGCTCGGTAATTGGACACATCAGTCCAGCCGCTCCGCGGCACGTGGGATCTTCCCAGGCCAGGGATCGAACCGGCGCCCCTTGCACTGCAAGGCGGTGTCTTTACCCACTGGACCACCAGGGGAAGCCCTCCCTGGACTTCTTGAAGTGACTTGCTCAGGGAAACACAGATTGTTAAGTGGTAGGACAGGAGAGACTGCAGATCTGTTTTATGAGTATTTTGCATTTTAGTATCCCTTTTTATTCAGTCTTATCAATTACTTATTCAACTGATCTATTCAAGACCCAGAAAAAAATGACTGTTAAGTCAGTAATAAATGGGGCACTAGTTCACTACATTTTCATGGTTACAAAATGAATCATAAACTGAACTGGAAAAGAAGAAAGCTATGAAGCCAGGATCATGTTTCTATAAAACCACAAATGGCTGAGTTCAATCAGTCAAGTGAACAATAATTTTATCTCTATAATATTTTAAAAAATGGCTACAGCAGACTGTTTTTCTTTGATAAATTCCAATAATTATTTTGCCAAATAATTTTTGATGGAATGACATTTTTTCTGAATTATGTATTATATCTAGTTGGCTGGAGCTAGAAATTATACATACGTCTTGACTTAACACAGAGCTGGCTTCCCTGAAACCCTACCCAGGAGAGCATCCTACATCATTATTCCATAACTGAGTATTTAGTGACCTGCTCTGTCACATATGGAAGATCAGCCTATCATAGCAGTGGAGTGGAACTTTCTTAAAAAGTTTATGCCATAAAACCAGCATTCAAATGTCAAAACCTAGTTCTATACCCAGCATGAACTTAGTACTCTCTCTCTCTCTCCCTTTACCTTTTTTTTAATTTTCCCAAGACTTCTGAAACTTTGTTTTTGAATGTGTCGTTCTCCTCTAAGCTGAACTCTTGGCTTACTGTTGCTTGCAATGCTGGAGACCCAGGTTCCACCTCTGGGCCTGGAAGATCCCCTGGAGAAAGGAATATTCCAGTATCCTTGCCTGGAGAATCCTGTGGACAGAGGAGTCTAGCGGGCTTCAGCTCATGGGGTCACACAGAGTTGGACACGACTGAGTGACTAACGTTAACATTTTCCCCTAGTAAAGGGTTCTTTGAGAACAGGAATCATGCCTTGATTTTTCTATTTCTTTCTTGTTTTTTTTTTTTTTTTTTTTGGTCACACCTTACAGCATGTGGGACTTTAGTTCCCCTACCAAGGATCAAATCCATGTCCCGTGCATTAGAAGCATGGATTCTTAACAATTCGACTGCCAGGGAAGTCCCGCTTTTTCTATTTCTATTCCTTCTTCTGTATGCCATAACATGCCTTCAATTATGACGGTTTTCATTGGGCATATCCACAGTCAAAATTTCTATTATTTATGATGCTATTTACCTGGATATATACCTGGACAGAGTATAGGATTATTGCATTAGTAATTGTCATTTCCTGTAGAAAAATATGATGAAAAATTAAATTAAACTCAATTCAAGAGAAGAGAAAGAGAAAAATGCTGAGGAACTCCAGACTTTAGTTTCATTTTCAAGAAGTCAGAAATGAGTTAGAAGATTGGAATCAGAATTTCCTGAATGGGATAACCCAACAAGGAAACTTTGTCTCTACATTTTTCAGTAACCTTGTGCTCATTTTCACTTTAATCTACCAAAACAGGATGTCACATTATATTTTGTTTGTACTTTCTGTTGGTGGTCATTATTATTCTTTAAGTTGACAACTTTGACAGTTTGAAATTCAGTATGTTAAGAAAACCATACCGAAGGAGTGGGTGGTAATTGGCAAAAGGAAAGCATGATATGGAGAGAATTAGTAGAAGGCTGTTGTAATAATCTGGCACAGTTAGAGGATTCATCTGTTTTGTGTTTCTTATCCAATGTATTATAACATTATTGGAGATGACTTCATAGGTTAAGTGTCACTAAGAAACCTCATATTTTTATTTAGCATGAAGAGATCCAAAGCTGCCAGAAAGTCAATATTTATCAGAGTCACTTTATTTAATATTTTTATTTTCTCCATAACCTAATCCCCATATCTGAGTTGACAACTTTAGTTGGTGGTTTTAGGTATCCTCATTTTGCTGGAAATGAGGTGTGCCATCAACCTAAGCTCTTGTTGCTAAGAGTGAGAGTAAGCTAAGCATTATTTTTTACTGAACAGTATGTCTCTGTGGTTTAAAAGCCTGAGTATTAGTGGACTTTTTGGCATTACTATTAGGTGTCGGTGGAGTTTAGGGTCTCCTTTTGGGAGATTGGTACCATCAAGTTGAGCATTTATATTGTAGGAAGCACAAGTCTTTACGAAAAATCTTTGGGCAGACATTTGAATTGCATAATAACAAACCAAAGTGAATTATAGGGAGCTTGTCATGCAAATAATATTCTCTGTGCTATGTGGTTTCAAAGTCACTAAAAAGGAGACTTGATTTGGAATGAAACTGAAACTATGCAGAATCTTTGTAAACCTGAACCCTTGAAGAAGTTGGAAAATTGACATCTTTCCAATGTCAGAATATGCCTGAAACTCCATGCTATCAACATTTTCAGCCTGTATGAAACTGCATCTTGTGATTTCTAGGAACCTTTGTGATTCCACAACGCTTAGAAAAATTCTATAATAAAATGGGTTTTCTGAAAGTAAAAGCCATATAATACAACTTAATTGTTTAACACACATGGATATTCTCACAATTTAATATACTAGGTGAATATATTTGTCCCTCTTTTTTGTCCACAAATTTTTAATTCTTCTATTGTATGTTGCATTCCACTACCCGTTATCAGTGCCATTTTATATATGGTGCTCTGGTTTTTCTTTTTTCATAGCACCATATTTTGGTTTTATTGATATAATGGTCCCTGGAACCTTGTTGAGGATGATTATTTTAAATTTCCCTTTTGTAAGGCTGCTTTCTTTTCTGTTGGGTGTTGGCTTCTTTTTTATTCTTGATGGTTTTTCCCCAATACTTGATCACCTGTAGTGGTTTGTTTATATATATGAATGGAACACAGAAAAGAAGAAGGGAGAAGGATGAGAAAATGGTATGTTGATTTCTCCAGTGACTAGGTTTATTATTCATCCCAGAATCTACACTGTGGTATTTAATATCACATTATGTGGGAGAGGGAAAATTGTGACACATACTTAAGGGTACAGACTAAAATAAAGGTCAATTTGACCTCCTAAATCTGTACACTTTGATTCAGCAGTTCTACTTTGAGAAATTTATAATAAGGAAATAATCGAGGTCGTACACACAAAGGGCTAAGTACAAGAATGTTCATCCTGGTCGCAACAACACAAGAATAAAAGAACACAGTTTACTGTCACACTGATGTGCTGAATAAATAAGATATAATGATTCAGATAATGAGAAATAATATAGCTAGAAGTTATGTCTTAAAGCACTATCTGAGGAAATAAAAAAGAAATTTTCACAATGATAGTAATAAAAAGAGAAAATATCTAATTGTTTAAACAATATGATCCTATTTACAAAATAAAATGAGAGAGAGAGAGTGTGTGTGTGTGTGCACATGTGTCTACTAGAAGGAAACAGAGGAAAATATTAACCAAGGTTATCACTGATAGTGAGAACATTGTAGTTGTTTTTGTGTTTTATTGTAATAATTTTGTTCCTCTTATTTGTACTACACAGCTTCTAAAATTTTTATCACATAGTATTTAATATATACAAAGTGTATGTAATATATATAAGTTCTGAAACATAATAATAAAATAAAAATAGTAAGCCCATATTCAAATACATGAACTAGTACATTATCGATAGCTTTGGAACTACCTATGCATACCTGTGTATTTCTCCATATTTCATCTTTCTGTCCCTATAGGTAACCACTCTTCTGAATTTTGAGTTTATTGTTCACTTCTTAAAATTTCCCCAAGTATATCTCTTAGCAGATATAGAGTATAATTTTTCTTGTTTTTGAGTCTTACAAAATTGAAACATATAACTCCATTATATTATAAAATTTCTTGCTACACACATTTTCAACTTGTAGAAAATTGCATTTTGTTATTTCTAGGAACCTACGTGATTTCCACAATGCTAAGAAAAAATTCTATAAAAAAATGTGTCTTCTGGAGGTAAAGGTGACTCAGCCATATTACACAACTTAACATAGGATTCATATTATAGTGTATTTTATCACTTTCCCCTTTATGTGTTTCAAAGTTTCATTGTTTTCATTCCTATGTCCTAGTCCATTGTGTCACTATATATTCCTATTTGTCTATAATATCTTCTGTTTATTGTCATTTAAGACTCAGGGATTTTTTGTTATATAAGTAAATGCTGTTAGAAGATTACCATGACTATTTCAAGATCCAGGACATTTATGAAAAGATTTCTTTAAATGATAACTTGTGGGGTAGCTGGGGATATTGACACTTTATGATAGGAGGTCTTTGATCACTCCCATGCCACAGCTGTGTAGAAATATAAGAGGTCAAGGATTATGAGGTAAGTATAGTCAACTAAGAAAACAGATTCTTGGTGTGTCCTGTTTTTCAGAGATAAGGATGTTTGTTTCCTCTTGGTATAGCGAAGACACTTCCCACATGAGGGTTTTATGATCTCACAGGAGAGAAAGGCAAAGGGAAAGTCAGGGGGGTCATACTGCTTTGGCCACTTTCTCAAGATGTTGTTTTTCGTCGCTAAGTCATGTTTGACTCTTCGTGACCCCATGGACTTCAGTGCATCAGGCTTCCCTGTCCCTTACTGTCTCTTAGAGGTTGCCCAAGTTCATGTCTGTTGACTTGGTGATGCCATCCAACCATCTCATCCTCTGCTGCTGTCTTCTCCTTTTTGCCTTCAATCTTTCCCAGCATCAGGGTTTTTTCCGATGAGTTAGCTGTTCACATCCAGTGGCCAAAGAATTTCACAAGATCCCTCAGCTTAAAATATTCAATATGCCAAGTGCCACATTGCAGGTAGCCTTCCTGAATCCCACCTATTATTTTTAATCTTATTATAGGATTAATATTATTATAAGGTCATTCTTTTATTGTTTTACTTTTTTCAGAAATTGAAATTTTTTTTAATATTTAAATTTAAAGGCTCACTGTATTCTAATATATTTAATCTCTGTTCTATATTTTGTTACATTCTATCTTCCATTATTACTACTATTAATTGCCTCTAACTCCCTTTTACTTTTCTTAATTCACCATCACTTTCCATATTTCATGCATAATTTTTTAAAACTTTCTTTTCTTTTATGCACCTTTGGTCTTCCTTTTTGAATCATTTTCTTTTATGTTGAAGAACATACTTTGGAAGTTAGTTTATTGAAATTCTGCTGATGGTGAAAATGCTCAGTTCTTATTTATGTAAGTATGTCTTATTTTGCCCTTGTAACTGAAAGTCTGGCTGGTTGCACAATTGGGAATTTTACCATTTCACTGTGACCTGGTTTATATTATTGCTATTGGGACATTTATTGTTTGTTCAGTATTTTGTTTTTGAGATTTATTTGCTTAAGTTGCTGCTTTTATGAGCTTCTTTTTGTCTTTGATCACTCCCTTTTTGCCACAGCTGTGTAGAAATATAAGAGGTCAAGGATTATGAGGTAAGTATAGTCAACTAAGAAAACAGATTCTTGGTGTGTCCTGTTTTTCAGAGATAAGGATGTTTGTTTCCTCTTGGTATAGCGAAGACACTTCCCACATGAGGGTTTTATGATCTCACAGGAGAGAAAGGCAAAGGGAAAGTCAGGGGGGTCATACTGCTTTGGCCACTTTCTCAAGATGTTGTTTTTCGTCGCTAAGTCATGTTTGACTCTTCGTGACCCCATGGACTTCAGTGCATCAGGCTTCCCTGTCCCTTACTGTCTCTTAGAGGTTGCCCAAGTTCATGTCTGTTGACTTGGTGATGCCATCCAACCATCTCATCCTCTGCTGCTGTCTTCTCCTTTTTGCCTTCAATCTTTCCCAGCATCAGGGTTTTTTCCGATGAGTTAGCTGTTCACATCCAGTGGCCAAAGAATTTCACAAGATCCCTCAGCTTAAAATATTCAATATGCCAAGTGCCACATTGCAGGTAGCCTTCCTGAATCCCACCTATTATTTTTAATCTTATTATAGGATTAATATTATTATAAGGTCATTCTTTTATTGTTTTACTTTTTTCAGAAATTGAAATTTTTTTTAATATTTAAATTTAAAGGCTCACTGTATTCTAATATATTTAATCTCTGTTCTATATTTTGTTACATTCTATCTTCCATTATTACTACTATTAATTGCCTCTAACTCCCTTTTACTTTTCTTAATTCACCATCACTTTCCATATTTCATGCATAATTTTTTAAAACTTTCTTTTCTTTTATGCACCTTTGGTCTTCCTTTTTGAATCATTTTCTTTTATGTTGAAGAACATACTTTGGAAGTTAGTTTATTGAAATTCTGCTGATGGTGAAAATGCTCAGTTCTTATTTATGTAAGTATGTCTTATTTTGCCCTTGTAACTGAAAGTCTGGCTGGTTGCACAATTGGGAATTTTACCATTTCACTGTGACCTGGTTTATATTATTGCTATTGGGACATTTATTGTTTGTTCAGTATTTTGTTTTTGAGATTTATTTGCTTAAGTTGCTGCTTTTATGAGCTTCTTTTTGTCTTTGAAGTTCTAAATTTCTAGTGGAAGGTGCATACTTCTGGATTCATTTTTATCTATTCCATTTGGCATGCATTGTGCTTTCTCAGTCTGTAAATTTGTCTTTCATCATTTCTGGAAAATTCTTTGTCATGACCTTTTCAAAAACTGGCTCTGCTCCATCATCTCTATTCTTGTTTCACTCTGATGAAACAAGGTTTAATTCTCTTAATCTATCTTCTGTATCTCTTAACACTCTTAAGTAATTTTCATTTTCTTTTGTCTTTGTGCTGTACTTTTCTTTTTTTTTTTAAATTTTGGTCTCTTTTATTGTTTTTTAATGTATTTATTTTCATTCATCTTAACTCTTTGGCCCGTGTGGGCCTCCCATTGCAGTGGCCTCTCTCGTTGCAGAGCACTGGCTCTGGATGCATGTACTCCAGAGCGCTGGCTCCTAATTGGACACACTGGTCCAGTTGCTCCGCAGCATGTGGGATCTTCCCAGGCCAGGGATCGAACCTGTGCCCCTTGCACTGCAAGGCAGACTCTCTACCCACTGGACCACCAGGGAAGCCCCTCATTACTTTTTCATGGTGAAATTTTACTTACTGACTTGTCATCTGTGATACTCTAATCATTTCCTAAATTGTTAAAGATTATGTTTTTACCCTTAACAGCTGTATTTTGTCGAACTCCATGTAATAGCTCAAGAAATATATTAACTCTTGTTATTACTACTATTAACCAACTTTTACTTTTCTTAATTCACCATCACTTTCCATATTTCATGAAAAACTTTCTTTTCTTTTATGCACCTTTGGTCTTCCTTTTGAATCATTTTCTTTTATGTTGAAGAACATACTTTGGAAGTTAGTTTATTGAAATTCTGCTGATGGTGAAAATGCTCAGTTCTTATTTATGTAAGTATGTCTTATTTTGCCCTTGTAACTGAAAGTCTGGCTGGTTGCACAATTGGGAATTTTACCATTTCACTGTGACCTGGTTTATATTATTGCTATTGGGACATTTATTGTTTGTTCAGTATTTTGTTTTTGAGATTTATTTGCTTAAGTTGCTGCTTTTATGAGCTTCTTTTTGTCTTTGAAGTTCTAAATTTCTAGTGGAAGGTGCATACTTCTGGATTCATTTTTATCTATTCCATTTGGCATGCATTGTGCTTTCTCAGTCTGTAAATTTGTCTTTCATCATTTCTGGAAAATTCTTTGTCATGACCTTTTCAAAAACTGGCTCTGCTCCATCATCTCTATTCTTGTTTCACTCTGATGAAACAAGGTTTAATTCTCTTAATCTATCTTCTGTATCTCTTAACACTCTTAAGTAATTTTCATTTTCTTTTGTCTTTGTGCTGTACTTTTCTTTTTTTTTTTAAATTTTGGTCTCTTTTATTGTTTTTTAATGTATTTATTTTCATTCATCTTAACTCTTTGGCCCGTGTGGGCCTCCCATTGCAGTGGCCTCTCTCGTTGCAGAGCACTGGCTCTGGATGCATGTACTCCAGAGCGCTGGCTCCTAATTGGACACACTGGTCCAGTTGCTCCGCAGCATGTGGGATCTTCCCAGGCCAGGGATCGAACCTGTGCCCCTTGCACTGCAAGGCAGACTCTCTACCCACTGGACCACCAGGGAAGCCCCTCATTACTTTTTCATGGTGAAATTTTACTTACTGACTTGTCATCTGTGATACTCTAATCATTTCCTAAATTGTTAAAGATTATGTTTTTACCCTTAACAGCTGTATTTTGTCGAACTCCATGTAATAGCTCAAGAAATATATTAACTCTTGTTTTTAAAAACTAATTATTTATTTATTTGACTGTGCTGAATCTTTCTTGCTGCACAGGGATTTTGTCTAATTATGGCAAGTGGGGTCTAAGCTCTAGCTGCGATGTCTTGGCTTCTGACTGTTGCAGCTTTTTCTGTTGTGAACCACAGGCTCTAAAGCACTCGGGTTTCAGTATTGTGGCATGTGGGTTCAGCAGTTTTAGTTCTTGAGTTCTAGACAACAGCCTCAGGAGTTGTGGCCTACTGGTTTATTGCCCCGAGGCAAGTGGGATCTTCCCAGATCAGGGATCAAATCGTGTCTTCTGCATTGGCAGGCATATTCTTTATCACTGAGCCACCAGAAAACCCTCCTTAGATTTTTTTTTTTTTAATTTTTATTTTAGTTTTACTTTTACTGGGTTTTGTTGTTTACAGATACGTATGATTTTTAAAGTATTTGATTTTTAAAGTATTTTACACGTGTCTTACATCTAATCATTCCAATATCAGCAGTCCATGAGATCCTTATCTATTTGTTGATTCTCACTAGCAATAGTGGTTCACTTTTGCTGTGATTTTTAAAATATATTTATTAATTTATTTTATTTGACTGTACCAGGTGTCAGTTGCAGCACACAGGATCTTCAGTCTTCATTCACTGTGTCATCGGGATCTTTAGTTGTGGCATGTGAGATCTAATTCCCTGACCAGGGATCAAATCCAAGCCTTCTGCATTGAAGGCACAGAGTTGTAGCCACTGGACTACCAGGTAAGTCCCTCGCTCTGACTTTTGATCAGAGATAATATTTCACTGACATAAATAAGTAAAAATTATGAAGACCTGACTTTCATCAGGTGGATTAATGCAACAGTGAGCTCTTGTTTTCACTCTGTTGACTGAGCAGAAATTTGCAAGTAATAATACTCATTGTGGACATAGATTTTTTCTCATGGTGAAATTTTACTTACTGACTTGTCATCTGTGATACTCTAATCATTTCCTAAATTGTTAAAGATTATGTTTTTACCCTTAACAGCTGTATTTTGTCGAACTCCATGTAATAGCTCAAGAAATATATTAACTCTTGTTTTTAAAAACTAATTATTTATTTATTTGACTGTGCTGAATCTTTCTTGCTGCACAGGGATTTTGTCTAATTATGGCAAGTGGGGTCTAAGCTCTAGCTGCGATGTCTTGGCTTCTGACTGTTGCAGCTTTTTCTGTTGTGAACCACAGGCTCTAAAGCACTCGGGTTTCAGTATTGTGGCATGTGGGTTCAGCAGTTTTAGTTCTTGAGTTCTAGACAACAGCCTCAGGAGTTGTGGCCTACTGGTTTATTGCCCCGAGGCAAGTGGGATCTTCCCAGATCAGGGATCAAATCGTGTCTTCTGCATTGGCAGGCATATTCTTTATCACTGAGCCACCAGAAAACCCTCCTTAGATTTTTTTTTTTTTAATTTTTATTTTAGTTTTTACTTTTACTGGGTTTTGTTGTTTACAGATACGTATGATTTTTAAAGTATTTGATTTTTAAAGTATTTTACACGTGTCTTACATCTAATCATTCCAATATCAGCAGTCCATGAGATCCTTATCTATTTGTTGATTCTCACTAGCAATAGTGGTTCACTTTTGCTGTGATTTTTAAAATATATTTATTAATTTATTTTATTTGACTGTACCAGGTGTCAGTTGCAGCACACAGGATCTTCAGTCTTCATTCACTGTGTCATCGGGATCTTTAGTTGTGGCATGTGAGATCTAATTCCCTGACCAGGGATCAAATCCAAGCCTTCTGCATTGAAGGCACAGAGTTGTAGCCACTGGACTACCAGGTAAGTCCCTCGCTCTGACTTTTGATCAGAGATAATATTTCACTGACATAAATAAGTAAAAATTATGAAGACCTGACTTTCATCAGGTGGATTAATGCAACAGTGAGCTCTTGTTTTCACTCTGTTGACTGAGCAGAAATTTGCAAGTAATAATACTCATTGTGGACATAGATTTTTTTCTAAATGAGAAAACTTGAATTGTTATTGACTGTCAGAGTTGAATAGGTTAAATCACAGGTTTGTTATAAACAAGGTTATGTAGCATTAGAAAGCTTAACAAATGTTAACAATTGTGTTTTTGACACTACCACGTAAGTTAAACCACAACCAAGGCAGTTGCAGAATAAATCAGTGATATCTCAGAATGTGTTAATTATTATGAGACTAATGGGTAACCACAATTAAAAACAAGAGAATACAGTGTTTTATAAGAAATAGTACATTAACAAATGTACTTTTTATTTAAAAAAAAAACATACATTTTGCATTATGAGTGAAAAGTCCTTAGACTCTTAATAATACAGAGAAATCTTTTGTATTTCTTTTAAAATAGACAAACAAAAACTCAATTTTCATGATGATAAGATATAGGCTAACTGTAGATTTATGTTACATTTTATGAAAACTAGCATGCAAATATTTTCTAGCCTTTTCTTATCTTTTTCTTGTCCTTTTGACAAGATATAATGTCTATATGAGAGCTTTGTCCTTTCAAAACAGTTTATATCAATTGTCTAACCATTATGTTTAATGTTTCTTATTAAACTTTGCTTGGGACTTTCCTGGTGGCTCAGAGAGTAAAGATTCTACCTGCAATGCCAGAGACCCTGGTTTGATTCCTGGGTCAGGAAGATCATATGGAGAAGGAGAAGGCAATGGCATCCAACTCCAGTATTTTTTTTTTTTTTTCAACTTTGGTAAGATTCATTAAATGGAGAGTTTGAGAAGGCAATGGCGTTATGTGTGTTTAAATTTTTTTTTAAAACTGTACCAGGTGTCAGTTGCAGCACACAGGATCTTCAGTCTTCATTCACTGTGTCATCGGGATCTTTAGTTGTGGCATGTGAGATCTAATTCCCTGACCAGGGATCAAATCCAAGCCTTCTGCATTGAAGGCACAGAGTTGTAGCCACTGGACTACCAGGTAAGTCCCTCGCTCTGACTTTTGATCAGAGATAATATTTCACTGACATAAATAAGTAAAAATTATGAAGACCTGACTTTCATCAGGTGGATTAATGCAACAGTGAGCTCTTGTTTTCACTCTGTTGACTGAGCAGAAATTTGCAAGTAATAATACTCATTGTGGACATAGATTTTTTTCTAAATGAGAAAACTTGAATTGTTATTGACTGTCAGAGTTGAATAGGTTAAATCACAGGTTTGTTATAAACAAGGTTATGTAGCATTAGAAAGCTTAACAAATGTTAACAATTGTGTTTTTGACACTACCACGTAAGTTAAACCACAACCAAGGCAGTTGCAGAATAAATCAGTGATATCTCAGAATGTGTTAATTATTATGAGACTAATGGGTAACCACAATTAAAAACAAGAGAATACAGTGTTTTATAAGAAATAGTACATTAACAAATGTACTTTTTATTTAAAAAAAAAACATACATTTTGCATTATGAGTGAAAAGTCCTTAGACTCTTAATAATACAGAGAAATCTTTTGTATTTCTTTTAAAATAGACAAACAAAAACTCAATTTTCATGATGATAAGATATAGGCTAACTGTAGATTTATGTTACATTTTATGAAAACTAGCATGCAAATATTTTCTAGCCTTTTCTTATCTTTTTCTTGTCCTTTTGACAAGATATAATGTCTATATGAGAGCTTTGTCCTTTCAAAACAGTTTATATCAATTGTCTAACCATTATGTTTAATGTTTCTTATTAAACTTTGCTTGGGACTTTCCTGGTGGCTCAGAGAGTAAAGATTCTACCTGCAATGCCAGAGACCCTGGTTTGATTCCTGGGTCAGGAAGATCATATGGAGAAGGAGAAGGCAATGGCATCCAACTCCAGTATTTTTTTTTTTTTTTCAACTTTGGTATTCTTGTCTTGAGAATTCCATTGACAGAGGAGCCAGGTGGAATGTAGTTTATGGGGTCACAAAGAGCAGGACACAACTGAGCAGCTAACACACTTTGTATACCTCCAAAATTCATATGTTGAAATCTAATACCCAGTGTGACGATATTTAAAAGTGAGGACTTTGAGAGGTGCTCAGGTCATGAGGGTGGAACGCTCATGAATGGGATTAGTGCCCTTATAATACACTAATAGGAGAGCTCCCTAACCTCTCCTATTGTATGAAGCCAGATGAAAAGATGGCTATCTATGAACCAGGAAGTGGGTCCTCACCAGATACTGAACCATCAGTGCCTTGATCTTAGTCTCCCCAGCCTCCACAACTGAGAGGAATAAATTTCCCAGACTCTAAAACTGTAAGAAATTTCTATCATTTATAAGCCACTGAGTCTATTTTTGTTATAGCAGCCATTTTATGAGGAATAAGAGGCTCTAATTAAATTCTGCTGGTTCAATGGTCTCTCCATTAAGTTGCTTTTCTAGGAAGAGATGAAATTTAAGAATATGAAACTTATCATTTATTTTTTCCACATTAGAAAGTAAGTTATTTTTGAACATATCTGTTTGAAATGTTGATTTTTAACCACCTCTTGTCAGAGAAATCCTGCAAAATATATTAAAATTTAATGTATCCATTTCTGTCTTATCACTCTACCTGGGAAATTATCCAATAGGAATAAATAAGCAATTCATAAGGGTTATTACAGCAGCTGGTACTGTGTTTTAATAAAAGTATTGCCACAAGTGGAGGAGTAGAGAGGGGGCAGTTGAATACATCTAAGAACATTCAAGCCATGGAGCATGTTGGGAAACAATTCTAATAAGTCTTTCACAGTTTGACACATTTTGAGAACAGAGGCACTGGCAGTTTTTCTTTCTTGACTATCTATTTAAGGATGTTTATATAGTGAATAACCTTGATAGAGACAGGCTCTCCCCCAGAGACAGAAGAGCTGGCATGCTTACTGTATGCTCTAATGAAGATATTTCTTTTGAGAGCAAAGGGCAGATGCATATTACTTAACCTTAAAAGTAGGTTGATGCTCATGCTGTTTACCACACTCTGTAATAAATTCTTTTGCCTCTGACTTGGAGTCTCATGTCATCTTTTAGCATCCATATGACTGTGGCTGATTAACTTGCTAGCTTGTAAGTAAGGAGACATATTAAACCCACCCCAATTCTCAGCATTTTTGGTGACAAGGATCGGACACTGATTGAGATGTGCCTTTCTGGAAGAGAAGGAACAAGGATCCTGGCAGGTCTCGGAATATGACAAGACTTTGGGTACTAGGCAATTAGTGCCCTTATAATACACTAATAGGAGAGCTCCTAACCTCTCCTATTGTATGAAGCCAGATGAAAAGATGGCTATCTATGAACCAGGAAGTGGGTCCTCACCAGATACTGAACCATCAGTGCCTTGATCTTAGTCTCCCCAGCCTCCACAACTGAGAGGAATAAATTTCCCAGACTCTAAAACTGTAAGAAATTTCTATCATTTATAAGCCACTGAGTCTATTTTTGTTATAGCAGCCATTTTATGAGGAATAAGAGGCTCTAATTAAATTCTGCTGGTTCAATGGTCTCTCCATTAAGTTGCTTTTCTAGGAAGAGATGAAATTTAAGAATATGAAACTTATCATTTATTTTTTCCACATTAGAAAGTAAGTTATTTTTGAACATATCTGTTTGAAATGTTGATTTTTAACCACCTCTTGTCAGAGAAATCCTGCAAAATATATTAAAATTTAATGTATCCATTTCTGTCTTATCACTCTACCTGGGAAATTATCCAATAGGAATAAATAAGCAATTCATAAGGGTTATTACAGCAGCTGGTACTGTGTTTTAATAAAAGTATTGCCACAAGTGGAGGAGTAGAGAGGGGGCAGTTGAATACATCTAAGAACATTCAAGCCATGGAGCATGTTGGGAAACAATTCTAATAAGTCTTTCACAGTTTGACACATTTTGAGAACAGAGGCACTGGCAGTTTTTCTTTCTTGACTATCTATTTAAGGATGTTTATATAGTGAATAACCTTGATAGAGACAGGCTCTCCCCCAGAGACAGAAGAGCTGGCATGCTTACTGTATGCTCTAATGAAGATATTTCTTTTGAGAGCAAAGGGCAGATGCATATTACTTAACCTTAAAAGTAGGTTGATGCTCATGCTGTTTACCACACTCTGTAATAAATTCTTTTGCCTCTGACTTGGAGTCTCATGTCATCTTTTAGCATCCATATGACTGTGGCTGATTAACTTGCTAGCTTGTAAGTAAGGAGACATATTAAACCCACCCCAATTCTCAGCATTTTTGGTGACAAGGATCGGACACTGATTGAGATGTGCCTTTCTGGAAGAGAAGGAACAAGGATCCTGCAGGTCAGGTCTCGGAATATGACAAGACTTTGGGATGTGACAGCAAACGATAGGCAATGGGGGTGGTATTGTAAAGATGACTCTCTGCAATCCTGTCTGTTAATAAATGCTTAAAGTAGTGAGAGCTTGGATTAAATCAAACTGCTCAAATGGTGCCCTGGTTATTGCTCACTCTCCTTTGGGAGAATGAATGAGCAAATGTTACCATGACAACAGGGCTTTGAGCTCTACAGCTTCAGCCAAAAAGTAATGAGGCTGTAACTGATGAACCAAAAGAGTCCTCAAAGCCAAAATAACTGCTGTCAGGAATGAGGACCTTGCTATTCAACAGAGTGTTGGGCAGACCAAAATAGAAGTTCTTTTTGTCGCGTCTTAAGCTAGCACCTACTCAAAACCTCCTCAAACTGAATGCAGTATTTTGTTTACTGGCAAGAATCTTCTCTCTCCAATGATACCCTCTGCTTACTCTCTTCCACTTCACCCTGATCTCAGTGCTTTACAGAGAGCTTTCCTTGTCCCCCAAAGAGACCAAAGATCATACACACCAGTCTTGTTATTCTGAAGAACTCTGTTGGATACAAGTTGTCATATACTCTGTCTGGGCATCCAGATTCAGTGAATAGATTTGGGGCAAGGTTTACAGTGGGAAACGGAAGCTAATGTGACCTTGGAAGTTGAGGGATTTGGGTAGATTTAATGTACTGCTGCTTCTACATTTGAATATACTTCATGCCTGGAGTGCCAAGGAGATTCTCCCAGTTCTAGAAGAGTTGCAGGTAGAGAATGGCTAATACACCTCACAACACTAATGACATGTTTGAGCTCAAATTTTGCTAACAAGTTTCAGTCAATTTGGGTTCTTGGCAAAGAGAGGCAGCCTCTACCCTGAGGGGTCTGTTGGGGTTTTAGACTCATTGCCTCTTTGCCATGGCTACTGGGCAAGACATTTTTGAAAAAAATTATCAGGGCATAGTTGATTTATAACGTTGTGTTAGTTTCAGGTGTCCAGCAAAGTGAATTTGTTATACTCAGTCATAAAAAAGAAGGAAATAATGCCATTTGCAGCAACATGGGTGGACTTAGAGATTCTCATACTGAGTAAAATAAGTTAGAGAATGACAATAACGTGATGTTGCTTATATGTTGAATCTTTAAAAAGGCTACAAATGAACTTATTAACAAAACAGAAATAGATTTACAGATGTAGAAAATAAACAGGGTCATGTGGGGGCATGAGACAATCCTGTCTGTTAATAAATGCTTAAAGTAGTGAGAGCTTGGATTAAATCAAACTGCTCAAATGGTGCCCTGGTTATTGCTCACTCTCCTTTGGGAGAATGAATGAGCAAATGTTACCATGACAACAGGGCTTTGAGCTCTACAGCTTCAGCCAAAAAGTAATGAGGCTGTAACTGATGAACCAAAAGAGTCCTCAAAGCCAAAATAACTGCTGTCAGGAATGAGGACCTTGCTATTCAACAGAGTGTTGGGCAGACCAAAATAGAAGTTCTTTTTGTCGCGTCTTAAGCTAGCACCTACTCAAAACCTCCTCAAACTGAATGCAGTATTTTGTTTACTGGCAAGAATCTTCTCTCTCCAATGATACCCTCTGCTTACTCTCTTCCACTTCACCCTGATCTCAGTGCTTTACAGAGAGCTTTCCTTGTCCCCCAAAGAGACCAAAGATCATACACACCAGTCTTGTTATTCTGAAGAACTCTGTTGGATACAAGTTGTCATATACTCTGTCTGGGCATCCAGATTCAGTGAATAGATTTGGGGCAAGGTTTACAGTGGGAAACGGAAGCTAATGTGACCTTGGAAGTTGAGGGATTTGGGTAGATTTAATGTACTGCTGCTTCTACATTTGAATATACTTCATGCCTGGAGTGCCAAGGAGATTCTCCCAGTTCTAGAAGAGTTGCAGGTAGAGAATGGCTAATACACCTCACAACACTAATGACATGTTTGAGCTCAAATTTTGCTAACAAGTTTCAGTCAATTTGGGTTCTTGGCAAAGAGAGGCAGCCTCTACCCTGAGGGGTCTGTTGGGGTTTTAGACTCATTGCCTCTTTGCCATGGCTACTGGGCAAGACATTTTTGAAAAAAATTATCAGGGCATAGTTGATTTATAACGTTGTGTTAGTTTCAGGTGTCCAGCAAAGTGAATTTGTTATACTCAGTCATAAAAAAGAAGGAAATAATGCCATTTGCAGCAACATGGGTGGACTTAGAGATTCTCATACTGAGTAAAATAAGTTAGAGAATGACAATAACGTGATGTTGCTTATATGTTGAATCTTTAAAAAGGCTACAAATGAACTTATTAACAAAACAGAAATAGATTTACAGATGTAGAAAATAAACAGGGTCATGGGGGGGGCATGAGAGAGGGAGAGATAAATTGGGGATTTGGGTTGACATGTGCACACTACAATATGTAAAATAAACAACAAGGACCCCTACTGTATAGCAGATAGAATTCTACTCAATACTCTGTAATGGCCTATAAGCATAAGGCTTTTTTGAAACCAGTTAATATCTTGTTACTAGGCTCTTGGCAAGGGCCTCCCAGGTGGTGGTAGTGGTAAAGAACCTGCCTGCCAATGCAGGAGACATAAGAGACTCAGGTTCAATCCCTGGATTGAGAAGACACCCCTGGAGGAGGGCACAGCAACCCATTTCAGTACTCTTGCCTGGAGAATCTCATGGATGGAGGAGCTTGGTGCTCTACAGTCCATTGGGCTGCACAAAGTTGGACATGACTGAAGCAATTTACTATTCAGGCTCTTGTATCACACAAACTCTTGGCAAAGCTAAACATCTGATCCATAGAAACCTTATAATGCTATGGACTCATATTCCCATTTTTGGAGGTGAATCTACTGGGACTCAATGACGTCTGAGGTGGAAGGCATTATGAACCTCCCTTGTCAGGTGAAAATGATATATTTAAGAGTACCTGGTGGCTCAGTCAGTAAAGAATCCACTGTCAGTGCAGGAGAACTTGGTTTGATCCCTGAATTGGGAAGATCTCCTGGAAAAGGAACGCTATCCACATCAGTATTCTTGCCTGGAGAATTCCATGGGACAGAGAAGCCTGGTTGCCTGCAGTCCATGGGGTCACAAAGAGTCGAACATGACTGAATGACTAAGCATGCACAAGTGCACAGTCAACCTGGTCCCAGCAACATCTCAGCTTGACATGAAAATTAGAAGCTGCCCGTATGGGTAATTTCATCTCTCAAAATGGTTCCTAAAGAGCTATCATTGGTTCAGTGGGGTCCGATGCTCTAAGACTGGTAGTTAGGTGTCCAGCAAAGTAAAACAAAAAAAAAATGCCATTTGCAGCAACATGGGTGGACTTAGAGATTCTCATACTGAGTAAAATAAGTTAGAGAATGACAATAACGTGATGTTGCTTATATGTTGAATCTTTAAAAAGGCTACAAATGAACTTATTAACAAAACAGAAATAGATTTACAGATGTAGAAAATAAACAGGGTCATGGGGGGGGCATGAGAGAGGGAGAGATAAATTGGGGATTTGGGTTGACATGTGCACACTACAATATGTAAAATAAACAACAAGGACCCCTACTGTATAGCAGATAGAATTCTACTCAATACTCTGTAATGGCCTATAAGCATAAGGCTTTTTTGAAACCAGTTAATATCTTGTTACTAGGCTCTTGGCAAGGGCCTCCCAGGTGGTGGTAGTGGTAAAGAACCTGCCTGCCAATGCAGGAGACATAAGAGACTCAGGTTCAATCCCTGGATTGAGAAGACACCCCTGGAGGAGGGCACAGCAACCCATTTCAGTACTCTTGCCTGGAGAATCTCATGGATGGAGGAGCTTGGTGCTCTACAGTCCATTGGGCTGCACAAAGTTGGACATGACTGAAGCAATTTACTATTCAGGCTCTTGTATCACACAAACTCTTGGCAAAGCTAAACATCTGATCCATAGAAACCTTATAATGCTATGGACTCATATTCCCATTTTTGGAGGTGAATCTACTGGGACTCAATGACGTCTGAGGTGGAAGGCATTATGAACCTCCCTTGTCAGGTGAAAATGATATATTTAAGAGTACCTGGTGGCTCAGTCAGTAAAGAATCCACTGTCAGTGCAGGAGAACTTGGTTTGATCCCTGAATTGGGAAGATCTCCTGGAAAAGGGAACGGCTATCCACATCAGTATTCTTGCCTGGAGAATTCCATGGGACAGAGAAGCCTGGTTGCCTGCAGTCCATGGGGTCACAAAGAGTCGAACATGACTGAATGACTAAGCATGCACAAGTGCACAGTCAACCTGGTCCCAGCAACATCTCAGCTTGACATGAAAATTAGAAGCTGCCCGTATGGGTAATTTCATCTCTCAAAATGGTTCCTAAAGAGCTATCATTGGTTCAGTGGGGTCCTTGATTTATAGAGGTGCTTCTAAACACCTGATCTGGATACTATGGTGAATGTCTACGTATATCATGGGTTTTTTTTTTTGAATTTTTGGCCTATTTTTATGATATTTTATTTATTTATTTTTCATCCATCTTTATTCTTTGGCCTGTGTGGGCCTCCCATTACAGTGGCCTCTCTCATTGCAGAGCACCAGCTGTGGGCGCATGCACCCCAGAGCGCTGGCTTGCAATTGGACACATCGGTCCAGACATTCCTCAGCATGCAGAATCTTCCAGGGCCAGGGATTGAACCGGTGCCCCTTGCACTGCAAGGTGGATTCTTTACCCACTGGACCACCAGGGAAGCTCTGTATATTATATTTTGACCTAAGTAATACAATTTCTAGTAATTTAGAGTACAAGTAGATTGATATTTGTGTCTGCAATCCTGTTTGCAAGGAAGTTTATTGCAACACTTTTTTTGTTATCAAATGACAAAGAACTACTAAAAGTCTCTCATTTGGGGACTAGGCATTAGCAAGATGAGTTGTTCCAGTCAAACTATATCAAATCAACCCAAAATATGACAAATCAAAATAATGCTAGCAAAAAAAAAAAATAATGCTAGCATTTATTTTTGTTTTTACGGACAGTATTTTCTCAGTGTAAAGTGAAATTAAAAGCACGTTACATTACATTTTCCTTTTATTGACCAGGCCCATACAACCTAAAAAGTACAACAATAGGCTTACTTAGTAAAGCCAACTTCAAAACAACATTCTTAGCTTTGTTCCTTCAAACCTCCAACCTTCTGGTCCCACAAGAGTATTGCCCTGTGTTCTCACATACAAACTCTGATTTCAAGATTTATTGTTATGTGGAAAAGTCTCATATATAAAGATGTCTGCATGGACTATCCCTGAAGCCTTTGAGAAAGGGACAGGGAGCTGAAAGTCTCTGGTAAAAATAAAGACTCATCAAGAAAAAGAGAGAGAAGAGTCAAATCAACAAAATTAGAAATGAAAAAGAAGTACGACAATGCAGAAATGCAAAAGATTATAACAGACTATTATGAACAACTATATGGCAATAAAACGGACAACCTGGAAGAAATGGACAGATTCTTAGAAAAATTCAGTCTTCCCAGACAACAACAGTAATAAATAGAAATTATGAATTGCAAGCATTGAAATAGAAACTGTGATCAAAAAACTCCCAACACACAAAAGCCCAGGGCCAGATGGCTTTACAGGTGAATTCTATCAAACTTTAGAGAAGAGCTAATGCCTATACTTCTAAAAGTCTTTTTAAAAATTGCAGGGGAACAAACACTTCAAAACTCATTCTGCGAGGCCACTAACACCCTGATTCCAAAACCAGGCAAAGACAGCACCAAGAAAGAACATTATCGCCATATCACTGATGAACATAGATGCAAAATTCTCAACAAAATTCTAGCAAACAAAATTCAACAACATATTAAAAGTTCATACACTCTGGTCAGGTCAGGTTTAGTCCAAGCATTAAAATGCAAGGGTACTTAAATATCTGCAGATCAATGTGGTATACCACATCAACAAACTGAAAGATAAAATTGTATGATAATGTCAATAGATGTGGAGAAAGCCTTTGACAAAATTCAAAGAACTACTAAAAGTCTCTCATTTGGGGACTAGGCATTAGCAAGATGAGTTGTTCCAGTCAAACTATATCAAATCAACCCAAAATATGACAAATCAAAATAATGCTAGCAAAAAAAATAATGCTAGCATTTATTTTTGTTTTTACGGACAGTATTTTCTCAGTGTAAAGTGAAATTAAAAGCACGTTACATTACATTTTCCTTTTATTGACCAGGCCCATACAACCTAAAAAGTACAACAATAGGCTTACTTAGTAAAGCCAACTTCAAAACAACATTCTTAGCTTTGTTCCTTCAAACCTCCAACCTTCTGGTCCCACAAGAGTATTGCCCTGTGTTCTCACATACAAACTCTGATTTCAAGATTTATTGTTATGTGGAAAAGTCTCATATATAAAGATGTCTGCATGGACTATCCCTGAAGCCTTTGAGAAAGGGACAGGGAGCTGAAAGTCTCTGGTAAAAATAAAGACTCATCAAGAAAAAGAGAGAAGAGTCAAATCAACAAAATTAGAAATGAAAAAGAAGTACGACAATGCAGAAATGCAAAAGATTATAACAGACTATTATGAACAACTATATGGCAATAAAACGGACAACCTGGAAGAAATGGACAGATTCTTAGAAAAATTCAGTCTTCCCAGACAACAACAGTAATAAATAGAAATTATGAATT
Organism: Tragulus kanchil; assembly: GCA_022376925.1. NCBI lineage: Eukaryota > Metazoa > Chordata > Mammalia > Artiodactyla > Tragulidae > Tragulus > Tragulus kanchil. Next base: position 205,201,011 of record JAIOJX010000026.1, read on the forward strand.
GCAAGCATTGAAATAGAAACTGTGATCAAAAAACTCCCAACACACAAAAGCCCAGGGCCAGATGGCTTTACAGGTGAATTCTATCAAACTTTAGAGAAGAGCTAATGCCTATACTTCTAAAAGTCTTTTTAAAAATTGCAGGGGAACAAACACTTCAAAACTCATTCTGCGAGGCCACTAACACCCTGATTCCAAAACCAGGCAAAGACAGCACCAAGAAAGAACATTATACGCCATATCACTGATGAACATAGATGCAAAATTCTCAACAAAATTCTAGCAAACAGAATTCAACAACATATTAAAAAGTTCATACACTATGGTCAGGTCAGGTTTAGTCCAAGCATTAAAATGCAAGGGTTCTTAAATATCTGCAAATCAATGTGATATACCACATCAACAAACTGAAAGATAAAAATTGTATGATAATGTCAATAGATGTGGAGAAAGCCTTTGACAAAATCCAGCACCCATTTATGAAAAAACTCTTCGAAAAATGGGCATAAAATGACCTAACTCAACATAGTGAAAGCGATATATGATAAGCCCACAGTAAACATTATTCATAATGGTGAAAAACTGAAAGCATTCCCTCTAAGATCAGGAACTAGACAGGGCTATCCACTCTCACCACTGTTATTCAACATAACCTTGGAAGCCCTAGCTATGCCAATTAGAGAAGAAAAACAAATAAAAGGAATCTAGATTGGAAAAGAAGAAGTAAATCTCTCACTGTTTGCATATGACATGATACTATACATAGATAATAATTGTGGGGCTCTGAATTGAAAGAGGACCGTTGCAAGCATAAAGAAGCTTAAGCACATGTTTGCAGTTTGGAGCTAAGATGGCGCCTACAGGAAGGGGCGTGGGAGTGAAAAGAAGCTTAAGCACATTGTTTCAGCTTGGAGCTAAGATGGCGCCTACAGGAAGGGACGTGGGAATGAAAGGAAGCTTAAGCACATTGTTTAAAGAAGCTTAAGCACATGTTTGCAGCTAAGATGGTGCCTACAGGAAGAGACAGGGCGTGATCTAAATTGTTAATTGATAGTCAAAATTTCTGATTGGTTCCCCTGGCTTCCGCGCTCGTGAATGATTGCTTGGCCTTTAGCTTGATTGGTGTAATCTATAAAAAGTCCTGTGCAAGACCCCCTTCACTTGCCTATAAAAGCTGTGGATCTTCATTAATAAAGCAAAACTACTTCAATAAAACCCCTGTCTCGTCTGATTGTCCCCTGCCTGAGCCAGGGAGCTGGGGGGGCAGGCAGTCAAGATTTGCCTTTCTCCGAAATCTCCTGGTTCAGCCAGGGACAGTCCCCGCAAATAATGAGCCATTATCTATAAAAAATAAAAAACGAATTCAACAACATATTAAAGTTCATACACTATGGTCAGGTCAGGTTTAGTCCAAGCATTAAAATGCAAGGGTTCTTAAATATCTGCAAATCAATGTGATATACCACATCAACAAACTGAAAGATAAAAATTGTATGATAATGTCAATAGATGTGGAGAAAGCCTTTGACAAAATCCAGCACCCATTTATGAAAAAACTCTTCGAAAAATGGGCATAAAATGACCTAACTCAACATAGTGAAAGCGATATATGATAAGCCCACAGTAAACATTATTCATAATGGTGAAAAACTGAAAGCATTCCCTCTAAGATCAGGAACTAGACAGGGCTATCCACTCTCACCACTGTTATTCAACATAACCTTGGAAGCCCTAGCTATGCCAATTAGAGAAGAAAAACAAATAAAAGGAATCTAGATTGGAAAAGAAGAAGTAAATCTCTCACTGTTTGCATATGACATGATACTATACATAGATAATAATTGTGGGGCTCTGAATTGAAAGAGGACCGTTGCAAGCATAAAGAAGCTTAAGCACATGTTTGCAGTTTGGAGCTAAGATGGCGCCTACAGGAAGGGGCGTGGGAGTGAAAAGAAGCTTAAGCACATTGTTTCAGCTTGGAGCTAAGATGGCGCCTACAGGAAGGGACGTGGGAATGAAAGGAAGCTTAAGCACATTGTTTAAAGAAGCTTAAGCACATGTTTGCAGCTAAGATGGTGCCTACAGGAAGAGACAGGGCGTGATCTAAATTGTTAATTGATAGTCAAAATTTCTGATTGGTTCCCCTGGCTTCCGCGCTCGTGAATGATTGCTTGGCCTTTAGCTTGATTGGTGTAATCTATAAAAAGTCCTGTGCAAGACCCCCTTCACTTGCCTATAAAAGCTGTGGATCTTCATTAATAAAGCAAAACTACTTCAATAAAACCCCTGTCTCGTCTGATTGTCCCCTGCCTGAGCCAGGGAGCTGGGGGGGCAGGCAGTCAAGATTTGCCTTTCTCCGAAATCTCCTGGTTCAGCCAGGGACAGTCCCCGCAAATAATGAGCCATTATCTATAAAACATTTTGAAAGCATTTTCTAGCAAGAATATAGGAAAAGAAAGGCTATATTCACATTTTAGTAACTGGGAGAGGAACAAAAATTGTTGTAATCTCTGTGACTGAAAAGAGAAAGACAATCCTGATTATAAATCTGGATGCTGACAGTGGGTCAAGGAAGAGACAAAAATGACACACAAATAGAAAGATAAATGACTGATGGAGAACATAAATCTAGATGCAAATTTACCTATGAGAAAATTTCTCTGAATATATGCTCAAATGGAAAAATTCAAAGATCAACTCAACAAGATCTTGTTTTTATTATTTATTTTGATGTCTTCTTAGATACAGCGGTATAACCAAGCAAAGAAACAAAGAGTATTGTAACAAGGAATTCTCAGTTCCATTCATTAGGCTTCAATAGCTGGGTTTCTCCCAGAAGTCTCTCTGGACTGCCTCTGTCATTATCATACCATACAGACAGACAGATCTCTCTGGACCTTCTGGCAGAGATTCTTTTATTCCCCCTACACTTTGAAGGATTTGAGATGGAGAGAATTATGCCATTCCCTTCGCAAGTCTTCCAAACAGTGGAGAATGCGTTTGGGGGCAGCAAATTGAAGTTCATCTTCTTGGAGCCTGTGAAAAGTATCTTTTCTTTGTAGACTGGTGAACTAATACAAAAAAGGTCTCAATTATTGGATTGGTATTATATACGATCAGTACTCTTATGTAAACAGTAACTTACATAAGTCAGTTTATAAAACTCCAAGAGGTAGATCCTTCATCTTTTAAGAAAATAGCACCTCTTAAAACAACTAATTTATTTCATCCTTTGGCTGTTGCTAATGGCAACAGAAAGAATGCACTGGGGTGTCATAATAATCTCCATTAAATTCCTAGTGTTTAAATTTTAATGCTATAATTCAACAGCTGACAAAAGCCCATTGAGTCCGTCTATGGAGAGGAAAACAGGCAGGCCCATTTTCTCAGGGGTGATACTATAGCAACATGAAATGAATTTGAGGTCAGGGAACAAGCAGCCTCCAAGCTTTGTTTGCATTTCCTGGCTAAAAGTAGAATCCAACATTATAAATTTTACCCAACTAAGTAGTTATTTTGAGCAGTAGGAAGATAGCTCCCTTTGTACTGCTGTTTATACTGAAAATAAAGAAAAAGGTAACAAAACCAGAATGGAAAGAAAGACATGCCTACAAATATATTATGAAATGATTCTCAAAGTGACCGCTTTAGAAACCCCTAGATGCCTCCTATGCTTGACACCCACCCCACCTTCTACCCCCAGGAAAAATGACACTTTAGAACACAGAGAAGTATTACAATTCCCAAAATACCCTTTAAAAAGAAAAAAACAAGGTTTGTTCCACAGTCCCTAAATGTGACCCTGTTATTGTCATGGGAATCATGGCAAAGTCTCGGTTGTTCATTACCTCTAGATCTTTATAATGGTCCTTTTGTTTTAGAGGGTTTTTTTTCCTACCAGAATGAGCAAGTGCACCGGAATTACAATTGTCTATCATGCACCAAAAGGCAAAAATCCTACTTAATTTTCAGAAGCTTGTGTTGCCAACTTTGCTTCCCTTAGGCATCTGTGCTTTCATTTTTGGTTTTTATGTTCAATACTGGTACACTGAGTCAGTGACGTGACTAAATAACGTAAACTACCCTGTGGGGTGGTTATCCAATAAGGTATATCCAGTTTCAGACTTTATTTATAAGACCTGCAATATTGCAAGAGATGCTCCCTGGGTCAGGAAGATCCCCTGGTACAGGAAATATTTCTTTTCTTTCTTTTTTTCTTAAGCTCATGTGGCACCTCTAGAATTGTCTTTGGGAACTTAATTAACTTCTTCAAAGAAATTGTATATTATTCCACGTACAGGGACTATACACCCAGTTATTTTTCTTCCATCCACTTCACACTTGGAAAGAAATGTTTTTTAAAGAAAACATCCTCTAAGCGCCATTGTTATCCTGGTTCTTCCTATTATGTATACCAAACATGATAATACCAACAAAAGGAAGCTATGGAATAAAATAATTAATAAGTAATATATTATGATCAAGTATAAGTGCATTCTGCTCATCATCATCCTTTATGGATCCAGACTGATGAGAGCTTCTTCTCTACACACATTTACATAATGTGCTGAGTCAGGAGAAGAGAACCTAGCAAACTATACCCTGCCAGCTTTGAAAACTTCTGTCCAGAAGTGACACATCTCTTCTGCTTATACTGAGTAAGTCAAAGGAAGTCATATAGCTAGCCTGACTTCCAGAAGACAAAACAGTGTAATTCTACATGTGTCCAGAGATGGAGACATTTCGAACATTTTGAGATGGTTGGAAATGGCATTATGACCACTGCTCCCATGCCTTCCCAAGAGTCAGAGGAAAATAAAAGCACTAAATATCAAAATTTACTTAAAAACATCAAAATAACTAAAATTAGAAAATTTCCTAAAGTTGATTGATGATACTGCTCAAAAATCTTATGGTGAAATTTTAAATATTTTCCCTTTAATATTAAAGAAAAGAATGCTTATTATCCTTGCTATTGATCAGTACAAATTGCATGTTCCGGCCAAGACAGCAAGACAAGGTTTGGAAGATAAAAATAATCACTATTTCTAAAGGTATGATGTGAATTGTTGGTTCTGTTTATTTTTTGAATTTTCTATCAGAATTATGAATAATTATGAGCAAATTAACCATAAAAATTGGTTTAAAAATAAAATGCTGAACATCAGTGACCTGTGGAATAATAGCAAACGAACTAACACTGGTATAACTGGAGTCTCCGAAGAAAAGAGTACGGGCAAAAAATTATTTAAGAAAATACTGTTTTAAATTTGTTAAATTTATTTTAAAAATCTACCTATAATCATAAAAATTTAAGCAAACACTAAACAGAAAGAAAAACAAAACTTAGGCCTATTAAACTGCTGCAAACCAAAGTTAAACAGAACATAAAAAGAACAAGAGGGAAAATACACATGAAATACAGGAGATAAAACAAGAAGATTGGTTTCTCACCAGAAATGATGAAAATCAGGAGATAATTAAGTCAATTTTTTTTCCCTATTATGTATCAAGTATACCAACAAAAGGAAGCTATGGAATAAAATAATTAATAAGTAATATATTATGATCAAGTATAAGTGCATTCTGCTCATCATCATCCTTTATGGATCCAGACTGATGAGAGCTTCTTCTCTACACACATTTACATAATGTGCTGAGTCAGGAGAAGAGAACCTAGCAAACTATACCCTGCCAGCTTTGAAAACTTCTGTCCAGAAGTGACACATCTCTTCTGCTTATACTGAGTAAGTCAAAGGAAGTCATATAGCTAGCCTGACTTCCAGAAGACAAAACAGTGTAATTCTACATGTGTCCAGAGATGGAGACATTTCGAACATTTTGAGATGGTTGGAAATGGCATTATGACCACTGCTCCCATGCCTTCCCAAGAGTCAGAGGAAAATAAAAGCACTAAATATCAAAATTTACTTAAAAACATCAAAATAACTAAAATTAGAAAATTTCCTAAAGTTGATTGATGATACTGCTCAAAAATCTTATGGTGAAATTTTAAATTTTTTCCCCTTTAATATTAAAGAAAAGAATGCTTATTATCCTTGCTATTGATCAGTACAAATTGCATGTTCCGGCCAAGACAGCAAGACAAGGTTTGGAAGATAAAAATAATCACTATTTCTAAAGGTATGATGTGAATTGTTGGTTCTGTTTATTTTTTGAATTTTCTATCAGAATTATGAATAATTATGAGCAAATTAACCATAAAAATTGGTTTAAAAATAAAATGCTGAACATCAGTGACCTGTGGAATAATAGCAAACGAACTAACACTGGTATAACTGGAGTCTCCGAAGAAAAGAGTACGGGGCAAAAAAATTATTTAAGAAAATACTGTTTTAAATTTGTTAAATTTATTTTAAAAATCTACCTATAATCATAAAAATTTAAGCAAACACTAAACAGAAAGAAAAACAAAACTTAGGCCTATTAAACTGCTGCAAACCAAAGTTAAACAGAACATAAAAAGAACAAGAGGGAAAATACACATGAAATACAGGAGATAAAACAAGAAGATTGGTTTCTCACCAGAAATGATGAAAATCAGGAGACAATGGAAAAATAGCTTTAAATTTATTAAAAATATACAAAACCTGTCAATCTAGGAAAGGTACTGATCAGTAAATTTGCACGTAAGACATACTTGAGGGAATTCTTTTGGCTAATAGTAAGTGATAATGGGTGAAAATTTGACAGTCAAGACTGAGACATTAAATAAACATTGTGATGCATTTTATGAAAATTTAAAAAATTAGATGAAAAAGATACATTTTGGGGCTTCCCCTGGTGGTCCAGCGGGTAAGGACACCGCCTTGCAGTGCAAGGGGCGCCGGTTCGATCCCTGGCCTGGGAAGATCCCACGTGCTGCGGAGCGGCTGGACGGATGTGTCCAATTACCGAGCTGGAGCTCTGGCGTGCATGCGCCCAGAGCCAGTGCTCTGCGACGACAGAGGCCACTGCGATGGGAGACCCACAGGAGCCAAAGAACAGAGACGGATGAAAATAGAGAAATGAAAGACCAATAGAAGTGGCCCGCCCATCCCCCTCCCTCCACCGCACCCCGCCCCAAAAAAAGATTAAAAAAAAAAAAAAAAAGATAGATTTTTTTGAGAAAAAAGTGTAAGCCAAACTGGAAAAATTGAAAGAAAAAAATGTATAGTCCTACCAAGTAAATAAAATTCATTATTAAAAAGATAGTCAAAAGGTACAAACTTTCAGTTATAAAATAAGTAAGTTTGGGGGATGTAAAGCACTGTATTTGTGTTAAGTTACTTTAGTAGTGTGCGAGTCTCTACAACCCCATGGACTATAGCTCTCCAGGCTCCTCTATCCATGGGATTCTCCAGGGAAGAATAGTAGACTGGGTTGCCAAGTCCTCCTCCAGGGGATCTTCCCTACTCAGAGATCAAACCCACGTCTCCTGCATTGGCAGGTGGGCTCTTTACCACTAGAACCATCTAGGAAGCCCCAAAGTACTGCATAGTGACAGTTACTCCTGTATTGTATTGAAAGTTGCTGAGAGTAGATCTTAAAAGTTCTCATAACAAGAAAAAATTACAATTGTGTATGGTGATTAATGTTAATCACCTACTGTGGTCATCGTTACACATACATACATATATGGATCATTATACTGTACACTTGAAAGTGTCCAACAAAATAATGTTATAGGGCTCTCCTGGTGGTCCAGTGGGTAAGGACACCGCCTTGCAGTGCAAGGGGCGCCGGTTTGTTCCCTGGCCTGGGAAGATCCCACGTGCCGCGGAGTGGCTGGACCGATGTGTCCAACTACTGAGCCGGAGTTCTGGAGCACATACGTCCAGAGCCGGTGTTCTGCGATGAGAGAGGCCACTGCGATGGGAAGCCCATACAGGCCAAAGAACAAAGATAAATAAATGAAATATCAACAGAAGTGGTCAAAAAAAAAAATGTTATATGCTGATCACATGTAAATAAAAAATCCTTCCTTCAAAGAAAATACTGGGCTCATATGGCTTCACTGGTAAATTTTATCAAGCACTTAAAGAAATCATGCCAATTATTGTCTTCTCATTTGTTTTTCCACGGGAATTTCTATTTAAGGAAACAGTCTGAGTTTATTTGCTGAACAGGCATGTTTAGATTTGGGTGTGGCCAATAAAGAATTTCACTATAATTTCATCTGAGCTATAATATTGTTGAGGTTATCCATTTATTGTTCAGTGAATGTTTGACATGGGTGTTTAACTTCAGCTGTCTTCTCCCTTGCTATAGGCTGATGTATAAGAAAAGAAATGAAATGAAAAACATAGAAACAGGGCACTGCTGTGGACAAACAAATCCAGTTTATAATCTCTTGAAGATGATTAATATCAACATTGACATAAAGTCAGTGTGTTGGAAAAAAAAGAAGAACAGAATGGACTATAGCTCTCCAGGCTCCTCTATCCATGGGATTCTCCAGGAAGAATAGTAGACTGGGTTGCCAAGTCCTCCTCCAGGGATCTTCCCTACTCAGAGATCAAACCCACGTCTCCTGCATTGGCAGGTGGGCTCTTTACCACTAGAACCATCTAGGAAGCCCCAAAGTACTGCATAGTGACAGTTACTCCTGTATTGTATTGAAAGTTGCTGAGAGTAGATCTTAAAAGTTCTCATAACAAGAAAAAAATTACAATTGTGTATGGTGATTAATGTTAATCACCTACTGTGGTCATCGTTTCACATACATACATATATGGATCATTATACTGTACACTTGAAAGTGTCCAACAAAATAATGTTATAGGGCTCTCCTGGTGGTCCAGTGGGTAAGGACACCGCCTTGCAGTGCAAGGGGCGCCGGTTTGTTCCCTGGCCTGGGAAGATCCCACGTGCCGCGGAGTGGCTGGACCGATGTGTCCAACTACTGAGCCGGAGTTCTGGAGCACATACGTCCAGAGCCGGTGTTCTGCGATGAGAGAGGCCACTGCGATGGGAAGCCCATACAGGCCAAAGAACAAAGATAAATAAATGAAATATCAACAGAAGTGGTCAAAAAAAAAAATGTTATATGCTGATCACATGTAAATAAAAAATCCTTCCTTCAAAGAAAATACTGGGCTCATATGGCTTCACTGGTAAATTTTATCAAGCACTTAAAGAAATCATGCCAATTATTGTCTTCTCATTTGTTTTTCCACGGGAATTTCTATTTAAGGAAACAGTCTGAGTTTATTTGCTGAACAGGCATGTTTAGATTTGGGTGTGGCCAATAAAGAATTTCACTATAATTTCATCTGAGCTATAATATTGTTGAGGTTATCCATTTATTGTTCAGTGAATGTTTGACATGGGTGTTTAACTTCAGCTGTCTTCTCCCTTGCTATAGGCTGATGTATAAGAAAAGAAATGAAATGAAAAACATAGAAACAGGGCACTGCTGTGGACAAACAAATCCAGTTTATAATCTCTTGAAGATGATTAATATCAACATTGACATAAAGTCAGTGTGTTGGAAAGAAGAATGAACAGGAACTCTGATAAATCTGAGTCTAGATCAAGGTGAGTTTTGCATTTCATAAACACATGTTTTAGGGCAAATATTAGGTGGACTAAAACTAACCCCAGGTTTCTAATTGCAGGTAAAAGAGAAGTAGGAAAAGATAGCTTTTTACATGCACTTCTTTCTAGTTGTAACAACTATTCTAGCAAAAAATTTCCCAAAGTGAAGGAAAATAGGATAAATGAGGAAGAGAAAGAAAAGTATGTATCTTGTCAATAGCTGACAAATTTTCAAGGAAGAAGGGAAGTTCTGGCAAGCTTAAGCAGCATTCATTCATTGAATCTTTAGGTGAAAAGGCTGCAGTGTATGTAAATATTAACGCTGTGGGTCAGATTCTCTGAATGTTGACTCTGAGATGGTGCTTAGTTTACAGAAAGTTCTTGAGGAGTGGCTGTCAGGATCAATGCTTAGATGGGAGGGAAGCAGAGTCAGACTAAGCGAGAAGTTGGGCTGCAATGTAGTAGCAACAAGAACCAAGGCAAGCCCAGAGAGAGCCATGGGGCTGGAAAGGCTGTCTAGATATATCCTGACTTGGGAAAGGGAGACTAGCTCTTCACATCACACATTGAGCAGTCTGGGATGAATCTTGCAAGAGGCATGATGATGGTCTCTTCACTGGAAAGCAAGCCACAGGGAGAATGGATGGGTGACAGCTAACAGCCAGTCATGCATTCAGCCGTTGAGGGAATTAACACTTTCCTTCCTACAAAGGGAATCTGGGCAGCATTCACTCCTGTCCACACTCACACTGCTGGGATCCCCTTGCTTCATCTCAACCCTGAAGGTCTTCCTCCAGGAGGGGTAGGTCTGTTTTCTAGGGTAAACTTATTGGAGGAGCATCAGTGAGGAAAGCTATGGACTTCGTGGATGCAGGTGGGCTTGAGGCTACAACTGTGACATGTCATTGTTTCCTTCCTCCATGATTTATCCTAGGTTTTCTTCTCCCACAGCTAGCACCTACACTGCTTTTGTGACTGAGCTGCTGGGGTGACCCAAAGCCATAACTCTGATTATCTATGTCCCTGGTCATCAAGTCCTTCTCAGACCTTGGCTACTGTATTTGTCTATTTACCATCACAATTGAGCAAAGAAGTGTTAAGAGATAACCAAAGGCCAAACATCTTCCTCCCTGTCCCCAATATGCCATCACAACCTTTCTCTTGATGATCTCATCAATTGCATCTATCAATATTGTGTTCTTCTCCTTGCCTGCTGGCCCCCTGATCTGAGAAGTATGAAGTAGACAGTTTAAATCATGAGATGCAACTATTCTAGCAAAAAATTTCCCAAAGTGAAGGAAAATAGGATAAATGAGGAAGAGAAAGAAAAGTATGTATCTTGTCAATAGCTGACAAATTTTCAAGGAAGAAGGGAAGTTCTGGCAAGCTTAAGCAGCATTCATTCATTGAATCTTTAGGTGAAAAGGCTGCAGTGTATGTAAATATTAACGCTGTGGGTCAGATTCTCTGAATGTTGACTCTGAGATGGTGCTTAGTTTACAGAAAGTTCTTGAGGAGTGGCTGTCAGGATCAATGCTTAGATGGGAGGGAAGCAGAGTCAGACTAAGCGAGAAGTTGGGCTGCAATGTAGTAGCAACAAGAACCAAGGCAAGCCCAGAGAGAGCCATGGGGCTGGAAAGGCTGTCTAGATATATCCTGACTTGGGAAAGGGAGACTAGCTCTTCACATCACACATTGAGCAGTCTGGGATGAATCTTGCAAGAGGCATGATGATGGTCTCTTCACTGGAAAGCAAGCCACAGGGAGAATGGATGGGTGACAGCTAACAGCCAGTCATGCATTCAGCCGTTGAGGGAATTAACACTTTCCTTCCTACAAAGGGAATCTGGGCAGCATTCACTCCTGTCCACACTCACACTGCTGGGATCCCCTTGCTTCATCTCAACCCTGAAGGTCTTCCTCCAGGAGGGGTAGGTCTGTTTTCTAGGGTAAACTTATTGGAGGAGCATCAGTGAGGAAAGCTATGGACTTCGTGGATGCAGGTGGGCTTGAGGCTACAACTGTGACATGTCATTGTTTCCTTCCTCCATGATTTATCCTAGGTTTTCTTCTCCCACAGCTAGCACCTACACTGCTTTTGTGACTGAGCTGCTGGGGTGACCCAAAGCCATAACTCTGATTATCTATGTCCCTGGTCATCAAGTCCTTCTCAGACCTTGGCTACTGTATTTGTCTATTTACCATCACAATTGAGCAAAGAAGTGTTAAGAGATAACCAAAGGCCAAACATCTTCCTCCCTGTCCCCAATATGCCATCACAACCTTTCTCTTGATGATCTCATCAATTGCATCTATCAATATTGTGTTCTTCTCCTTGCCTGCTGGCCCCCTGATCTGAGAAGTATGAAGTAGACATGCATAAATCATAATATACATCTCCATGAAGGATGTTCCCCACATTAGGAACTAAGATCAATAAGCACAGAAAGGCCAGAATCCAGAAAAAGGAAGTAGAAACTCCCTGTGGGTGATTCCTACTTTCATCCCTTGGTCCCTGGCACTATGCATCCTGTCTAACCAATGGGGCACAGTGCTATAGAATGGTTGTTAATCTGAGTATATACTTCATCCTGGAAGATGACACCCCATCCTTGCGTGGTACCATTTTCGAAATTGTGTCTTTTCTACATCAGCTGTATGTAAGCTATTCTGTTTCTCTTCAATACAAGCTGCTTTCAATGCTGTGGTACATGACAGGACCAGCAGATCTCATGATCCTGGGCCCACGGGTGCACCTTCTTTGCTATAGAGTGAGTGTGTGAGATAACTATTACTGGGGAGCTGTCCTGTACATTAAGATGTTCAGCAGCAACCCTGGCTGCTAGCCACTAGATGTCAGTAGCATCCTCCTTGTGGTGAGAACCAACTATGTCAGCCGATATTGCCTCTTGGGTGGGGAAGTATTGCCCCTGGTTAAGACCTATTGCCTTAGCTTGAGACGATGTCATAAAGGATTCCATGTGGGTGAATTCAGCTTTCTGTCATCACATGGAAAATGATGCTGCCTGAGGTTCTTCAGACAGGAAAGGCAAATCCAAAGCTAGAATACATACAGATGCAAAAAGTGTTCATTCACAATGAACTGCTGCTTTTTCCCAGTTGGAAAGACTTCAATGTATGCACCTTGCCACCAGGTGGCTGCTTAGCCTCCAGAAGGGATGGTGCTGTAGGTGAGAGTCAGCACTGGTCTCTCTTGGCAGCCTTCAACTGTAAATGGGAACTCATGTAGTCAGATCCATGCATAGCTCCATCTCTGGACACCATGGTGACTCTGTTTATTGTGCCTAGTGTTCAAGCGCTGTGATCTCTGATAAGAAACAGATTGTTGATGTGATGTGATGTGATGTGAGCGAGATGACCGGCTGACATTTTGTCCACCATATTGCGTGGTTGTTAATGCTTGTTCCAGGGTAGATGTACTCTCATGCCATGCCAAGATCTTTGCTCTTTGTGCCCTCTCCCGTTAGTCCATCCACACATCATGACTGATCTCTCCATCTTTCTCCTCCCCAACTAGTTGCCACCCATGAATCATCATAGATTTTATTATCTTATCACCAAAAGAAAGTGCCCTATTGTACCAACTGGAGCTTTGACGATCAGAAAGATTCTTCCCACCACTGTATTTCAAGGCTACTGTGTAGTGAAGTTTCGATCCATTTTTACCTCACATACAGGTACTGGGATAACAGTTCATAAATCAGCTGTGCTCTTTTTTTCCTTTCTCAGCTGTCCTAAGACAACCCCTACACTGTATAAACAAATGCTGGTTAAGAAACTGGTATGAAATGGAAGTCTGGACCAGACTGTGCTGCTTACTTGGATCTTCTGGTTGTGGTTTTGTTGTTGTTCAATTGTGAAGCTGTGTCTTCCTCTTTTCAACCCCATGGACTGAAGCATACCAGGCTTCTCTGTCCTTCATTATCATCCAGAGTTTGCTCAAACTTATGCCCATTGAGTCAATGATACCATCTAACCATTCATCCTCTGTTACCCCCTTCTCCTCCTGCCCTCAATCTTTCCCAGCATCAGGGTATTTTCCAATGAGCCAGCTCTTCCCATCAAGTGGCCAAAGTATTGGAGCTTTAGCATCAGACCTTCTAGTTGATTTCCTTTAGGACTGACTGGTTTGATCTCCTTGCCATCCAAGGGACACTCAAGTCTTCTCCAGCACAATTAGAAAGCATCAGTTCTTCGTTGCTCAGCCTTCTTTATGGTCCAGCTCTCACATCTCTACATGACTACTGGAAAACCGTAACTTTAACTATATGATCCTTTGTCAGCAAAGCAATGTATTTGCTTTTGAATATGCTATCTAGGTTTGTCACAGTTTTCCTTCCAAGGAGCAAGTGTCTTTTAATTTCATGGTTTCAGTCACCGTTCGCATGATTTTGGAGCCCAAGAAAATAGAATTTGTCTCTATTTCCACTTTTCCCATCTATTTGCCATGAAATGATGTGCCTGTGCCTAATTCTGGTTGTACAATTTTCAGTTTAAGACTGGATGGGTCTGATAAAGCATATAATTTGTCCTATTTGGTCTTATTTCTTAGGCTTTAAAATAGAAGTTTATTTTAAAAAATGGTAACATCTCTTCCAATTCTGGAATTTCATGAGAAGATGCATAATTTTGTGTTTGGAATTATGTTGGCAGCTATCATATCTTTGCTATATGACCATAAGCTTATTTCATGGTCTTATCTATGAACACCTCCAATGCCCTGTTTTATCACCAGATCAGGCAGTGCTAGTGGTAAAGAATTCATTCACCTACCAATGTAAGAGGCACAGAGACATGAGTTTGATCGCTGCGTTGGGAAGATTCTCTGGAGGAGGAAATGGCACTCTGCTCCAATATTCCTGCCTGGAAAATTCCATGAGCAGAAGAGCCTGGAAGGTTACATTCCATGGGGCCACAGTGAGTCGGACACAACTGAGTAACTGAGCACACACAGAACCAACTGAATTATAACAATGAGGAAACCAACAGTCTCAAAAGTCCCTGTGTCTACAACAACGTTGTTTCAAGTATTTACCACTCAGTTTCTTGTCCCAAGTTGCCCAATCCCTTATACACTTAGTTTGCAGTAAATGTTATTTTTAAGATTATAGAATAAAGGACTTCTTTTGGAGAAACCTTAAAAATGAGCTACCTAAGCCCTCTGTAATCTTAAATATTTTGGTACACTTTAGTCAGGTCTGCAAGAAAGAAGGTAGGGCTTTTTCCAAGGCTCAAGTCTTCTCCAGCACAATTAGAAAGCATCAGTTCTTCGTTGCTCAGCCTTCTTTATGGTCCAGCTCTCACATCTCTACATGACTACTGGAAAACCGTAACTTTAACTATATGATCCTTTGTCAGCAAAGCAATGTATTTGCTTTTGAATATGCTATCTAGGTTTGTCACAGTTTTCCTTCCAAGGAGCAAGTGTCTTTTAATTTCATGGTTTCAGTCACCGTTCGCATGATTTTGGAGCCCAAGAAAATAGAATTTGTCTCTATTTCCACTTTTCCCATCTATTTGCCATGAAATGATGTGCCTGTGCCTAATTCTGGTTGTACAATTTTCAGTTTAAGACTGGATGGGTCTGATAAAGCATATAATTTGTCCTATTTGGTCTTATTTCTTAGGCTTTAAAATAGAAGTTTATTTTAAAAAATGGTAACATCTCTTCCAATTCTGGAATTTCATGAGAAGATGCATAATTTTGTGTTTGGAATTATGTTGGCAGCTATCATATCTTTGCTATATGACCATAAGCTTATTTCATGGTCTTATCTATGAACACCTCCAATGCCCTGTTTTATCACCAGATCAGGCAGTGCTAGTGGTAAAGAATTCATTCACCTACCAATGTAAGAGGCACAGAGACATGAGTTTGATCGCTGCGTTGGGAAGATTCTCTGGAGGAGGAAATGGCACTCTGCTCCAATATTCCTGCCTGGAAAATTCCATGAGCAGAAGAGCCTGGAAGGTTACATTCCATGGGGCCACAGTGAGTCGGACACAACTGAGTAACTGAGCACACACAGAACCAACTGAATTATAACAATGAGGAAACCAACAGTCTCAAAAGTCCCTGTGTCTACAACAACGTTGTTTCAAGTATTTACCACTCAGTTTCTTGTCCCAAGTTGCCCAATCCCTTATACACTTAGTTTGCAGTAAATGTTATTTTTAAGATTATAGAATAAAGGACTTCTTTTGGAGAAACCTTAAAAATGAGCTACCTAAGCCCTCTGTAATCTTAAATATTTTGGTACACTTTAGTCAGGTCTGCAAGAAAGAAGGTTCAAGGATGTATTCACCAAACAGTCGGTAAGACTCAGCTGACTGGGTCAGTGATGTTGAGCTTGAGGCTGTGGGGCATGAGGACGGCTGCCAATTTATTTGCAATGGGAAAACTATTTCCAAGTTGGTTACGAGTACTATAAGAAAAGTAATGTTATAGCTAAGCATATTGTATTAGCAAGAGTTCGCCAAAGAAACAGAATCAATAGGGTATACGTATGTGTGAATATGCATGTTGAGTCACTTCAGTCATGTCTGAATGCTTGTGGGTTTTTTATCCATGGGTTCTTCATGCAAGAATACTGGAGTGGGTTGCCATACCCTCCTCCAGGGGATCTTCTCGAGCCAGGATTGAACTAGCATCTCCTATGTCTCCTGCATTGGCAGATGGGCAATGGGCTCTTTATCACTAGCATCACCTGTGAAATATAAGTGTGTGTGTATAATTTCAAGTGTTTGCTAAGACTTATATGAATTTCCCAGTGAAGTGGGGGTCTTGGTAATTGGAGACTGTGGAAATATACCCCAAGTGGGAAATTTTCTAACAGTTTCTTTGCCACTGTAAGGGCATCAGACTTGTAGCAATAGAAGGCTTCAACATATTTGGAAAATATTGACAATAACAAGAAGATGTTGACAACCCACAGCAAGAGGTTGTTGAAAGAAGCCCAGCAGCAAGTATTCAAAGAGTCCAGAGAGAGGAGATCTGAGGCCTCTGCCAGGTTAGACATTTCTGGTAGACTATTTTTGAAATTATAGATTCTCCCCATCAATGTCTTCAGACGTCATGTGATTCCCTTTATTGTGTTTTTCATTTTATTGTGGGAGTCTAAATTTGAGGTATCTCTGTATTAACCTAATACAGATATTAACTTAATATCTTTGAGGTATACCTGTATTAACCTATTACCACACTTCCTTGATGAGTGTAATTTGTAGTAAATCTTGAAGTTACATAGGGTCAATCCTCTCACTTATTATTTTCCTTCAATACTGTTTGGCTCTTCCAAGTCTTTTACTTCTGTTTAGAATCACAAAACATCTTCGTGAAGTTCTAACTGGAGTTGCAATGAATGCACAGATCAATTGGGGAAGAACTGGCATCTTACAATACTGTCTTCATCTATGCACAAGGACTATTTCTCCAGTTATTTAGTTCTTTAAAAAAAAACCTTCATTGGGCTTCCCTGGTGGTCCAGTGTGTAAGGACACCACCTTGCAGTGCAAGGGGCGCCTGTTCCTTCCCTGGCCTGGGAAGATCCCACGTGCTGCAGTCGGAGCTCTGGAGTGCATGCACCCAGAGCAGGTGCTCTGTGGCAAAGGCGGTCACTGCGATGGGAGGCCCACACAGGCCAAAGAACAAAGATGGATGGAAATAAATAAATGAAAGACCAATAGAAGTGGCCAAAAAATATATATATATAAAAATTCATTCATCAGAAATTTGTAGCCTACCCCACACAGATCTTATGCATATGTTCTTAGGTTTATACATGAGCATTTCACCTTTTTCAGTGTTATGTATGGGTTTTGTATCCTTTCTTCCTATATCACACTGAGTAGAACTTCTAGTACTGTTTGAATAAAAGCAGTCAGAGCAAACATCCTGGTTTGTTCTTGATCTCAGGTAGAAAGCATTGTCTTTTCATCACTAAGAAGATCTTAGTTGTACGGTTTTTTGCTATGGTAGATGCTCTTTTTAGAGCTGAGGAAACTCTCCTTTATTCCTTATTTTCTGACAACTTTTATCATGGATGAATATAGAGGTTTTGTCAAATGCATTTTCTGCATCAGTTGATATTACCCTGTGACTTTTTTTGTCCTTCAGCCTATTAACATGGTGGATTACATTATTGATTTTAAAACAGTTAACTAGTCTCGTATCCCTAAAATAATCTGTTGTGTCATAATGTATAATTCTTTTTATATACTGCTGTATTCTATTTGCTAACATTTTATCGAGAATTTTTGCATCTATATTCATCAGGGTTATTAGTCTTTACATTTTTAAAATTATCTTAGTACTGCTTCAGTATCAAGATAATGTTAACCTTATGAAACTAAATGGAAAATGTTTTCACCTATTCTACTTTCAGAAAAATACTGGGTATGATCAATTGTTCTTTCAATATCTATAATTAGTTTTAAAATTATGACTTCAATTTCCTTACTAGATTTTGGACTATTCTAATTATTCTAATTCTATATTTAATATTGAGTGAATTGTGATAGTTTGTGCTTTTGGAGAATCTGGTCCATTTATTCAAGTTATTCAATTTATATGTGTAAAATCTGTAATATCTCAGATCACTGATTTCAGATATTTGCTTCTTTCTAAGATCCCACGTGCTGCAGTCGGAGCTCTGAGTGCATGCACCCAGAGCAGGTGCTCTGTGGCAAAGGCGGTCACTGCGATGGGAGGCCCACACAGGCCAAAGAACAAAGATGGATGGAAATAAATAAATGAAAGACCAATAGAAGTGGCCAAAAAATATATATATATAAAAATTCATTCATCAGAAATTTGTAGCCTACCCCACACAGATCTTATGCATATGTTCTTAGGTTTATACATGAGCATTTCACCTTTTTCAGTGTTATGTATGGGTTTTGTATCCTTTCTTCCTATATCACACTGAGTAGAACTTCTAGTACTGTTTGAATAAAAGCAGTCAGAGCAAACATCCTGGTTTGTTCTTGATCTCAGGTAGAAAGCATTGTCTTTTCATCACTAAGAAGATCTTAGTTGTACGGTTTTTTGCTATGGTAGATGCTCTTTTTAGAGCTGAGGAAACTCTCCTTTATTCCTTATTTTCTGACAACTTTTATCATGGATGAATATAGAGGTTTTGTCAAATGCATTTTCTGCATCAGTTGATATTACCCTGTGACTTTTTTTGTCCTTCAGCCTATTAACATGGTGGATTACATTATTGATTTTAAAACAGTTAACTAGTCTCGTATCCCTAAAATAATCTGTTGTGTCATAATGTATAATTCTTTTTATATACTGCTGTATTCTATTTGCTAACATTTTATCGAGAATTTTTGCATCTATATTCATCAGGGTTATTAGTCTTTACATTTTTAAAATTATCTTAGTACTGCTTCAGTATCAAGATAATGTTAACCTTATGAAACTAAATGGAAAATGTTTTCACCTATTCTACTTTCAGAAAAATACTGGGTATGATCAATTGTTCTTTCAATATCTATAATTAGTTTTAAAATTATGACTTCAATTTCCTTACTAGATTTTGGACTATTCTAATTATTCTAATTCTATATTTAATATTGAGTGAATTGTGATAGTTTGTGCTTTTGGAGAATCTGGTCCATTTATTCAAGTTATTCAATTTATATGTGTAAAATCTGTAATATCTCAGATCACTGATTTCAGATATTTGCTTCTTTCTAACATAAGCATTTAGTGCTATAAAATTTCCACTCAGAACTGCATTTGTCATGTCTCACAGATTTTGATATGTGGTGTTTTAATTTTCATTCATTCAATGTCTTTTTTATTTTCCTTGAGACTTTCTCTTTGACTCATGTTTTCAAATGTGTTGTTTAGTTTCCACGTGTCTGGAGGTTTTCCTGTTATCTTTTTTGTTATTTGTATCTAGTTGGACTCCAGGGTGGGTAGAGATCACACGCTGTATCATTTTCCTTATTTTAAATTTGCTGTAGTTTGTTTTGTTGTCCAGGATGTGGTCCATCTTAGTAAATGTCCTGTGGGTCCTTGAGAAAAGTGCATATTCTGGTGTTGGTGGAGGAATATTCTATAAATGCCAGTTCAAGCTTGTGGGTTACTGGTTTTTAAGTTCTTTTACATCCTTGCTGATTTCCTGTCTAGTTGTTCAATCAATCACTGAGAGAAAGATTGAAATCTTCAACTAGAACTCTGGACTTGTTTATTTCTCTTTTTATTAATAATTCTAGCGGGATTTTTTTTCACATATTTTGTTGTTCTGTTCTTTGGTACAATGTTATATCTTCTTGGAGAACTGACTTTTTAACATTCTATAATGTCACTCTGTGTCCCTGGTAATTTCATCTGCTTCAGCTAGCTTCTCACACTACTCTGGCAGATGAAGTGCGCACATCACCTCATTATTGCTAGCAGTTTTTCTTGGTCTCTGCTCAGTCTCCATTGACTCCTGAAAAGAGAAGGAGCTGCTTATCACTGCTAGACATGGATGAGAATTCAGCCTCTCCTCTAGCACCATCTAATATCACCTGGATGGTAGAGACAGGAGTGCTTCCTATTGTTCCCTCATGTGATTCCGGAACGTGGGGTCTCATTACTGCTGGCCAATGATGAAGTCCTGATGCTGCACCTGGCTTCCTCTGACCACATCTCAGTGTTGGAGGGCATTCCTTACTTTCTGGTGATGGTGAAAATCTATTCTTCTACTGGCATGCACCCATGGTGGGGAGTGCGATCACAGTTTTTTTCTTTTTCTTTTTTTTTCTACTTTTTAAAAGTAGCTCAGTGGTAAAGAATCTGTCTGCCAAGCAGGAGATGGAGGAGACGTTGGTTCTTTCCCTGGGTTGGGAAGATCCCCTGGAGAAAGAAATGGCAACCCACTTGCCTGGAGAATCCCATGCACAGAAGAGCCTGGCAGTCTATGAGGTCGTAAAAGAATCGGACATGACTGAGCAACTAAACAGCAGCAGCAGCAGCATTTAGCTAAAACAGAGGCTGTTTTGACTAAAAAAAAAAATCTTTCTAGATTGCCCATTCCCGGACCTAAAAACAATAGGCTTTTGCTAGGGATTAGCCATTTGTTTCATAGTTGCCAGTTTCTTTAGCTCCAAGTCTGGGATGTCTGCCCCCAAAAGGAAATACAGAGAACTGACCACTGTGTCATTTCTTAGGTGCTGAGGTATCTAGGCAGTCTACCTCCTTCTCTCAACTTTTCTTTCAGAATCTTATGTTTGTTTTGTATATAACGACCAGAACTTTTCATTGTTCATAGTGAGAATAACAAGGAAAACTATGTCTGCTATATTCTCAGAAGTGGATATCTCTGACAATTTTGACTGAATTCCTTCGTCTCTATACTATATAAGCATTCCCATTTTAAAGAGATAGTTTGAAATCAGCTCCATTAACTTTTTTACTTGAGTATAAAATAACCTCTTTCCAATATAGGCTTGATGCAAAGGAGGTGAATCATCTTAATTGCACTCAAGTTTAGCCTGTTCTCTTTGGAAAGACTCTCTGGATCAGTGATGCACATGTCATACACAAGTACCCCAACCCCATACGTATACAGCATCTTCTGATCTAATGGCAATATAACAAATTCAACCAATATGTAAGAGATGCACAATATAAAATGGCCTTTCAGGCAATGAGTTTAAGGAGGAAATAAAAGAAATAAAAAAGGTTTTATTCATGAAATTTCTAACAGACCACAACAGCCTCTGGGAAATGTATGGTGCCACGCTACAAAAGTTCTCTAGCTTATTTATCTGGGCAACATAAAAGTTCTGGTAGTTTTTAGGATATCATTTAAGAATGCATATAAGTACTGTTATTATATAAATTTGGATCAGTTTTAATAGCAGGAACTATGTCTTTATTCAATTTAAAAAAACAACCCTGGGGGCTTCCCTGGTGGTCCAGTGGATAAGGACACTGCCTTGCAGTGCAAGGGGCACCGGTTTGATCCCTGGCCTGAGAAGATCCCATGTGCCACGGAGCAGTTGGACCGATGTGTCCAATTATCAAGCTGGAGCTCTGGAGCGCATGCACCCAGAGCCGGTGCTCTGTGACAACAGAGGCCACCATGATGGGAGGCCCACGCAGGCCAAAGAACAAAGATGAATGAAAATAGATAAATGGAAGATCAATAGAAGTGACCCGCCTGCCCCTCCTCCCTCCCCAACCCATGCCCCCAATCCAAAAATAAATAAATAAATAAATAATAAAAAAAATAACCAACCTTGGGCACAAGATACAAACTAAAAGTCCTAGACCATTTTCATAATTTTTTCTTTTAAAAGTACTTTTCTAACTCTATAATTGCTTTTAGAGAAGCAGAGTACAGTTTTAAGAAACATATTTGGGACAATACTTGAAACTGAAAAAAATGTGTTTTTAAATTTTGAAAGAGCAAGGACTGCTTTGTTATAAGAAAAGATAGCTTGATTCTTCACAGATATCTGATGACTTTGTAGCAAGCCACAAAACTAAAAAAGGTCTGATAAATGAATTGTTGTTTGATTTCATTCTGAGTCTCAACTCTTTACTTGAACTGCATCTGTACATTCAATATTCAATATTGTGCTTTGAAATGTCAGTGTGGCCTAGACAGAAGGAAGAGATGAAGGAAGGAGAAAAGGAAAGAATGAAGAAAGGAGAGAAGGAAGGGAAGAAGGAAAAGAAGATTCAAATGTTTCATAGAAATCAGCACTTGTGGGAAAAGGCTGCTATTTTTCATGCACAGGCCTGACTCAAGAAACAGGTGAAATAAATTTAAAAGACCCGACAATTTTTTTTTTAACCTTCACACCTTCCATTCCCATTTACCTGGTAGGAAAATAAAAAAGGTTTTATTCATGAAATTTCTAACAGACCACAACAGCCTCTGGGAAATGTATGGTGCCACGCTACAAAAGTTCTCTAGCTTATTTATCTGGGCAACATAAAAGTTCTGGTAGTTTTTAGGATATCATTTAAGAATGCATATAAGTACTGTTATTATATAAATTTGGATCAGTTTTAATAGCAGGAACTATGTCTTTATTCAATTTAAAAAAACAACCCTGGGGGCTTCCCTGGTGGTCCAGTGGATAAGGACACTGCCTTGCAGTGCAAGGGGCACCGGTTTGATCCCTGGCCTGAGAAGATCCCATGTGCCACGGAGCAGTTGGACCGATGTGTCCAATTATCAAGCTGGAGCTCTGGAGCGCATGCACCCAGAGCCGGTGCTCTGTGACAACAGAGGCCACCATGATGGGAGGCCCACGCAGGCCAAAGAACAAAGATGAATGAAAATAGATAAATGGAAGATCAATAGAAGTGACCCGCCTGCCCCTCCTCCCTCCCCAACCCATGCCCCCAATCCAAAAATAAATAAATAAATAAATAATAAAAAAAATAACCAACCTTGGGCACAAGATACAAACTAAAAGTCCTAGACCATTTTCATAATTTTTTCTTTTAAAAGTACTTTTCTAACTCTATAATTGCTTTTAGAGAAGCAGAGTACAGTTTTAAGAAACATATTTGGGACAATACTTGAAACTGAAAAAAATGTGTTTTTAAATTTTGAAAGAGCAAGGACTGCTTTGTTATAAGAAAAGATAGCTTGATTCTTCACAGATATCTGATGACTTTGTAGCAAGCCACAAAACTAAAAAAGGTCTGATAAATGAATTGTTGTTTGATTTCATTCTGAGTCTCAACTCTTTACTTGAACTGCATCTGTACATTCAATATTCAATATTGTGCTTTGAAATGTCAGTGTGGCCTAGACAGAAGGAAGAGATGAAGGAAGGAGAAAAGGAAAGAATGAAGAAAGGAGAGAAGGAAGGGAAGAAGGAAAAGAAGATTCAAATGTTTCATAGAAATCAGCACTTGTGGGAAAAGGCTGCTATTTTTCATGCACAGGCCTGACTCAAGAAACAGGTGAAATAAATTTAAAAGACCCGACAATTTTTTTTTTAACCTTCACACCTTCCATTCCCATTTACCTGGTAATAGCACCCAGTTTTACTTTGAAAGTGTATGCTTCCTAGTGGGTCAAGTGGTGAGCTCATTACCTGAACTGAGTCAATAACTAAAAGTACAATGCACAGGCTTTCCTGGTGGCCCACTGTTAAAGAATCTGCTTGCCAATGAAGGAGACATGGGTTTGATCTATAGGTTGGGAAGATCCCATGTGCCATGAAGCAACTAAGCCCATGTGCCACAACTGTTGAGCTGTACCCTAGACCTGGGAGCCACAGCTACTGAAGCCTGTGTGCCCTAGAGCCCGTGCTCCACAGCATGAGAAGTCACCGAAATGAGAAACCTGCACAACTGCAATTAGAGAATAGCCCCCACTGCCACAACTAGAGAAAAGCCTGCACAGCAACAAAGACCTAGCATGGCCAAAAATAAATAAGTTTTTTAAAAAAGAATATAGTGGGCTTCCTTGGTGGTCCAGTGGGTGAGGACACCACCTTGCAGTGCAAGGAGCGCCGGTTTGATCCCTGGCCTGGGAAGATCCCACGTGCCTCGGAGCGGCTGGACCGATGTGTCTAATTACCAAGCCGGGGCTCTGGAGCGCATGCCCCCAGAGCCGGCGCTCTGCGACAACAGAGGTCACCACAATGGGAGGCCCACATGGGCCAAAGAACGAAGATAGATGAAAATGGACAAATGAAAGACCAATAGAAGTGGCCCGCCTGCTCCCCTCCCTTCTCACCCCACCCCTCCCAATAAATAAATAAATTTAAAAAAAAAAAAGAATATCTTAAAAAATATTAAAAAGTTACAATATAGAATGTTAAAAACTTCAGTAAGATGCAATAAAGCAACACTATTCTTCACTAAAATTTTACTCATTAGCCTTATTCAACTAAAATATAAAGTCTAAAATCATCTTCAATAAAATCCATCTGAAACTCTAGATTGAGTGGTGCTCAATAGCCTTTCAGAGTATTTACCTAAAAATGCCAGGTTTCCACAGATGGCTAGGATTCGAATTCCATATTGATTCCAATATCCATGTGAATGTTTACTGCTTGAAAAATTCTTTCTCCTTGAAAAAACTCAACCAGAGTGCTAAAGACAAATGTCTTCTGAAAAAAATGAAGGTAATTGGTTTGCCTTAAATGGCACAGGCTGGAATTCCACTGACAAACCACTGTCATAACTCTCCACTGGATCATCTAAACAGGTAGACTGTTCATGAAATTTGCGTAGAATTTGCACTATGTTGCAGGGGAATGTTTGTGGTCTCCTGTAGACTATTTTATAACATTTTGCAAAAAAAGAACTTCTAAGAAATTGTATTCACTGTAGATATTACTTGAAGGTAACCA
Source organism: Tragulus kanchil (assembly GCA_022376925.1). Classification (NCBI taxonomy): domain Eukaryota; kingdom Metazoa; phylum Chordata; class Mammalia; order Artiodactyla; family Tragulidae; genus Tragulus; species Tragulus kanchil. The sequence goes on from JAIOJX010000026.1 coordinate 205,225,899, forward strand.
GAAGGCATCAGCCTTTGGTTAGAGGGAAATATTTCTGTTGAAAGAGAGCAAAGAACAGGAAAATATGCAATTTCTAATGGTTTAAAGTCACATTCTACAGTTCTTTGTTTTTTATGGCCCAAACCCTAGAGAAAAGCCTGCACAGCAACAAAGACCTAGCATGGCCAAAAATAAATAAGTTTTTTAAAAAAGAATATAGTGGGCTTCCTTGGTGGTCCAGTGGGTGAGGACACCACCTTGCAGTGCAAGGAGCGCCGGTTTGATCCCTGGCCTGGGAAGATCCCACGTGCCTCGGAGCGGCTGGACCGATGTGTCTAATTACCAAGCCGGGGCTCTGGAGCGCATGCCCCCAGAGCCGGCGCTCTGCGACAACAGAGGTCACCACAATGGGAGGCCCACATGGGCCAAAGAACGAAGATAGATGAAAATGGACAAATGAAAGACCAATAGAAGTGGCCCGCCTGCTCCCCTCCCTTCTCACCCCACCCCTCCCAATAAATAAATAAATTTAAAAAAAAAAAAGAATATCTTAAAAAATATTAAAAAGTTACAATATAGAATGTTAAAAACTTCAGTAAGATGCAATAAAGCAACACTATTCTTCACTAAAATTTTACTCATTAGCCTTATTCAACTAAAATATAAAGTCTAAAATCATCTTCAATAAAATCCATCTGAAACTCTAGATTGAGTGGTGCTCAATAGCCTTTCAGAGTATTTACCTAAAAATGCCAGGTTTCCACAGATGGCTAGGATTCGAATTCCATATTGATTCCAATATCCATGTGAATGTTTACTGCTTGAAAAATTCTTTCTCCTTGAAAAAACTCAACCAGAGTGCTAAAGACAAATGTCTTCTGAAAAAAATGAAGGTAATTGGTTTGCCTTAAATGGCACAGGCTGGAATTCCACTGACAAACCACTGTCATAACTCTCCACTGGATCATCTAAACAGGTAGACTGTTCATGAAATTTGCGTAGAATTTGCACTATGTTGCAGGGGAATGTTTGTGGTCTCCTGTAGACTATTTTATAACATTTTGCAAAAAAAGAACTTCTAAGAAATTGTATTCACTGTAGATATTACTTGAAGGTAACCAGAAGGCATCAGCCTTTGGTTAGAGGGAAATATTTCTGTTGAAAGAGAGCAAAGAACAGGAAAATATGCAATTTCTAATGGTTTAAAGTCACATTCTACAGTTCTTTTTTTTTTTTTTTCTTGATTGGACTTTTTCATTTTATTTTTTCATGATATTTTTTATTCTTTTTACAGCTCATATTTAAAAACTGGATTACCATAGTTGAAATTCAGAATCAGGGTATACATGGAGTTGAAAATTCTGAAAAATATCTTAGTTTTCTTTTATTTTAGAGTTACATTGACTAAATATGGAGATGAAAAGCGTTTGGTGAAAGAAAGTTTACTCAGTAATTGGGTAAATAATTCCACATGAGGTGTTGGCTATAATGAATGAATGCCACCACAGCCTGGGGATTTAAAGCAATATTCAACATTTAGAAAAATGTGTCTTTAAATGGGAAAACCTAACACATAGAAACCTATAAAAGTGATGGTTCATAAGTCAACTTTTCTTTCATTGTTCTGTACTACATCCTGGCACTTATTCTTCATGTCAAGCAGGGCAATCACCTTACTCTCTGTCAGACCCAGCCTTTTGTGAGTCATCAAGTCAAACATTTTCATCTGAAATGTCACTTCAAAGTAGAACACATGGTTTGCGATGTCCATCAATACAAATACATTTCAAAATAGATATATACTTTCTTATATAAAAGAATAGAGAAAAAATACTTCTTTTATAGATCACCAGAATAAAGTATAGAAGGAGATAAGTTTCAGGAAAATAGTACTTTTAAAAAAAAGATTCCAGTATGGGACCTTCACTAGTAGATGGTAAAGAATAAAATCTGAACTCAGGCCCATGGAAACTTGTTCTGCCTTGACTTACTATACCCCTTAAATGTCTTGGGGGCAACAGGCTGGAATTCCACTGACAAACCACTGTCATAACTCTCCACTGGATCATCTAAACAGGTAGACTGTTCATGAAATTTAGAGAATTTGCACTATGTTGCAGGGGAATGTTTGTGGTCTCCTGTAGACTATTTTATAACATTTTGCAAAAAAAGAACTTCTAAGAAATTGTATTCACTGTAGATATTACTTGAAGGTAACCAGAAGGCATCAGCCTTTGGTTAGAGAAATATTTCTGTTGAAAGAGAGCAAAGAACAGGAAAATATGCAATTTCTAATGGTTTAAAGTCACATTCTACAGTTCTTTTTTTTTTTTTTTCTTGATTGGACTTTTTCATTTTTTTTTTTCTTGATTTTTTTTTTTCTTTTTTCTGCTTTTTTTTAAAAACTGGATTACCATAGTTGAAATTCAGAATCAGGGTATACATGGAGTTGAAAATTCTGAAAAATATCTTAGTTTTCTTTTATTTTAGAGTTACATTGACTAAATATGGAGATGAAAAGCGTTTGGTGAAAGAAAGTTTACTCAGTAATTGGGTAAATAATTCCACATGAGGTGTTGGCTATAATGAATGAATGCCACCACAGCCTGGGGATTTAAAGCAATATTCAACATTTAGAAAAATGTGTCTTTAAATGGGAAAACCTAACACATAGAAACCTATAAAAGTGATGGTTCATAAGTCAACTTTTCTTTCATTGTTCTGTACTACATCCTGGCACTTATTCTTCATGTCAAGCAGGGCAATCACCTTACTCTCTGTCAGACCCAGCCTTTTGTGAGTCATCAAGTCAAACATTTTCATCTGAAATGTCACTTCAAAGTAGAACACATGGTTTGCGATGTCCATCAATACAAATACATTTCAAAATAGATATATACTTTCTTATATAAAAGAATAGAGAAAAAATACTTCTTTTATAGATCACCAGAATAAAGTATAGAAGGAGATAAGTTTCAGGAAAATAGTACTTTTAAAAAAAAGATTCCAGTATGGGACCTTCACTAGTAGATGGTAAAGAATAAAATCTGAACTCAGGCCCATGGAAACTTGTTCTGCCTTGACTTACTATACCTTTAAAATAAGTATAGAAATCAATAATACAGAAATGAAATCAGGAAAATATCTAACTATTAAATTTTTATTTTTGGCTAAACTGTGTAGCACTGGGGATCTTAGTTTCCTGACCAGAGAATGAACCCTTTGCCTTGGTATTGGGAGTGTGGAGTTTTATCCTCTGAACCACCAGGGAACTCCCAAACTAATTAACAAAGGTTTTTTTAATCCCATATTCTACAAACAAAAAGGAGAATAAATATTAGCAGTTGTATGGTGTGTTCCTACCTGATTTATTTTTCTATCCTAGACTTAAAAAAAACATAGTTGCACTAATGTTGCATTATGTAATTTTAGATCTTATTTTCCCACTGAACTTTATAATATTCACATACCATATTTTCAAATTTTTTGTATTAATAAATATGCCTGGGGGATGTTCCTTGAATTGGATGGTCTATCATTTAGAAAATGGCTTCTATTTTTGATCTAATTTTGCAGTGTAGTCCTCCTGACTTAAATATTTTGCACTGATGTCTGAACATAAAATCATTTTGATTTGCATCGCTTGTGACTTTGGGAGAATGGTGTTCATTCTAATTAAAGTCAAACTTTCTGAAGAAGAAACTGGAGAAGAAAACCTTGATGGCAGAAGAATTGCCAATAATGAGGGAAAAAAGCTATCCCTACAATGCTGCAATTCTCAGAGCAAAGGACAAGTTTTAAATATTTGGGGATAGGTTTGTCCAAACATCAGATTTGAGGAAATCTGCAGGTTCACATATTTCCTGAATTAGCCTGTCTTTGACTCTTTATCCTTATATAGAAATGACTGGACTGGTCGCATTTCACAAAGGGAGAAATTTTGCGTTTTGTTCAAACATTTTCATGAAATCAAAAGATATAATAAACTTTTCCTTTATATAAAAGAATAGAGAAAAAATACTTCTTTTATAGATCACCAGAATAAAGTATAGAAGGAGATAAGTTTCAGGAAAATAGTACTTTTAAAAAAAAGATTCCAGTATGGGACCTTCACTAGTAGATGGTAAAGAATAAAATCTGAACTCAGGCCCATGGAAACTTGTTCTGCCTTGACTTACTATACCTTTAAAATAAGTATAGAAATCAATAATACAGAAATGAAATCAGGAAAATATCTAACTATTAAATTTTTATTTTTGGCTAAACTGTGTAGCACTGGGGATCTTAGTTTCCTGACCAGAGAATGAACCCTTTGCCTTGGTATTGGGAGTGTGGAGTTTTATCCTCTGAACCACCAGGGAACTCCCAAACTAATTAACAAAGGTTTTTTTAATCCCATATTCTACAAACAAAAAGGAGAATAAATATTAGCAGTTGTATGGTGTGTTCCTACCTGATTTATTTTTCTATCCTAGACTTAAAAAAAACATAGTTGCACTAATGTTGCATTATGTAATTTTAGATCTTATTTTCCCACTGAACTTTATAATATTCACATACCATATTTTCAAATTTTTTGTATTAATAAATATGCCTGGGGGATGTTCCTTGAATTGGATGGTCTATCATTTAGAAAATGGCTTCTATTTTTGATCTAATTTTGCAGTGTAGTCCTCCTGACTTAAATATTTTGCACTGATGTCTGAACATAAAATCATTTTGATTTGCATCGCTTGTGACTTTGGGAGAATGGTGTTCATTCTAATTAAAGTCAAACTTTCTGAAGAAGAAACTGGAGAAGAAAACCTTGATGGCAGAAGAATTGCCAATAATGAGGGAAAAAAGCTATCCCTACAATGCTGCAATTCTCAGAGCAAAGGACAAGTTTTAAATATTTGGGGATAGGTTTGTCCAAACATCAGATTTGAGGAAATCTGCAGGTTCACATATTTCCTGAATTAGCCTGTCTTTGACTCTTTATCCTTATATAGAAATGACTGGACTGGTCGCATTTCACAAAGAAACGGAGAAAAAGTTTTTCAGGCCAAATCCAACTTTTTGTTTCTGTTTCTCCCAAATTATTTTCAGATGCAAGAACAAGCAAACCACACAGAAGAACTGCACACTGCAATGAAGCTGGAATGCAAGTCTTCATCGAAGGGAGGGAACAAACTTTGGATAATTCAACCACAAAATATGTGAACCACAAGTGTAAACACACAGGTAGACACAACATGCGTGCACACACACACACATGCACACACAGGTCTGCCCTTTTCCCAGGAATTTTCATCAATGTAGTTTTTTTTTTTTTTTTGAAGCTTATTAACATCCAAGTAGAAGTATATAAAAGTTTCAAAAAGTATATAAAAATCTCTTCCATATTTAAATGCTTGACTTTACAAATATTATAAATATTCAAAAAATAAACCCTAAAAATATAAAAATAAAAACCATAAAGTGTTTTTTATGATCAGGCTATACATAGTGAATTAAAGTTGAAAATATGGCTCAAATCTTCCTTTAGGATCCAGTTCTAAAATATTTCCCTAAAACATGGGAGTTTCTAGTATAAATTGCCTTTTCCCTCTCTATCATATGGGTTCATCTGTGCAGATGACAGGAAATTTCTACCAAATAAAGGACAGTTAAGGATAAGTAAGGTTACCTATCAGATCGTCTTTATCTTGGGTGTAAACAATTAAGTCAAAGCTAGGCAATTAATAGTTTTAAATCATAGTCTTAAATCAAGTTGCAGTCACTCTGTCAGTTGTCATAAATTTTTAAAGATACCGTATAATGCAAAATTATAGATTTTTAGCAATATTTTGACTTTTCAATTTTCTCAGATAATTTACATTTTTCACTGAACTATGTAATTTCTTTTAGACGTCTTTATAGTAAAATGAGAAACTCAATATGAGTTCGAAATCTTGGGGAAATAGTAATGTGATACTTCAGGAATGACCTGTAGTTTTCAAAGACCTTATGCTATACAACTATATGATAGGCACCATTAATTTCTTCCTTATTCCTTCATTGCCTTATATCTGTCAAGGAGTTTGCCAAACATCTTTGAACAGGTTCACATATTTCCTGAATTAGCCTGTCTTTGACTCTTTATCCTTATATAGAAATGACTGGACTGGTCGCATTTCACAAAGAAACGGAGAAAAAGTTTTTCAGGCCAAATCCAACTTTTTGTTTCTGTTTCTCCCAAATTATTTTCAGATGCAAGAACAAGCAAACCACACAGAAGAACTGCACACTGCAATGAAGCTGGAATGCAAGTCTTCATCGAAGGGAGGGAACAAACTTTGGATAATTCAACCACAAAATATGTGAACCACAAGTGTAAACACACAGGTAGACACAACATGCGTGCACACACACACACATGCACACACAGGTCTGCCCTTTTCCCAGGAATTTTCATCAATGTAGTTTTTTTTTTTTTTTTGAAGCTTATTAACATCCAAGTAGAAGTATATAAAAGTTTCAAAAAGTATATAAAATCTCTTCCATATTTAAATGCTTGACTTTACAAATATTATAAATATTCAAAAAATAAACCCTAAAAATATAAAAATAAAAACCATAAAGTGTTTTTTATGATCAGGCTATACATAGTGAATTAAAGTTGAAAATATGGCTCAAATCTTCCTTTAGGATCCAGTTCTAAAATATTTCCCTAAAACATGGGAGTTTCTAGTATAAATTGCCTTTTCCCTCTCTATCATATGGGTTCATCTGTGCAGATGACAGGAAATTTCTACCAAATAAAGGACAGTTAAGGATAAGTAAGGTTACCTATCAGATCGTCTTTATCTTGGGTGTAAACAATTAAGTCAAAGCTAGGCAATTAATAGTTTTAAATCATAGTCTTAAATCAAGTTGCAGTCACTCTGTCAGTTGTCATAAATTTTTAAAGATACCGTATAATGCAAAATTATAGATTTTTAGCAATATTTTGACTTTTCAATTTTCTCAGATAATTTACATTTTTCACTGAACTATGTAATTTCTTTTAGACGTCTTTATAGTAAAATGAGAAACTCAATATGAGTTCGAAATCTTGGGGAAATAGTAATGTGATACTTCAGGAATGACCTGTAGTTTTCAAAGACCTTATGCTATACAACTATATGATAGGCACCATTAATTTCTTCCTTATTCCTTCATTGCCTTATATCTGTCAAGTACTGGCTTTGGGGTCACCAAATTCTACATGCATATGATAGCATATATCTGTGAAGGGCTTTCATTTGTCTAGAGGTAAGAAAATACTTTAAAAGATGATTCGGAGGCTTCCCTGGTGGTCCAGTGGGTAGGGACACTGCCTTGCAGTGCAAGGGGTGCCAGTTCGATCCCTGGCCTGGGAAGATCCCACGTGCCATGGAGCAGCTGGACCGATGTGTCCAATTACTGAGCAGGAGCTCTGGGGCGCATGCGCCCAGAGCCGGTGCTCTGCGACAACAGATACCACTGTGATGGGAGGCCCACACGGGCCAAAGAACAAAGATGGATAAAATTAGACAAATGGAAGACCAATAGAAGTGGCCCGCCCACCCACCCCCCTCCCCCCCCCCCCCAAAAAAAAAAAGATGATTAGGCACTTTTATCTTTGAAAATATGGTAGGATAGTTTTTCAGAAAAACTCTTTGAGGAAGTAATATCAGTAAATATAGAATAACTTTTTATAATAAAGTATTTCTGTATTACCTGTCTCAGCTCATGAAAAAGTCAAGGAGATCTTAATAGGCAGATGGCAAACGGTGTGAATACGGAGAAGTACACAATTTTAAAAATCATTGTTTGCCATGAGAGTATCTGCCATACATGGTGACTAACAGTTGCATGGCTAGAGCAGACACATACCTACAGTCTGTGCAAGAGAATACATAAGAGCAAAGAAACAGTTCATAACCAAAAGCTTCCCCAAAATGAAATACTAATAGATGAACTAGGAAAGAATATTTTCACAAGGAGACTGAAGACATACAGCAAGTATGAATGAAAATCACCAGAAAGATCCAATTCAATATATGGCAGATTTTGGAAAGACACATTCAGATGGTGAAATGAATACCAGAGACATACTTCAAGAAGTAAAAGATATATCAAGATTATGAATAAGGACAAGAGATTTTTAAAAATGGCACCAGAAAGTTAATGAATCTGAAAATAAAGTCATTACTGAGAATATGGCATCAGGTCCCATCACTTCATGACAAACAGAAGGGCAAACAATGGAAACAGTGACAGATTTTATTTTCTTGGGCTCCAAAATCACTGTGAATGATTTCAATCCAAAAAAGCTTGCTCCTTGGAAGAAAAGCTATGACAAACCTAGAGGTAAGAAAAAAAAACTTTAAAAGATGATTCGGAGGCTTCCTGGTGGTCCAGTGGGTAGGGACACTGCCTTGCAGTGCAAGGGGTGCCAGTTCGATCCCTGGCCTGGGAAGATCCCACGTGCCATGGAGCAGCTGGACCGATGTGTCCAATTACTGAGCAGGAGCTCTGGGGCGCATGCGCCCAGAGCCGGTGCTCTGCGACAACAGATACCACTGTGATGGGAGGCCCACACGGGCCAAAGAACAAAGATGGATAAAATTAGACAAATGGAAGACCAATAGAAGTGGCCCGCCCACCCACCTCCTTCCCCACCCCCACCAAAAAAAAAAAGATGATTAGGCACTTTTATCTTTGAAAATATGGTAGGATAGTTTTTCAGAAAAACTCTTTGAGGAAGTAATATCAGTAAATATAGAATAACTTTTTATAATAAAGTATTTCTGTATTACCTGTCTCAGCTCATGAAAAAGTCAAGGAGATCTTAATAGGCAGATGGCAAACGGTGTGAATACGGAGAAGTACACAATTTTAAAAATCATTGTTTGCCATGAGAGTATCTGCCATACATGGTGACTAACAGTTGCATGGCTAGAGCAGACACATACCTACAGTCTGTGCAAGAGAATACATAAGAGCAAAGAAACAGTTCATAACCAAAAGCTTCCCCAAAATGAAATACTAATAGATGAACTAGGAAAGAATATTTTCACAAGGAGACTGAAGACATACAGCAAGTATGAATGAAAATCACCAGAAAGATCCAATTCAATATATGGCAGATTTTGGAAAGACACATTCAGATGGTGAAATGAATACCAGAGACATACTTCAAGAAGTAAAAGATATATCAAGATTATGAATAAGGACAAGAGATTTTTTAAAAAAATGGCACCAGAAAGTTAATGAATCTGAAAATAAAGTCATTACTGAGAATATGGCATCAGGTCCCATCACTTCATGACAAACAGAAGGGCAAACAATGGAAACAGTGACAGATTTTATTTTCTTGGGCTCCAAAATCACTGTGAATGATTTCAATCCATGGAATTAAAAGATGCTTGCTCCTTGGAAGAAAAGCTATGACAAACCTAGACAGGGTACTAAAAAGCAGAGACCACACTTTGCCAACAGAAGTCCATATAATCAAAGCTATTGTTTTCTCTGTATTCATGTATGGGTGTGAGAGTTGAACCATAAAGAAGGCTGAACACAGAAGAATTGATGCCCTTTTTTTTTTTTTAAAGATTTATTTATTTATTTATTTTGGGCGGGGGTCGGGTTGAGGAGGGAGGGGAACGGGCGGGCCACTTCTATTGGTCTTTCATTTCTCTGTTTTCATCCGTCTTTGTTCTTTGGCTCCTGTGGGCCTCCCATCGCAGTGGCGTCTGTTGTTGCAGTGCGCCGGCTCTGGGCGTGCCCAGAGCTTCAGCTCAATGATTGGACACATCAGTCCAGCCGCTCCGCGGCACGTGGGATCTTCCCAGGTCAGGGATTGAACCGGCGCCCCTTGCACTGCAAGGCGGTGTCCTTATCCACTGGACCACCAGGGGAAGCCCAATTGATGTCTTTTAACTGTAGTGTTGAGAAGACTCTTGAGAGTCCCTTGGACTGCAAGGAGACCAAACCAGTCAATCCTAAAGGAAATCAACCCTGAATATTCACTGAAAAGATTGATGCTGAAGCTGAAGCCCCAATACTTTGGGCACCTGATGCAAAGAGATGGCTCAGAAGGAGAAGGGGATGATGGAGGATGAGATGGTTGGATGGCATCACTGAGTCACTGGACATGTGTTTGAGCAAGTTATGGGAGATGGTGAAAGACAGGGAAGCCTGGCGTGCTGCAACCCATGGGGTTGCAGAGTGACTAAACTGAACTGAGACTACAGAACAGGGTCAAAGAGACTAAACACCTAAGATAAGCAAAACAGAAGGCAGAAAATGTAACTGAAATTTAAGAGAGAGAGAATGAGAACAAGGAAGTATTCAAACAGTAAAAGATATATCAAGATTATGAATAAGGACAAGAGATTTTTTAAAAAAATGGCACCAGAAAGTTAATGAATCTGAAAATAAAGTCATTACTGAGAATATGGCATCAGGTCCCATCACTTCATGACAAACAGAAGGGCAAACAATGGAAACAGTGACAGATTTTATTTTCTTGGGCTCCAAAATCACTGTGAATGATTTCAATCCATGGAATTAAAAGATGCTTGCTCCTTGGAAGAAAAGCTATGACAAACCTAGACAGGGTACTAAAAAGCAGAGACCACACTTTGCCAACAGAAGTCCATATAATCAAAGCTATTGTTTTCTCTGTATTCATGTATGGGTGTGAGAGTTGAACCATAAAGAAGGCTGAACACAGAAGAATTGATGCCCTTTTTTTTTTTTTAAAGATTTATTTATTTATTTATTTTGGGCGGGGGTCGGGTTGAGGAGGGAGGGGAACGGGCGGGCCACTTCTATTGGTCTTTCATTTCTCTGTTTTCATCCGTCTTTGTTCTTTGGCTCCTGTGGGCCTCCCATCGCAGTGGCGTCTGTTGTTGCAGTGCGCCGGCTCTGGGCGTGCCCAGAGCTTCAGCTCAATGATTGGACACATCAGTCCAGCCGCTCCGCGGCACGTGGGATCTTCCCAGGTCAGGGATTGAACCGGCGCCCCTTGCACTGCAAGGCGGTGTCCTTATCCACTGGACCACCAGGGGAAGCCCAATTGATGTCTTTTAACTGTAGTGTTGGAGAAGACTCTTGAGAGTCCCTTGGACTGCAAGGAGACCAAACCAGTCAATCCTAAAGGAAATCAACCCTGAATATTCACTGAAAAGATTGATGCTGAAGCTGAAGCCCCAATACTTTGGGCACCTGATGCAAAGAGATGGCTCAGAAGGAGAAGGGGATGATGGAGGATGAGATGGTTGGATGGCATCACTGAGTCACTGGACATGTGTTTGAGCAAGTTATGGGAGATGGTGAAAGACAGGGAAGCCTGGCGTGCTGCAACCCATGGGGTTGCAGAGTGACTAAACTGAACTGAGACTACAGAACAGGGTCAAAGAGACTAAACACCTAAGATAAGCAAAACAGAAGGCAGAAAATGTAACTGAAATTTAAGAGAGAGAGAATGAGAACAAGGAAGTATTCAAACAGTTAACAATTTATGATTTTCTAGTATTATTGTTACATAGCAATCATTCTGTATATAGCTCTTACTTTACATGACTCTGCACACACTATTTTCATTAATTGTGTTCAGTCAGAAAAAGAGAGGCCAAGTTAACTAACTGAAGTATGCAGATCAGTTTTATCTTTTTAATGCTTTTTTGTTTGTTTGTTTGTTTTTTTAAATTTTGGCCTCTTTCATCAGTTTCTGATTTTAATTTACTTTCATCGATCTTCATTCTTTGGCCTGTGTGGGCCTCCCATCACAGTGACCTCCCTCACCACAGAGCACTGGGTCCAGGTGCATGCTCCCAATTGGACACACTGGTCCAGCTCCATGGCACGTGGGATCCTCCCAGGCCAGGGATTGAACCGGTGTCCCTTTAACTTCAAGGCTTACTCTTTACCCACTGGACCACCAGGGAAGCCCCAGTTTTATCTTTTATAAGCAAAGTCTGTAATAAAAGTTAACAGGTCACTTTCAACATTTAATGTACACTTAAGTGCACAGCCCATATTTTTGAGCATGTACACAAATAATGACACAGAATGGAATGGAATGTGATATGAAAGAGGTGAAAACAAAATCCTGGAAGCTAAAGAAAGACAGAGTTATTACCGAGTTAGATCCTTCAGAGAAATTTAATCTAATTTTTTTAGTTCTTCAGAGAAATTTAATCATCTTTTTGGTTTTCTTAAAAGAGAAGTAAAGAGAGGTATTGAGACTGGGCTGTGGGGCAGTAGTGGAAATGCAGGATAGAGGTATGATGGAAGGAAATAGCTTAGTTTAGATAACACTCAGAATTCTGAGGGAATTATGAGAGTTAATATAGGAAAGGTAGAGGATTTTCGTGGTAGATGATTTTATATCTGTGTTTGTGTGTGTTGGTATGCTTAGTCACTCACTCATCTCTGACTCTTTGTGACCCCATGGACTGTAGCCTGCCAGGCTCCTCTATCCATGGGATTCTCCAGATAAGAATATTCAGGTGGGTTGCCATTTCCTCCACCAGAGGGTCTTCCCAATCTAGGGATCAAACCTGTATCTCCTTCATTGGCAAGCAGATTCTTTACCACTGGAGTCACTACCAAGATGAAAGTGCATCTTTCTATATAATATAATCATGAAGGTTTCTGTATTCAGGCATAAGAATTTTTTAAAATTTATTATTATTTTTCAAGCAAGATTGGACTCATGCCTCATGCAAGCCAGTGCTATGACAGGGCATTAATTGGCATCAATGACATGGGGTATCAGTGTTAGCTTTCTGGCATCTTACACAAACACTCTCCATTAAAGAGTCTAATTTTTTTAAAAAAGAGTTTTGGAGAAGGAAATGGCAACCCACTTCAATATTCTTACCTGGATAATCCCATGGACAGAGGAGCCTGGCAAGCTACAGTCCATGGGCTGCAAGAGTTGGACATGACTTAGTTCCCCTTTACCTTGGTCATAAGCAAAGTCGGGTGATCCTCCCAGGCCAGGGATTGAACCGTGTCCCTTTAACTTCAAGGCTTACTCTTTACCCACTGGACCACCAGGGAAGCCCCAGTTTTATCTTTTATAAGCAAAGTCTGTAATAAAAGTTAACAGGTCACTTTCAACATTTAATGTACACTTAAGTGCACAGCCCATATTTTTGAGCATGTACACAAATAATGACACAGAATGGAATGGAATGTGATATGAAAGAGGTGAAAACAAAATCCTGGAAGCTAAAGAAAGACAGAGTTATTACCGAGTTAGATCCTTCAGAGAAATTTAATCTAATTTTTTTAGTTCTTCAGAGAAATTTAATCATCTTTTTGGTTTTCTTAAAAGAGAAGTAAAGAGAGGTATTGAGACTGGGCTGTGGGGCAGTAGTGGAAATGCAGGATAGAGGTATGATGGAAGGAAATAGCTTAGTTTAGATAACACTCAGAATTCTGAGGGAATTATGAGAGTTAATATAGGAAAGGTAGAGGATTTTCGTGGTAGATGATTTTATATCTGTGTTTGTGTGTGTTGGTATGCTTAGTCACTCACTCATCTCTGACTCTTTGTGACCCCATGGACTGTAGCCTGCCAGGCTCCTCTATCCATGGGATTCTCCAGATAAGAATATTCAGGTGGGTTGCCATTTCCTCCACCAGAGGGTCTTCCCAATCTAGGGATCAAACCTGTATCTCCTTCATTGGCAAGCAGATTCTTTACCACTGGAGTCACTACCAAGATGAAAGTGCATCTTTCTATATAATATAATCATGAAGGTTTCTGTATTCAGGCATAAGAATTTTTTAAAATTTATTATTATTTTTCAAGCAAGATTGGACTCATGCCTCATGCAAGCCAGTGCTATGACAGGGCATTAATTGGCATCAATGACATGGGGTATCAGTGTTAGCTTTCTGGCATCTTACACAAACACTCTCCATTAAAGAGTCTAATTTTTTTAAAAAAGAGTTTTGGAGAAGGAAATGGCAACCCACTTCAATATTCTTACCTGGATAATCCCATGGACAGAGGAGCCTGGCAAGCTACAGTCCATGGGCTGCAAGAGTTGGACATGACTTAGTGACTAAACCACCATCATAACTCTTTAGAAGTTTAGTAACTTTCCTATGAATCTATATCCTTCACCTCAGACTGTGATGGAGACACCTCTGCACTCCCTGCACCTGTCTGCACACCCCTACATGTTCATACTCCCTTACACACACACACATCTGCATACACATAACAAAGAGGCACTCTGCTCTGTGAAGGTTGACCTACCAGACATCCCTCATGGAGTTTATATCAAGGATTCATACTCACCTGATCTGTAATTTGAAAAATTGTAAGTGTATGTATTAATTTTTTCAGTACCGGATCTACTGGTGTAGTTCAAGCTCAAAAGTCATAAAAGGATACACTGAACCACCTCCTCTCACATCTGCCCCAGTACCACTGCCACTTCCAGTGGCCCCATGTTACTGGTATATCTATGTTTTTCTAGATATGTCACTATATATATACCCTTCTCTCCTTTTTATGCAAAAAAAAAAGAGTAATTCAAGAACATCGCCTGCCATACTAATCTCATTTTCTCTAAGTTATTAGGGACATGTGGGGCCAGTGTGGGGGTTGCAGATGTATCCAACTCTCCCTGAGAAAGTTAAGGCTGAAGGGTGTAGGCTTGGGCTATGACCAACTATTTCTCAGGCCCGAGGAACTGATGAAAAACCATCGTTGATTCACAGAGCATCCAAGACCATGGATGTCTATGGAAGTTCCCTTCGTCCCAGGGATTCTCAGATTTTCTTGGCCCACAAAATTGTTCATCCACATTATGATGTCATAATGAATGTATTGATGAAGCCCTGTCAGCTGATGCTCACAAAGACAGAACAAAGCCACAGCCCTGTTAAAGGCTTCCCTACACTCCCAAAATCATTTTTGGATAGTCTCTACTAGCCAGATGTGAACTTAATCCACTGCAGTCAGCTAACTTGGAATTACTTTACTGCCACATTGCTGACCATAATTATTTCCTGCTGTAGGAGTACTAATTCTTACTGCATGTGAATCTTTCTTTAATTTTCCTGGAGTGAATGCCATGTTAGTTATGAAATAGTATCTTTTCCAAGTATAAAATCTATAAGCTCTATATAAATGTAAAGTACTAATTAGTACCCCCAAATTCCTGCTCTACCAGCATTTATCTGGAGAGAGACTTCTTTTTTGGCCTTTATAAAATGGTATTCAAGGCCTCAGTTATATACCAACGGAGCTGATTCCCATGGACAATCTAATTTAGCTAAAAACCGCATGACTAACCACATCCAACTTCATTCTGCATATACATGGAAGGCCAAAAAGGGTCTACTCTAAGCAAAAGGAAGCACACACTGCTCATGTTTAAAGTCTTCTCATCTTCTTTGAAGACATCCCCACTTCCTCCTTACTCAACAATCACACAGTATGAGCGTCTATAACAAACATGGGTTTCCTCTTCAGCAACAGTTTTGATGGCTCAATGCTAATTTCTTTATCCTGTCAAGAAATTTAACCTTTTGAAACTTTGGAGTTCTGTTGAAAGATCCATTCAATTTCACTTGAGCAATGGAATTTGGAGCATCCTGTCATCACAAATCTAGGTCAAAAGGAAACGTGATGCTGTCTACATTTCTGATGGCCAGGGGCTAAATGAGCCATTTGGAGCTGAAATGGAATTCTTCTGTGCTTTTTCTTACTCCAAAACATACTTCTCTGCTCAGTACCACACTTACACAACAACCTTTAAAGCTCAGGATACTCTCCTGGAGCCATTTGGACTTAACCTGATGGGCTATGACCAACTATTTCTCAGGCCGAGGAACTGATGAAAAACCATCGTTGATTCACAGAGCATCCAAGACCATGGATGTCTATGGAAGTTCCCTTCGTCCCAGGGATTCTCAGATTTTCTTGGCCCACAAAATTGTTCATCCACATTATGATGTCATAATGAATGTATTGATGAAGCCCTGTCAGCTGATGCTCACAAAGACAGAACAAAGCCACAGCCCTGTTAAAGGCTTCCCTACACTCCCAAAATCATTTTTGGATAGTCTCTACTAGCCAGATGTGAACTTAATCCACTGCAGTCAGCTAACTTGGAATTACTTTACTGCCACATTGCTGACCATAATTATTTCCTGCTGTAGGAGTACTAATTCTTACTGCATGTGAATCTTTCTTTAATTTTCCTGGAGTGAATGCCATGTTAGTTATGAAATAGTATCTTTTCCAAGTATAAAATCTATAAGCTCTATATAAATGTAAAGTACTAATTAGTACCCCCAAATTCCTGCTCTACCAGCATTTATCTGGAGAGAGACTTCTTTTTTGGCCTTTATAAAATGGTATTCAAGGCCTCAGTTATATACCAACGGAGCTGATTCCCATGGACAATCTAATTTAGCTAAAAACCGCATGACTAACCACATCCAACTTCATTCTGCATATACATGGAAGGCCAAAAAGGGTCTACTCTAAGCAAAAGGAAGCACACACTGCTCATGTTTAAAGTCTTCTCATCTTCTTTGAAGACATCCCCACTTCCTCCTTACTCAACAATCACACAGTATGAGCGTCTATAACAAACATGGGTTTCCTCTTCAGCAACAGTTTTGATGGCTCAATGCTAATTTCTTTATCCTGTCAAGAAATTTAACCTTTTGAAACTTTGGAGTTCTGTTGAAAGATCCATTCAATTTCACTTGAGCAATGGAATTTGGAGCATCCTGTCATCACAAATCTAGGTCAAAAGGAAACGTGATGCTGTCTACATTTCTGATGGCCAGGGGCTAAATGAGCCATTTGGAGCTGAAATGGAATTCTTCTGTGCTTTTTCTTACTCCAAAACATACTTCTCTGCTCAGTACCACACTTACACAACAACCTTTAAAGCTCAGGATACTCTCCTGGGCATGCGTGGATGTTCATTTGATCCACAAACTCTCTTTTGTCAAAAGCTTCAGTAATTCAGAAGCTTCACAATTGTTAATGGTCCATCAGTAGCAGTCTCTCTCATCTGGTGGTCCGAAGAGACTGGTGATGGATAATTTCCGAACAGCGTCCTCCAATTCTATTTGCCCCTACAAATCACATCAGAATGCAAGCAAATGAGAGAAACACTATCATAAGAGTCAACTTCATGGTGTTCTAATTAATATAAAAATTAACTCATTCACAAACTACCTATACTGACTCATTCAAACCGAACTATTTTATGGCAATCGATCCATACAACTCAGAGCCAGAATAAGAAGTTGGAAAGTGCCACTCTCAAAGAGGACATCAACCTGTTCATTGACAGCATATGGACTCTAAGGAGGGCAGTGTTGGGCTTGTAGTGGAATTCTAGTTGCTAAAAAGTTCAGGCACTGTTGTGAAAATATTGGCCTCACTGCCACCTGCACTTAATCTTTACAGAAACATCTCTATGTGGGATGGAGAAAGAGTGGTCAGTAGATATAGGAGATGACAGAAATCCACTCAGGACTGATAACAGAAGAAAACAACTGCAACCACAATGATTGAGGGCAATAAGAACTGTGATTCAGTTTAAGGTGAAAAGTACCACATATGGTTTCTTAGCCAATATCTCTTAGGCCTGAGCATCAAAAATGCTGGTGGGAAGTTGAGAGAATCTGTTAGTTCTCGAAATAGATGGATCATTAACCAGGAAGGGAAGAAATGCTTCATGGTCCCTACAGATCTGTTGGCTTTTGGGTTCATAAGGTTCTTTGGGGTAAAACATAATTTTGGCTTGTAATGGTTTGCTTGTGAGCTTTTTGGTTTGAACATGAAGAACAGTGGAGGTTGAAAGAAGAGGGAAGAGAGTATGGGTAAAGGGACGAAAACGTGATGCTGTCTACATTTCTGATGGCCAGGGGCTAAATGAGCCATTTGGAGCTGAAATGGAATTCTTCTGTGCTTTTCTTACTCCAAAACATACTTCTCGGCTCAGTACCACACTTACACAACAACCTTTAAAGCTCAGGATACTCTCCTGGGCATGCGTGGATGTTCATTTGATCCACAAACTCTCTTTTGTCAAAAGCTTCAGTAATTCAGAAGCTTCACAATTGTTAATGGTCCATCAGTAGCAGTCTCTCTCATCTGGTGGTCCGAAGAGACTGGTGATGGATAATTTCCGAACAGCGTCCTCCAATTCTATTTGCCCTACAAATCACATCAGAATGCAAGCAAATGAGAGAAACACTATCATAAGAGTCAACTTCATGGTGTTCTAATTAATATAAAAATTAACTCATTCACAAACTACCTATACTGACTCATTCAAACCGAACTATTTTATGGCAATCGATCCATACAACTCAGAGCCAGAATAAGAAGTTGGAAAGTGCCACTCTCAAAGAGGACATCAACCTGTTCATTGACAGCATATGGACTCTAAGGAGGGCAGTGTTGGGCTTGTAGTGGAATTCTAGTTGCTAAAAAGTTCAGGCACTGTTGTGAAAATATTGGCCTCACTGCCACCTGCACTTAATCTTTACAGAAACATCTCTATGTGGGATGGAGAAAGAGTGGTCAGTAGATATAGGAGATGACAGAAATCCACTCAGGACTGATAACAGAAGAAAACAACTGCAACCACAATGATTGAGGGCAATAAGAACTGTGATTCAGTTTAAGGTGAAAAGTACCACATATGGTTTCTTAGCCAATATCTCTTAGGCCTGAGCATCAAAAATGCTGGTGGGAAGTTGAGAGAATCTGTTAGTTCTCGAAATAGATGGATCATTAACCAGGAAGGGAAGAAATGCTTCATGGTCCCTACAGATCTGTTGGCTTTTGGGTTCATAAGGTTCTTTGGGGTAAAACATAATTTTGGCTTGTAATGGTTTGCTTGTGAGCTTTTTGGTTTGAACATGAAGAACAGTGGAGGTTGAAAGAAGAGGGAAGAGAGTATGGGTAAAGGGAGACAGAAGGGAACAACAACCCACTCCAGTATTCTTGCCTGGAGAATCTTACGGACGGAGGAGCCTTGTGGACTACAGTTCATGGGGTCCAATAGAATCAGACACGACTGACCACCTAACACATACACTAAAGAAAGAGCGGAACAAACAGACAGAAGGAGAGGAAACTAAGGAACCTGAAGGTCATCATTTAAGCCCTGTAAGTATGAGGACATATTTCCACACCTTTATGACACCACGAAGTAGATTCTGAAAGAAGACATTATTCGAAGTAGTCACAGAAGAACTTCCAGCTACAACTATACACTCCTTCAGATCTTGAAATTTGTACAGTGGCCCTAATGATCTTAGCAATGGAACCTTTGAAGGATTTGAATGGATGGTATTTTAAGTGGTGGGACACCATATGTAAGATCCAGTTGTAACCTATTTTTAGAACTACTTATAAATACTCCAGCAAATAGTGTAACATCCACAGTATTCTTGATAGAGACACTAAATCGATATACCCACTTGCTTCCATTCTTAGATAAATAATTTTAACCTATGCTCCTCAAATCTTAATGCCCATAGAAATCATCAGGTAATCTTGTTCAAATGCAGATTTTGACCCAGTTGTCTGAATGGGGCCTGAGATTATGCATTTGTAAGCAGCTCTCAGAACAGACAGTTCCGCAGCTGCTCTGGGGCCCATACTGTAAGCACAAGGCTACGGAGGATGGCTAATGTGTGTTACGAAGGTCATCCCCAAATACATCCTCACAGATTTTTAATGGTATGCTCCTTCATGGTGGCCATGTCCTAACATATGAAACAGATGTTAGCAGCCTTTTATTTCGTTTGCCTTTTATAATTTCAATATAGTGCCAGACAACCCAAATTTATTGAAGAGACTAGTCAAGGGTACAAACCCAACTGGTTATCATAGCCACACATATTATTTTGTGCCTCTTCTGGAGTCTATTTGTGGAAACTGACTGCACATAACTATTTTAAAAGAATGTGCACAGTATTTCTTATCCCACTTGAATGAGAACGTATTGAAAATGGCCATTTGAAGATGTTATAACCCCATCTTAACAGCAATCTTTTCAAGACTCAATTCAAACAAATAAACGAACAAGAAAAGCTTTCTCCTTTCTCTAAACTCACAAGTCTAATAAGCATCTGGGGCTATTTCCGGGTGTAATTTTCATAAACCTCCACCGCATGATGCTTTCATGAAAGCATCTGAATAACTGAAACCATTATCCTCCTCTGTTGTTGTGTTGCTTGATACTCACAGTCATACACAATCATGCACACACACATGCCTGCATATTATCTAGAGGAATGTATTTTACAAACATCTCAATATCATCACTTTTATTTATCTTGGATTTGGGTAGACAACATTTTTCTGACTTCTCAATAATATGAGAGTGAATTAGGCTTTTATACCATCTATGGATTATGTTCTTCCAGGAACTGTTCATTTTACTCTAATATTGATTCCAGTATGCTAAGAGAAAGTTATTCCAACTAGCATATGCCAAGGATTATGGCTTCCATGCAGGGCATATTTGAAATCCACTAGGTTTATTCTTGATAGAGACACTAAATCGATATACCCACTTGCTTCCATTCTTAGATAAATAATTTTAACCTATGCTCCTCAAATCTTAATGCCCATAGAAATCATCAGGTAATCTTGTTCAAATGCAGATTTTGACCCAGTTGTCTGAATGGGGCCTGAGATTATGCATTTGTAAGCAGCTCTCAGAACAGACAGTTCCGCAGCTGCTCTGGGGCCCATACTGTAAGCACAAGGCTACGGAGGATGGCTAATGTGTTCTGAAGGTCATCCCCAAATACATCCTCACAGATTTTTAATGGTATGCTCCTTCATGGTGGCCATGTCCTAACATATGAAACAGATGTTAGCAGCCTTTTATTTCGTTTGCCTTTTATAATTTCAATATAGTGCCAGACAACCCAAATTTATTGAAGAGACTAGTCAAGGGTACAAACCCAACTGGTTATCATAGCCACACATATTATTTTGTGCCTCTTCTGGAGTCTATTTGTGGAAACTGACTGCACATAACTATTTTAAAAGAATGTGCACAGTATTTCTTATCCCACTTGAATGAGAACGTATTGAAAATGGCCATTTGAAGATGTTATAACCCCATCTTAACAGCAATCTTTTCAAGACTCAATTCAAACAAATAAACGAACAAGAAAAGCTTTCTCCTTTCTCTAAACTCACAAGTCTAATAAGCATCTGGGGCTATTTCCGGGTGTAATTTTCATAAACCTCCACCGCATGATGCTTTCATGAAAGCATCTGAATAACTGAAACCATTATCCTCCTCTGTTGTTGTGTTGCTTGATACTCACAGTCATACACAATCATGCACACACACATGCCTGCATATTATCTAGAGGAATGTATTTTACAAACATCTCAATATCATCACTTTTATTTATCTTGGATTTGGGTAGACAACATTTTTCTGACTTCTCAATAATATGAGAGTGAATTAGGCTTTTATACCATCTATGGATTATGTTCTTCCAGGAACTGTTCATTTTACTCTAATATTGATTCCAGTATGCTAAGAGAAAGTTATTCCAACTAGCATATGCCAAAGGGATGAATATGGCTTCCATGCAGGGCATATTTCAACTTTTCCCAAATAACATTCTTGTAGAGATTAGAGCATAATCTGGTAGCCAGACCTTGCCAATTTAAACAGTAATTGAAATGGTTGAAAATGTTTTTCTTGGCAAAATCTGGTTATTTTGCTTCATTTTGGGTTTCCTTGAATAACAGAAAAATAAGGTCAATCATAAGACTCCTAATTTATTTTCTCGGTTATCTTTTCTCATCAAACACAAAAGCACTGCTATGAGGCTTAAATGAAAAACTAAAAGTTGTGGCATGGGATGGTATGAAGATAGGCACGAAAAAATATAAAATGATTCTTAAACTAACACAAATCAATCTCTTCTCAGCACTGAGTATGTGGGAATTTCTCTTTTGGGTGTTAAGGTACAATGAGAAGGGAGAGTCAAGAGGAAATAAAAATACAGAAAGGCATTCCTTTAAAATGCAAATTCAATTTTCCCCAAATTAACAGGCACTTCAAAATTAAGATGCAAAATCTTAATGGGGATGAAGAACTCAAAAGTTAATTTAGGTGCCATAATTCTCTTCCAGTGGAGTTAGCTGAATGTGATCAAATGTTTAATAGTCATCTTTGGGATGACAGAGTATCTGATTTTTAGCATTTGCCAATGTTTGTGGTCTAAACATTTCATTGTGGCTAATTTTAGTCTACCAGCTTGACATTCCTAAACACAGAACTAGAAAGACACACACACAATCCAACTTTTGCAGGCCGCTATGAGCTGCTCTAGCACACTGCTGATCAGACATAGTTCTACCAAAGTAAATAGATATGAACAGGCAAAAACATGGATAGAAGAAATGAGGAGTCAAAGATGATGACCTCCCAAATTAATTTTTGCTAGTTCAAAATGTAAAGTTTTGCTTGTTGAAATGGTTTGTTGTTGTTGTTTAGTCACTAGGTCATGTCCAGCTCTTTTGTGACCTCATGGACTGTAGCCCACCAGGCTCCTCTGTTCATGGGATTTCCCAGGCAAGAATACTGGGGTGGGTTGCCATTTTCTTCTCCAAGGGACCTTCCCAACACAGGGATGGTACTCATGCTTTCTGCACTGGCAGGTGGATTATTTAGCACTGAGTCACCAGGGAACCCAGTTGAAATCCAAATCAAAGAAAATGATATTAAAAGAAAAATACTTGTCTGTGTCAATCCATTCTTTCTTTTAAAATCTTTTTTACAAACTTAAATCTTCTAAAGAAGTTTGAAATTAGTCACTACACCCACTTGAGCAACTCCTTGGAATTAAGACAATTTCAAAATACTCTATAATAGTGAGTCTAACCCTACACATTAGAATCATCTAAGGAGATTCCATATAGGATTGAGTCCTTGGTCTGACCCAGGGCTAACTAAATTTGAAAGTTTTGTGTTAGACTTTGCATTGATATTTTTAAAAACCTCCCCAAGTGTTTAATTTGCAACCAGTGATGAAAAACAACTATGTTATATAATTTATTTGTCTATATTTTCATTGAGAGAATTTTGAAAGTTTTCTATGTTTTATCCTATTAAATTACAAACTCTGAATATCTATTAAATTTCTTTTTTTCTCTATTTATGCCTTCTCTCATCTTCATAGTACTGGCAAATGTTGTCAATAGTAGACTCCCCCCCCCAAAAAAAACCACTTTTGATTAAGTTTTCAGTGGACTAGATAGAAATAAGATATACTCTATGGACTATAAGAGACTTCCTTGGTTGCTTAGCAATAAAGAAACTGCCTGCAGTGCAGGAGATGAGGGTTTGAGTTCTGAGTTGGGAAGATGACCTGGAGAAGGAAATGGTAACCCACTTCAGTATTATTGCCTGGAAAGTCCCATGGACAGAGGAGCCTGGAGGGCTACAGTCTAGTAGTCCAGTGCAAGTGTTGGACATGACCTAGCAACTAAATCACCACTACCATATGGACAATAAATTGGACACACATTTATTCCTATTCTCTTATTTTTAGATTTCAAAACAAGCTCAGAAATTTTAATGGAAATCTCATGAAATGGTTTGTTGTTGTTGTTTAGTCACTAGGTCATGTCCAGCTCTTTTGTGACCTCATGGACTGTAGCCCACCAGGCTCCTCTGTTCATGGGATTTCCCAGGCAAGAATACTGGGGTGGGTTGCCATTTTCTTCTCCAAGGGACCTTCCCAACACAGGGATGGTACTCATGCTTTCTGCACTGGCAGGTGGATTATTTAGCACTGAGTCACCAGGGAACCCAGTTGAAATCCAAATCAAAGAAAATGATATTAAAAGAAAAATACTTGTCTGTGTCAATCCATTCTTTCTTTTAAAATCTTTTTTACAAACTTAAATCTTCTAAAGAAGTTTGAAATTAGTCACTACACCCACTTGAGCAACTCCTTGGAATTAAGACAATTTCAAAATACTCTATAATAGTGAGTCTAACCTACACATTAGAATCATCTAAGGAGATTCCATATAGGATTGAGTCCTTGGTCTGACCCAGGGCTAACTAAATTTGAAAGTTTTGTGTTAGACTTTGCATTGATATTTTTAAAAACCTCCCCAAGTGTTTAATTTGCAACCAGTGATGAAAAACAACTATGTTATATAATTTATTTGTCTATATTTTCATTGAGAGAATTTTGAAAGTTTTCTATGTTTTATCCTATTAAATTACAAACTCTGAATATCTATTAAATTTCTTTTTTTCTCTATTTATGCCTTCTCTCATCTTCATAGTACTGGCAAATGTTGTCAATAGTAGACTCCCCCCCCCAAAAAAAACCACTTTTGATTAAGTTTTCAGTGGACTAGATAGAAATAAGATATACTCTATGGACTATAAGAGACTTCCTTGGTTGCTTAGCAATAAAGAAACTGCCTGCAGTGCAGGAGATGAGGGTTTGAGTTCTGAGTTGGGAAGATGACCTGGAGAAGGAAATGGTAACCCACTTCAGTATTATTGCCTGGAAAGTCCCATGGACAGAGGAGCCTGGAGGGCTACAGTCTAGTAGTCCAGTGCAAGTGTTGGACATGACCTAGCAACTAAATCACCACTACCATATGGACAATAAATTGGACACACATTTATTCCTATTCTCTTATTTTTAGATTTCAAAACAAGCTCAGAAATTTTTGAGATGGATTACATTCACTAGCCACATGTGTTAATCAGTAATGGTTTTCAGTTATTCCAGGCAGCACATGCAAAACACATCACCCTTTTACTATATGGGAACCAATTATAAATGGGATTTATTGAATAACTAACTCATGGAATTTATCTTCATAAATGCTATGAATATTATTATGCAAAGCAAAGAGTACATATTTTCTCCTTTAAAAAATATAAAAACATTTTCACAAAAGATGCAAGTGGAAATAGGCAAGGCTTTAATTTTTTCTTGGAAGGACAATCTAATTGATCTTATATTACCATTTTATATAATGAATTGATTTGACCAAGTTTCACTTTGAGAAAAGAATATCAAGCTATTCAAAAATGGTCCTGGCTTATTTTCCAAATACACAGTCATCATCATTAGTGGCTGCATTAATCAAACCTCTATCTATGAATCTTGGAAGGCTGCACAGTGCGTGTAGAAATCTATGCCACCCCAGGCATTGCAGCAGAGCCAAGAACAGCACAACAAGAACAGCAAGAAGCACAACAAGGAGCAGCTGTGGCTCTTTGCATGTTTTGGTACCATTTAGGCTGATGCCTAGGACATCATATTGTTTGGCCAAAGGGTGCAGCTGTACCAGCTGGCAGACTGTTGAGTTGGCAGAAGCACAGAAGACAGAAACTGGCACCAGTTCTTACCTCTCCCCACATTCACTCAGTCCCTACACCACACCTCTGAGCAATGTTCACAGGGAGCCAGGCCAACATTTGGGCAAAACATGTACTATAATTCAGTCAGGGGGTAGGTGTTATTATATGACTCTGTCACTATTGGGCCATTTATGTAGGTACATCTGAAATGAAGCATATTAGTTCACTATTGCTGGTAGACTAACCCTTTCCAAATGCAAGGACTTTCAACAGCAATCATTTATTATTGTTTACCCCTCTGTAGGTGGGTTAGGGTTCAGATAATCTAGCTTCTGCTTGACTGGGTGTTTTTTTTTTTTTTTTCTTACTGCAGTTCAGTGGAGTGAGCAGTGCAGATCTGGCCCCTGTGTGTTCATTCTAGAACTCAGGCTGAAGTGGCAGGAACAACATGGGAGGAAAATACTGTCACAGCAATGGCAGACATGCAAGGATGCAAGTGGAAATATGGGGCTCCTAATGCCTAAGGCAAAAGCTGGCAGATGGTTTGTTTTGCTCATATGCTATTGACCGAAACAAATCACATGGCCAAGTCCAAATTCAAGCAGGGAAGAACCACACTCTGCTCATGAAGAGATCATGGCAAAAGATGAAGTGAGGAATGAAGAATTAAGCCCATCATATCAATGTACAACAACTTGTCTGTTTTTCCTGGAAAAAAGTAAAAGATAATGATGACAGTGATGGTGGTGGGCATGAAAGCAGCTATCTTCTATTATGTATTTATACGTATCCACTGTTGTAAGGACTATCTCCTTCTCTTGCTGTCACTTTCTGTCTTTGTCTGTCTCTAATCTCCATTAAGCCTTTATAGCAATCCTATGGAATAAGTACTACCATATTCCTTGTCTGTTACCTTACAGACAAGATATCATTGATAGGGGAATTCATCATAAGCAAATAATGGGCAATTATCAATTTCCAATAGTTGCTGGTTTTCATAAACTCTTGTACAGACATACTGTGTGGATTATATACAGTCCCTTTGTGTTTTTCCACTTTCACTTCCTGTCTTAGGAGAAGATATAGAGAGTCTGGTCCTCATGCCATGGTTATTAAGATCATGAGAAGAACATCTTTGCTCATCCCTGGGGTTTACCTACAGAAGGTGCCCATGAGTAGAACTTAGCAGCAGTGACCATCAGAAACTAGCAAACACCATGAGCCCATAAGTTAAAAAAATTAGAATGGGCTTAAATATTATCAGGATGAAATTCTGATGAGGACTTCCGTATCCTTTCCCTTTCTATTTCTTTCAGGTGCAAGGCTTACAGAAATCTCTATGTTGAGGGACCCCTGTAGATGGGTAAGGGTAAACCTTGATCCATTTGTATCTCAGAACATGTTGGGAAATATTCATTCTACAGAAAGGGCAGAAGCAGAGTCATTACTATTTCTGTAGCAGAAGTAAGTGATACAGGAACTGGAGAAGACAGTGGATGTGGGGTTTAGGACAGTTTCTGAGACAGTTCCCGCATATGGCTTTCTTCAACGCTGCCAGCTGCTGCTGAGACTGGGAACAGTGGGATGGTGTCTTGTGACTTGAAACTCCCTTGGTTCCCCAAAGTCACAGAGACTTGCTTCTCCAATGAATTTTTTACAGTGCTTAATTTCCTATGTTAAGTCTTCTCTTGGTTGAAGTAACTAGTAGTTGTTAACTGCTAATGGTGAGTATTGAAAGTTTGTAATCATAGGTAAGACTAAACAATTATGGTGAATTTGTTCAGAATGGAATGATTATGTCTAAGATATTCTCAGAAGTTAAAATTCTATATAAAAAAAAAACCCTGTAATATCTTAATAACAATAATCTAGATTGCACAGTATTGTTCACAAAGATGAGGACTGTGGCTAGGCAGAATTGCAAAGTGACAGAAGAACAATTACACTTCCCTTTGCAATGAGAGAAAGTTATTCATGATTTTCAAAAGTATACATCAAAGAATGTGTTCAAAATATTTAAAATAACCATTAATAAAATTCAAAGCTAGTCTCTAATCACTTAATAATAGTCGATCAAGAGTAACAAACTGATTCATAGACAACCTGCTTCTGGATCAGGGCTTCAGCTCTCTCGTTGTACTCTACTGAAACTCAGCCCTCAACACAAGGATTTGTAAATATAAATAAGAAAAAGAAAAATTAAAGAAAATATAAAAGAGCAACAAACTGAAAAGCAAAACTCATTCATTCCCTCTTCCATTTGTTCAGCCAGTATTTCCTGACAGCCTTGTGACTGTCAGGCAGTGTTTAGATGTGGGAGGAAAGCAGTGAACAAAACAGAGAAATTACAGGCCTCATCAAATTTACTTCTTCTATTGGGACATATACAATAAAAATGTTAAATATATTATACAGTACTTTAAAAGAAGATAGATACTATGAAAAATTAAGTGCATGGGAGAATTCTGAGGTTTAAGCATGAAACTTTCAATACAGTGGTCAGGGCAGGCCCTACTGAAAATATGATATTTGAGTCAAGACAAAGTGGATAACAAGTGAGCCATACTGATAATGAAGAGGAGATATTTCCAGGCATTGTAAATTGTTTTTGCTAAGAATCAGATGCAGGAATGTGCCTGGTATGTTCGAGAAAGAACAAGGAGGTCAGTGTTACTCAGGTACAGAGTCTCTCTGACAAAAAAAAAAAACAAAGAGGAAATAAATAATCTAAGAGAAACGAAGTATTTAGCTAAATTATAACAGAGGAAAGTCCAATGTTTCCAGTTACTTAACTTTTCTTTTTGTGTCAGATTTTATTAATTTAGTTAGCTAATTACAGTTAGGTAGGTAGCTATTTTTAAGGAGGTCATTTTTGAACATGGTAAATATTCAGAGTTTCAACAGCACAAAATGTACATTGAGAATCAACTCTCTACCCTGCCTTTACCCAGAGTTCCCAGCTCCCCACTCCAGAGGAAACAATGTTACCAGGCCTTCCATGGAGCTTTCCAGAGACATTCTATGACTATTTCTAAAATGCTCCCTCCATTGAGATAATTTGGAAAAGTAGAGTGCGTTTTTTGAAAAAGCTTGGGACAAAGTTTGCTTTCATAGATGCACCTTCATCTTTGTACTATAATTATAGGCCCCCAAAGTGGATGGAAGCCTGGGTCAGGCTCATCCCAGATGGGTGGGGAAGGGCCTATCTTGTGAAGTCACCAAGTGGCCTCATGAAGAAACTACCTGTGTGTGGCCACTATTTATTTTGAGAGCTATTTCTGCTCCCGTATCCAGAGGAAGATTCCATGGCTGTCATTTCTTGTCTGTCATTTTCCCCTGAGGATAAGGAGTGATTTCACTTAGTACTTGAAAACAGGTGTAATGAAGTAAAAAATGCCCCAACAAACTGTAGGCAAATAAACAAATAATAATGAAGTGAAAAATAAATGGAAAGTTTCTGTGCTCCACCAATGGATACTGGTAGGAATGTGACAATATATTCTTTGCTTGATAAAAATTTGAAGGTTCAGGCAATCCAAAATTTTCCTCTAAGTGCAGCCAAACTATGTGCAATACATACTTCAGGCTTTCAGACATTTCCCTTACAGTTAAACACACCACAAGTCATAAAATCTCCTGTATGTCTTTTATATCACAGTCAGTCCACTATTTTATTATGAGTCTCACCGTCTAATTCTGCTGAAAGAGATTTCCTGCATAATTTTCAAAGAGTATCAGGAAAAGTGTTATTTAATTATAGACTCTACTCCTCCAGTCTAAGTAAGATAAAGAAAAGGAAGCTTTATTCTTCAGAAAGATCCCATGACTCTAGGATTGCCATCACTCAACAACCTACCTCACCAATGACTAGTTTTCATAAGATATGGGCAGTCCCAGGAAGACGCAAAATCACCGTCATCATCATCACCATCACCAGAGGGTAATAGTAAGAATACCTGCAACTGATTCAACTTTGGGTATTCTTTTCTTGAAAAGTCCATGGCAACATGTTCCAAACTCTGAATACCATGAGAATGCAAGCTTCATGAGATAATGGGCATTTCTATAGTTCTTAGAACTGCACCTTAGTACTTATGAAATGGTTAGTTTTGTGTGTCAACTTGGCTAGGCCATGGTACCAAGATAATTGAGCAAATATCATTCCAGTAGTTTCTGTGAAAGTATTTTAAAAATGAGATTAACTTTTAAAAAAGCAGACTTTAAGTAAACCAAATTAACCTCCATTATGTGGATGAGGCCCATCTAGTCAACTGAAGGTCTTAGTAATAAATGACCAACCTTTCCTAGCAAGAATTAATTCTCCCAGCAGATTGTCTTTGAACTTGAACAATGACTCTTCCATGGGTCTCCATCTTCCTGGTCTACCCTGCAGACTTTAGACTTGCTAAGCTTCCACAATCATGTGTGAGCCAATTCCTTAAAACCAATCAATCTCTTAATATAGATATGGCTATCTCTGATATATATTTATACATCTCTGATATATAGATTTACAGACACTGATACTTATAGATACAGAATATATACAGAATGAACTACTAATATATGGGCAATGTAAATATATTTCTTCAGTATATTTATTTTGCATGTGTTCAGTTTTGAAAAGAAGCCTTCTCTGATGCTCTTAAATTTCATTTTCTAGAAAATAGTGATTGTATATCACTAGAGCTCCTCTGATCTGCTAGACATAAATAGCCAATCTGAGATGCAAATGATCATTTTCATCAAGTGAAGGTTAGAAATATAAGACATAGTTCAAAATTTATCTGTGTCTTCCAGAATATACTGTAACACACACACATACATAAAAGTGTTAATATATAAAATGCATTTTGTTGCTTTTTCTGAAAAGAACAGCTAAGTAAGACCACTCAGCCCTTTTGATAAGAAGATTTCCTGCATAATTTTCAAAGAGTATCAGGAAAAGTGTTATTTAATTATAGACTCTACTCCTCCAGTCTAAGTAAGATAAAGAAAAGGAAGCTTTATTCTTCAGAAAGATCCCATGACTCTAGGATTGCCATCACTCAACAACCTACCTCACCAATGACTAGTTTTCATAAGATATGGGCAGTCCCAGGAAGACGCAAAATCACCGTCATCATCATCACCATCACCAGAGGGTAATAGTAAGAATACCTGCAACTGATTCAACTTTGGGTATTCTTTTCTTGAAAAGTCCATGGCAACATGTTCCAAACTCTGAATACCATGAGAATGCAAGCTTCATGAGATAATGGGCATTTCTATAGTTCTTAGAACTGCACCTTAGTACTTATGAAATGGTTAGTTTTGTGTGTCAACTTGGCTAGGCCATGGTACCAAGATAATTGAGCAAATATCATTCCAGTAGTTTCTGTGAAAGTATTTTAAAAATGAGATTAACTTTTAAAAAAGCAGACTTTAAGTAAACCAAATTAACCTCCATTATGTGGATGAGGCCCATCTAGTCAACTGAAGGTCTTAGTAATAAATGACCAACCTTTCCTAGCAAGAATTAATTCTCCCAGCAGATTGTCTTTGAACTTGAACAATGACTCTTCCATGGGTCTCCATCTTCCTGGTCTACCCTGCAGACTTTAGACTTGCTAAGCTTCCACAATCATGTGTGAGCCAATTCCTTAAAACCAATCAATCTCTTAATATAGATATGGCTATCTCTGATATATATTTATACATCTCTGATATATAGATTTACAGACACTGATACTTATAGATACAGAATATATACAGAATGAACTACTAATATATGGGCAATGTAAATATATTTCTTCAGTATATTTATTTTGCATGTGTTCAGTTTTGAAAAGAAGCCTTCTCTGATGCTCTTAAATTTCATTTTCTAGAAAATAGTGATTGTATATCACTAGAGCTCCTCTGATCTGCTAGACATAAATAGCCAATCTGAGATGCAAATGATCATTTTTCATCAAGTGAAGGTTAGAAATATAAGACATAGTTCAAAATTTATCTGTGTCTTCCAGAATATACTGTAACACACACACATACATAAAAGTGTTAATATATAAAAATGCATTTTGTTGCTTTTTCTGAAAAGAACAGCAATAAAAGTAAGACCACAGCGATCTCTTGGTGAGTTGAGACTTATTTTCTAGGAGATCGCTCTGGAGTGAAAGTATGTTCCTAGTCTGTATTAGTTTTGCCAAACCTTTCATTCTCCCAAATTGTTTGTCCTTAACCAAAAGAATGACCTAAATTCCCTTTTCTTTTACATTCTACCTCTTGTCTGCTTCCCTTAATCCCTGTAAACCACTATAAAATTTGATTACTAGCATTCTTGTTTGGCCCTTTAAAATGCTCATTTATTCTAAAGCATATGTATTCCAGAACCTTCTCGATCTAGCAAATTCTCACTTAATGGCTTGTAACTTATACTTCTGACTCAATCTGAAGATTTAAGTTGGTTAATGGCAATGAAGACCTTTGCAACAGAAGTAAATATGTACATTAAAGATGTTTGACACACAAACACCCCCACATACAGTGTGTCAAGAGGCTAGTGATGGTTTCCTTGGTACCCTCTCTTATTCTGATTTGCAACGTGCAAAGATTCTCACCTAACATTATGTGACTAAGGCCCAACCTGGGCTTCCTTCCTAATCAATCTAGGCCATTTAGATTTACTATCAAAATGTAACTCATGTTACTCCCCTTTGTCCCAGGGTGAGATCCAGAATATAAAGCTAAAGTATTATAGATAATAATGGATTAATATTTTGAGACTGTCAGATGCCAACTGTTGACACAGTTTTCTGGAGATCATGTCTTCGCCTGAACAATGGAATCTGACAATTGGGATTTCAGTTGCTGAATGATCAACAGAAAAACTATTTGGGATAAGAATGGCCTTTGGAACCTTTAAATCAAGTCAACTAAGAAACTGCCTATTAGGGAATTTGCCTAGAGTCCACTGAAAGTATGATTTCTTAAGATGTTGAAGGAAGAATCTAAAAAGTCCAAAATAGGGAAAACGAGAGATATTGTCATACTAATATAAGCTCTAGATGAGAATTTTATCATTTAATGGAATTATTTTACTTCCCATGTATTAAAAATGCTTGTTCCTAAAGTCATTCATAAGAACACGAATCTATAGGGAAGGGCTTCTGATAGTGGGGCCAAGGAAGTCCTCCAAATACTGCTCCCATGGAAAAAATAAGAGAAAGAATTCAACTAGACTCATATGTGAAATGGACAAATTACTCTCCAAGATAAAAAAAAAAAAAAAAAAGGAAGGAAGGAATAAAGGAGGGGAGGAGAGAAGGAAATAATTTATAACTTAGAAATTAAAGTCACTGAGTATCTTCAAAGATTAGCCAGCATTATCTATTTAAAGGATTATACAACAAAAGAGAGGTGAAATTAGGTAAAATGTTGCATTTGTAGAGATGAAATAGAACTTTTTCCAAGAGAAGTTAATAAATGTGAGATTAGATATCAAAGAAATTCCTGAGTTTGGGGAGAAGAAATATATGAAACAGATTTATTTGGGGAGTTGTTGTGTAAGCCTCTGACGTTGGGGTAAGTGAAAGAAGTTGTTGGTCCTGAATTTAATTTTTTAATTTTTTCTTAGTGAGTAGAAATGAGCTCATCTAAATAGCATTTCCTCTTTTGTACTTTGCCTAAGCTATTCTTCTAAATTGTAATACTTAACCATGCCAATTCCCAGAGATTCTCATATTTCTGTCTCAGTACTGCTCATGAAATAAACAAAATTCTTAAAAAATGGAGCTACATCCTAAGTAGATTTATGGGATTCGTAAAAATATAGTAAAAGAAAGGGCCTCAGCACAGGGAGCCCAGGGGGTCTGCCCAGATCTTCTGCTGGCTGATAATGACCCCTCAGTGCCAGGTTTTCTCACCAGTGAAACAAGAGGGATGCGATGAACAACTCCTCAGTTATCCTCCAACAAGGAGAATCTGGTTATGTAAAAGTAGCCTGATCAAGAATAACAATCTTAATAGGTGTGAGTCATGCATAGAGTCACTTTTCAACAACTTTGAAAACTTATGTCTTGAAGAAAACCTTGGAAGTCATAGAACCTCGTCCTCATCTCCAGTCAGAACCTCATCTTAATCATTCCAATATGCTCGTCCAGGCTAATGTTAAAGGTTTTTCCCCCAGGAGGCAAACTTTACAACTTCTTCTGTATCCTGAATGCAGAAGTTCATCCTTATGTCTGGTCTGAACCTCCTGACAGAATTTTTAAGTGATTCTCATTTATTTTACCCTTAGCAGAGAGGGAACTCAAATGGGACAGACCATTCAAGTGCTATCTGTTATTAATCTGAGCCATGGTGAATTTGTACTAGAGTTTCTGTGGTCTTACATTGCATTCCAGTGAAATGATAGAAACTGATCCCCCAGTGGAATGTTCTCTTTCAGGTCTAAAATGACTGGGTGATAAAGGCTCACAGGCTGGCAGGAATACTGAGCAGTTCTTGATAGTGGACACAGGGAAGGGCATTGTTTCTCATGTTGATCAGTCTCCCAGCAGCCTAGTGCACAGTGGATCCAGACCTGTGCTCTCAGAAACCCCAAATTTAGAAATAGTGAAAGACTTTTTCTAAATTAAATTCAGGTTTAAGAAATCATATTCAAAATATATGGCAACAAGGGAATCTTTCTAGTAGTACCCAGTGCTTCAAAGAAGTAGGAGAAGTTGATGGACAGAAGCCTAATGATATTGTCTGGTCCTATTTCCTGCTGTCTATAAAGGTGAGCTTTTATGATGCCCATTAATGGCATTTATGATCACCAAGGAGATAACACAGAACAGTAACCTTATAAAAAATGAATGCAATGCTAACAATATAAGCTTTTTAAGAAGGAACCCTCTCGCTGTTCACCTGTAACTACCACAACATGGTTAATCGTCTATACCCCAACACAAAAAGTATAAAGTTAAAAAAAAAGAAGGAATGCTATAGGATTGGGGGGGGGGGGCGGGGGTGGGACGGGGGCAGGCAGGCCACTTCTATTGGTATTTCATTTATCTATTTTCATCTATCTTTGTTCTTTGGCCCGTGTGGGCCTCTCATCGCAGTGACCTCTGTCGCTGCAGAGCACAGGCTCTGGGCGCATGCGCTCCAGAGCTCCGGCTCGGTAATTGGACACATTGGTCCAGCCGCTCTGCGGCACGTGGGATCTTCCCAGGCCAGGGATCAAACTGGCGCCCCTTGCACTGCAAGGCAGTGTCCTTACCCACTGAACCACCAGGGAAGCCCTGCTATAGGATTTTTAAAAGAAAAAGAAAGCTGGTTTACTTTGCTGAGTCTCAAAAGGAAACCAGAAAGTGTTCCACTGTTCACTTTCCACTCTTCTGAATGCAGAAGTTCATCCTTATGTCTGGTCTGAACCTCCTGACAGAATTTTTAAGTGATTCTCATTTATTTTACCCTTAGCAGAGAGGGAACTCAAATGGGACAGACCATTCAAGTGCTATCTGTTATTAATCTGAGCCATGGTGAATTTGTACTAGAGTTTCTGTGGTCTTACATTGCATTCCAGTGAAATGATAGAAACTGATCCCCCAGTGGAATGTTCTCTTTCAGGTCTAAAATGACTGGGTGATAAAGGCTCACAGGCTGGCAGGAATACTGAGCAGTTCTTGATAGTGGACACAGGGAAGGGCATTGTTTCTCATGTTGATCAGTCTCCCAGCAGCCTAGTGCACAGTGGATCCAGACCTGTGCTCTCAGAAACCCCAAATTTAGAAATAGTGAAAGACTTTTTCTAAATTAAATTCAGGTTTAAGAAATCATATTCAAAATATATGGCAACAAGGGAATCTTTCTAGTAGTACCCAGTGCTTCAAAGAAGTAGGAGAAGTTGATGGACAGAAGCCTAATGATATTGTCTGGTCCTATTTCCTGCTGTCTATAAAGGTGAGCTTTTATGATGCCCATTAATGGCATTTATGATCACCAAGGAGATAACACAGAACAGTAACCTTATAAAAAATGAATGCAATGCTAACAATATAAGCTTTTTAAGAAGGAACCCTCTCGCTGTTCACCTGTAACTACCACAACATGGTTAATCGTCTATACCCCAACACAAAAAGTATAAAGTTAAAAAAAAAGAAGGAATGCTATAGGATTGGGGGGGGGGGGCTGGGGTGGGACGGGGGCAGGCAGGCCACTTCTATTGGTATTTCATTTATCTATTTTCATCTATCTTTGTTCTTTGGCCCGTGTGGGCCTCTCATCGCAGTGACCTCTGTCGCTGCAGAGCACAGGCTCTGGGCGCATGCGCTCCAGAGCTCCGGCTCGGTAATTGGACACATTGGTCCAGCCGCTCTGCGGCACGTGGGATCTTCCCAGGCCAGGGATCAAACTGGCGCCCCTTGCACTGCAAGGCAGTGTCCTTACCCACTGAACCACCAGGGAAGCCCTGCTATAGGATTTTTAAAAGAAAAAGAAAGCTGGTTTACTTTGCTGAGTCTCAAAAGGAAACCAGAAAGTGTTCCACTGTTCACTTTCCACTCTTCTTAGTTGTGTGGGTGTCCTGTGAGAGCACTGGAGGAGGAAAAAGTGGGATTCCCCAAGGATGGGCTTTCCCAACCTCCTCCAGAGCTGTCCGGGTTTGTGAATCAATGCCGGGGGTGGGCCAGGCAAGGCTTTCCCTTCGCCTACACAGACATGATTGAGTAGACCTCCATCTGTCAACAGAGACTTCCAGCTGCATTTCCAGACCAGCTGCCTCCCAACTGACTCATTCGGTGATGCCACAATCTGATGTTTATGACCTAACAGTTGATCACCATGGAAGTAGCACAAACCTTGAACTGTTGAAGAGCAAAACCAGAGTTGAGAGACTGGACAGTTTAGGAAAAGAAGACCCTTATTCATGGAGACCACAGGTCAAGACTGAACACCCTTTGCCTCATGTGGGCACTTCCACCAGTTCCTAAAACTGGTGTTTGGATGACTTCGTGCCTATTGGAGAACCCAAATAAGGATTTAGGGTAACCGAGTACAAACAGATTCCATGGCATTTAGAGACGAAGGGCAAAAAGTCGAAGGGATAATGTGTATGTAGCAATTTAATGAGGTTTGGATGACAAGTTCTCTTTCCTTACCTTTTTGCCAGCATGTGGCAATGGTTTTTACAAGAGAAGGAAGGCGTGCTGAATGCCAAGAAAAGACTACGATTCTCTAAAATTTGGTCTTACAAATAGCTCTGATGGTATATTCACAAAGTGGGAGGGTCAGGATAAAACTTCTGGGTGTTCCATGCCCCCTAATAAAAATAAAAGCTAAAATGAAAAAGAAAGCCAATGGAATCAAATACTGCTTTTCAGTCAAAACAGCATCATATCAAATGCTGTGAGTGGCAGGAGAGCTTGGCATCAGAGGTCAGAAGTAGAGGATTGTGGCGTGGTCAAGGTGAAGTAAGTCTGACTTCCTGGCTTGCCCTCCCCAGAGTAATATTCAGAAAGAGCTGCTTTTCCCCAGCCCTACACAGCCCTGTAGGAACAGTGTCTCCCAGTAGTGCTGCGGCTTACAAGTAATGTGAGAGTCTTTTTATAACTGCTGAGGTTTAATTTAAAAGGAAGCTCAGAATCAGCGGTAAAGGGAGGGGAACGACGTGAACTACAGACCATCTGAAATGGGAAAAATCATAAATACCAGAGTGTCTGATTATTTGAGAGTCTCTTGAAGCCGAATAATGAACCTTCTTCATGTTCTGCCTTTCTGGACTTGGCTTCCTCTGACAAATTTGCAGGCATCAGGGTCTGTCTGGAATTCATTCCAAGTTGGAGGGATATTTTTTCCCTTGACATTTTGCAGCTGAGACAGCCCCAAGCAGGAAGCTCAGGAGTGTAACATTACCAAATATGTCCTTTCTCGTGCCCTTATATTTTATTTCCACAGGAAAAGAAGGCAGATGCTGGCCAATGAGACTTGGCCAATGAGAATGTCGCAACGGCAGGCAGCCTCTACGGGTAGTGGAGAAATTAATCAGATGCCATTTTTCACACACAAAAAAGAAACTATTCTAGGTACCACCAGTTGAGATTTGTGCTACGCTAGAGGAAGAAGTCTGACAGTTTCCTACCAGTTGCCCAGCTAGTTCAGGAGACTGGAATAGCTTCTGGTCTCATTTTCTCAAGCCGGACCTCCATGAAGAAAGCAGGCAGCATGGAGTTGTGGAAAGGATGCAGGAATGGGAGTCAGGAAAAAGTTGGCCTCGGTCACCTGCTTACATGCCTGTGCCTCTGACCAGATCATCCCACCTCTAGGGGCTTCACCTGCTTTATCTGTAAAATGAAGGTCTGGATGCAATGTCTTGGATTCCTTCTGGGTTCCCAAGACTAAAGGTTCTAAGATAGTTTGATCACATGCCTCATTCACTAAAGTCAGTTTAAAATATTTATCCAGATGTGTGTGTGTGTACACATGATGCTTTATACCTATACTATAAACTTACAAAATATATAAGATACAAATAAAAAGGAGATACATGTAAATTCTATATTGTAGGTCATGCACAGCATGTGGGATTTCAGTTCCCCCCAAAAGATCAAACCTGTGCCCCCTGCGTTGAGAGTGCAGAGTCTTAACCAAAGGACCATCAGAAAAGTCCCAGATATATGTAAATTCTAGTATTTTCTCTGCAAACTGTAGCAGTTTCTCTTAAATACAGGTAGGGCAAGCTCAATTTTCTTTGGAAATTATTGCTTCAAGGCACGGTTCAAGTCTATTTGTGTGATGCGTGTAAGATACTAGCCCTAAATGGTCATTTCTACACTCACTAAGGAAGACCAGAAGACTTTCAAGTGTCTGCAGATTGCATACATTTTGACTGCTTATTAAAAATGTGAGACAACTTTTTTTTTTTAACATACATATCCTTGGTTAATCCTGTTACAACAATTTTTAAAATAATAGTTACAGAGAAATGCCTTCACTGAGGGAAGTAATAGTGGAAGCTAGTTATAAACTACAACTGACTTTTCATTTCGTGTCAGGGGAATGTTAAGGAGCAGCAGAGTGGGGAAGTCTGGAGTGTGCATGCCTCATCCAAAGACGGAAGCCGCCTCTCAGCTCCAGTAGGCTGTCGTCATGCAGGACTGGAGGCTGTCTGCCGCCAAATGTGATTTCTCAAGAGGATCCGGAGACCTAGATTTTAATATGAAATTAAGTTGATTTCTCAAATAAATGTTGCTCAAAACTTTAGAGCGAAGTATCTGAAGATGATGAGCCACACCCAGCTAACAGGGGGCCACTGGTGATTCCCGATCTCATATTCAGCTCATTTAGCCTTGTCATTTTTTTTGTGAGAGTACTGGGATTTTTGTAATCAGACGCCCAGGCTCTAGGCAGGGTGATTATAGATGTGTAAGACCGAAAAACACGAGATGTTATTTCATTGAGGTCATAATGAATTTGGTTTTCTCTTGCCAAATTTTCCAAAAGAACCACTTCTTGAATTCTCTTAAGTTGGTACCATCAGACCAGTGATACATGTTGCTTCATCATTAAAATAAGGAAAATATTGTACATTTGTTATATCTGTCACTTTTCTATGTGGAAATCTCACAGAAAAAGATAACGTTTTAAACAAGTTCTGATGTTTTCCTAGATCAGAGATTGGCAAGTTTTTTTCATAGATATTTATGAGGAAATACTCAGGCGTTGTGGGCTCTGTGGTCTCTGGTGCAACTTTTCAACTCTGTGTGGCTACATAGAATTAGCTGTGGACAATACAGATGAATGAGCTTAGCTGACTTCCAGTAAAACTTTATACAAACAAACTATAGGCCAGATCTGGCCCATGGGCTGTGGTTTAATGCAGTTCTGGCATTAAATTGTAAGGTCTTCTTCAAAGGGGTAATCTATATCTGATTCAATTCTTATCTTCAGTCCATACAATCCTGGCCCAGAAGAGGTACTCCAGGAACATTTGCTAAAATAAATGGAAAGTTGTGGAACTTAGCTGTTTTTGTCAATAATGGTTAACGTCCCACTTGGGTGACTGAAAATCCACAGTAGAGTTTATAGGTGAGTCCACCACCAGGCCTATATCAGTATATAAATTTCATCAGAGAGTTAGTGGTTTATCCAAATATTCTGAACAAGGGAAGGGGGTTGTTCAGCCAGGTTCCTAAAGCCAAGTGATCTTAGGAAATGCTTAGACCGCACTCTTAGACTGACAGGCGGAAGAAAAGAGCCTCATAATTCTACAGACAGATTTCTTCCTAATGTTATCACAGTTTCTTTAATAATTTAAATGACCAAATACCAAGCATCTCTTGTTTCCTTACACTGTAGTGCAGGGCACACACTGAAACATTTCTCCCAAATAATTCTCTACTACTCTGAGAAATTCTCTGGGATACTTTCTCTTTGTTTATATTTTATTTATTTTTAGTGCTGGTAACAACTCTCTAAATTGATTTTCTTACCCACAAGGTATGGTATTTGGTCTGAAAATTTAAGAAACAGACTCAGTGCTTGGCCTAATGGGATTTACAATCTAACTGAAGAAATAAGACATGCATATACCAACATCTGTGGAAGAGTCTGACAAGGGACAAGGTAGAGATAGCACTGGCGGCCTGTGGGTTTCTCCAGTGGTGGGAGCTGGAGTCTGCTTCATCATAAAATAAGGAAAATATTGTACATTTGTTATATCTGTCACTTTTCTATGTGGAAATCTCACAGAAAAGATAACGTTTTAAACAAGTTCTGATGTTTTCCTAGATCAGAGATTGGCAAGTTTTTTTCATAGATATTTATGAGGAAATACTCAGGCGTTGTGGGCTCTGTGGTCTCTGGTGCAACTTTTCAACTCTGTGTGGCTACATAGAATTAGCTGTGGACAATACAGATGAATGAGCTTAGCTGACTTCCAGTAAAACTTTATACAAACAAACTATAGGCCAGATCTGGCCCATGGGCTGTGGTTTAATGCAGTTCTGGCATTAAATTGTAAGGTCTTCTTCAAAGGGGTAATCTATATCTGATTCAATTCTTATCTTCAGTCCATACAATCCTGGCCCAGAAGAGGTACTCCAGGAACATTTGCTAAAATAAATGGAAAGTTGTGGAACTTAGCTGTTTTTGTCAATAATGGTTAACGTCCCACTTGGGTGACTGAAAATCCACAGTAGAGTTTATAGGTGAGTCCACCACCAGGCCTATATCAGTATATAAATTTCATCAGAGAGTTAGTGGTTTATCCAAATATTCTGAACAAGGGAAGGGGGTTGTTCAGCCAGGTTCCTAAAGCCAAGTGATCTTAGGAAATGCTTAGACCGCACTCTTAGACTGACAGGCGGAAGAAAAGAGCCTCATAATTCTACAGACAGATTTCTTCCTAATGTTATCACAGTTTCTTTAATAATTTAAATGACCAAATACCAAGCATCTCTTGTTTCCTTACACTGTAGTGCAGGGCACACACTGAAACATTTCTCCCAAATAATTCTCTACTACTCTGAGAAATTCTCTGGGATACTTTCTCTTTGTTTATATTTTATTTATTTTTAGTGCTGGTAACAACTCTCTAAATTGATTTTCTTACCCACAAGGTATGGTATTTGGTCTGAAAATTTAAGAAACAGACTCAGTGCTTGGCCTAATGGGATTTACAATCTAACTGAAGAAATAAGACATGCATATACCAACATCTGTGGAAGAGTCTGACAAGGGACAAGGTAGAGATAGCACTGGCGGCCTGTGGGTTTCTCCAGTGGTGGGAGCTGGAGTTTTGGAATCAGAGATTAGCAGTGGTACTGATTTGGGCTGGAGCTCGGATACATGGAAAGCCTGCCTGAAAGTGGGTAGGGGGATGGAGTGAAGAAAGGTATGAATTAGGATAAGGCCCCACTTTAGGAAAATAAATTTTCCAAGTGAAAAAGCAACACAAGAGAGTTTCTTCCTCCCAACTCCATTCCCAAGGTGAAGAAGGAGAACCTGAATAAAAATTGATCAACAAAAATTGATTTGTTGAATGGAACCATGTGTGAGGAGATTAAAGAGTAATGAGAGGTCCATGTGATTTATTTCCAAATGGAGCTATCAGAGGAAATAGTCTGGAGAAGCGTAAGATTTTTTTTATAAGTGAAGATACCTCTTTAGAAGAAAGAGGAGATAAAATTTGAAGATCATTGAAGTCAACCCAGACATGCAATCATCCAAAAAAAAAAATATTAAGTATTTTTTGCTTAAGATTTTTAAGTTAGGGAAATATAGAAGCATAGCTTCCTTTAACTGGGAGACCTTAGTTTGTCACATCTTGTATGGTGGGTAGATAATGGGAAAAAGAACCATTCTAGAAGCTCAAAATAGTCAAATGATCAAGCAGACTGATTGGTTTTGATAGCCACATTCAAGTTATGAGTGAAAACACACTGACTGGAGAAGAGAAGGGACAATAAATGGAAGGGGTGGAATTGGCAGAAAGGACTCAGTGCTTGTGACAACCACATTAGACGTAGCCATGGGGGTTTCATCAGCATAAAGAAATTAGAAAACAGAAATTAGAACCCTTGTAGAAAAGCCCTGGAAACAAGAACCCAGCCAAGCTGGAAAAAAAAAAGAAATAGAAATGCCCATGAAATAGCTTGGGATGGATAAATTAATGTGCAAGGAAGACATATATTCAAGAATCTGAAAACTAAGGAATGTATAAAATGGCTTAAGAAGGGAGACAGAACACAGACAAAATAAAAGGCTTAGTACTGAAACCCAGAAAAGGAAGAAATAACATGACTAGATACTTGATTTTCATTATTATATATGATTCCAATTTTATGGAGAAAATATCAGATAGCAACATATATCTTATTTAAAGATTAATTCCACTTTGACAATTTTATAATGGAATTTTAAGTCTGAAGAAAAAAATAAAACAAATAAAATATAGGAAATAATCAAGCAAAGCGGATGGCTTTCTCTATTACACAGAAGATGGCATCATGGAAGCCAGTAGTCTAGTTTAGGGATTTTGCCTGTAATTATGGATCAATGATTTAAACTTCTGCCATTTTTTTTCTTAAAATACAATTATTTTTAAACTTCCTTTGAAAAATCTTGGGTGTTATAAGTACATCAAATGCTGCTAAGTCCACCAGAAGCCAGTCTTCATGACTTCATTAACATATTGTGTTTCAAGTAACATTTTGGGAAAGAATCACACCTACTTTTAAAGCCAAATGTTGTATTTTCTCTTAAAGTTTAGGTATCAGTATCTAAGTGGTTTATCCTAAATTTCCAAAGCGTGTTGGGAATAAACACAGAATCTTTAATAGTGATATTCTTGAAGTTTTAAGGACAAGGCTTACTGAATTTCATTCCAAAGTTCTGCTCAAGAATCCTTAACTTATTGGAAGGAAAGGCATATGGCTTTAATCCAAGACTAATTAAAATATAACTGCGATGGAGGGATCAGCCTCCCCAACTTCAGACTCTACTACAAAGCAACAGTCATCAAGACAGTATGGTACTGGCACAAAAACAGAAATATAGACCAATGGAACAGGATAGAGAACCCAGAGATAAACCCACGCACCTATGGGTACCTTATTTTTGACAATGGAGGAGAAACTATAAAATGGGACAAAGACAGCCTCTTCAACAAGTGGTGCTGGGAAAATTGGACAGCTACATGCAAAAAAATGAAGTTGGAACATTCCCTGACACCATACACAAAGATTAACTCTAAATGGATTAAAGTCCTAAATGTAAGACCAGAAACCCTCAAATACTTAGAGGAGAATACAGGAAAACACTCAAGGACATAAATCAAAGCAAGATCTTCTCTGACCCACCTACTAGAATAGCGGAACTAAAAACAAAAATTAACATGTGGGACCTAAGGAAACTTAAAAGCTTTTGTACAGCAAAAGAAACTACGAAAAAGCTGAACAGACAACCCACAGAATGGGAGAAAATCATAGCAAATGAAACAACAGACAAAGAATTGATCTCCAAAATCTACAAGCAACTCAGACAACTCAGCACCGGAAAAATGAACAACCCAATCAAAAAATGGGAAAAGGACCTAAACAGACACCTCTCCAAAGATGACACACAAATGGCCCAAAAGCACATGAAACAATGCTCAACCTCACTTATAATTAGAGAAATGTAAATCAAAACTACAATGAGATATCACCTCACACCTGTCAGAATGGCCATCATCTACAAATCGACAGACAATAAATGCTGGAGAGGGTGCAGAGAAAAGGGAACACTCCTGCATTGCTGGTGGGAATGTCAATTGATATAGCCTCTATGGAAGACAGTATGGAGATTCCTTAAAAAACTAAAAATAGAAGCACCCTATGACCCAGCAATCTCACTCTTAGGCTTATACCCTGATGAAATCAAATTTGAAAGAAGCACCTGTACCCCACTGTTCATTGCAGCTCTCTATACAATAGCTAGAACATGGAAGGAAC
Source organism: Tragulus kanchil (assembly GCA_022376925.1). Taxonomy (NCBI): domain Eukaryota; kingdom Metazoa; phylum Chordata; class Mammalia; order Artiodactyla; family Tragulidae; genus Tragulus; species Tragulus kanchil. The sequence continues at coordinate 205,269,712 of JAIOJX010000026.1, forward strand.
CTAGATGTCCATCGACGAACGAATGGATTCAGAAGCTCTGGTACATATATACAATGGAATACTACACTGCTGTAAAGAGAAATGCAGAAGAATCAGCCCTAATGAGGTGGCTGGATCTAGAATGTATCATCATAAGTGAAGTCAGTCAGAAAGAGAAGGACAAATACAATATATTAACACACATATATATGGAATCTAGTAGGATGGTGATGATGGCACACGCAGTGAAGTGACAGAAAGACAGACATGGACAGTGGACATATGGTCATCATGGGGAAGGAACAGAGGGTGCGAGGCGTAGAAGAAGTAGCACGAAGGCCTGTACTATCATAAGTGAAGAAAATAGCTCTAGTCATTGCTCTGTGAGAAAAGGGGATCCTTCAGGGGTGCTGTGCGATGGTCGGGAGGGGTGGAAAGGGGGGGATATACATATGACTAATTTGGGAACATACATATCTGTAAATAACAGAACTCTGTAAAAGTTAAAGGTAAAATAAAAGTTAAAAAAAAAAAGATATAACTGCGAAAAAAAATCAAGCACTAGGACAGGTCCAAGTAGTTCTGGACTTTAAGGAAGAGAGGGAAGAGAAGAGGCACTCAGCCTGGACCCTGGAATCTCAGGGAAGTCTTGTTAGTTGAGATGTATCTTGTTGGATGGCTTGTTCAAAGGTCTGATCATCTCACTAAGGAGCAGCAGGAGGCATGAACTATTCACCCTAGCTGCTGCAGTCTCCGTCAAGATGGGTTCCATCTTTGTCCTTTGCCCTTGAAGACAATCACTATGTTCTCTCTACCCTGGGCAACTCACCCTAATGGATGGTTTTCAGTATTGTGGAAAAACTTTTCCTGGGCACTACATCTGTTCCCAAGGTAGATTTAACATTTTTCATTAGTTCTCTCTTTTAAAATTATCTTGGCTTATTTACTGAAGTAAAAATCATAAACGTGCAGAGTCGTTCCGTCATGTCCTTTTTCAGGCAAGAATACTGGAGTGCCTTGCCGTGTCCTCCTCCAGGGGATCCTCCTGACCCAGCAATCGAATTTGCATCTCTGAGTCTCCTGCAATGCAGGCAGATTCTTTACCACTAGTGACACCTGGGAAGACTTACATAGAGTGGTAAAGAACCTGTCTGCCAATGCAAGAGACAAAAGTGATGTGGGTTCAGTCCCTTGGTTCAGAAAATCCCCTGGAGCAATCCCAGTATTTTTGCCTGGGAAATTCCCTGGACAGAGAAGCCTAGCAGGCTACCATATATAGGGTCAAACAGAGTCAGACATGGCTGAAACAACTGAGTGTATATATATGTATATATATACACACATATATATGTAATCTGGGGTTTCCCAGGTTGTTCAGTGGTAAAGATTCCACACACCAAGCAGGAGATGCAGGTACATCCCTGGGTCAGAAGATCCCCTGGAGGAGGGTGTGGCAACCTACCCCAGTATTCTTGCCTGGAAAGTCCTATGGACAGAGGAGCCTGGTGTTGCAAAGAGCTGCACATGACTTAGTGACTAAACAAGAACAACAATACGCAATCTGAAATATGATCTTATTATTCCTGCACATAATTCATAAAATAATAGTTCTAGAGTCCTGCTAAAAGACGGGTGATGTTAATACAAAGTGTTGTAGATGATAAGGGGTGACCTTTGAAAAGTGAGCATTTTCCTAAGCCCTTCTTTACATGGAAACAGAATTTATTCTGCACATGTAGTGTTTGCTACAAGTCTGCAATTTGTAGCATGGATATTCCAGTGACAAAACTCTGAAAGAGACAGAGCATAAATATGATTGATTTTTCCACAAAGGAAAATCCTTAAAAACAATATCATCAGAGTCTAAGGCAATACCAGTATTTCCTGAGTGCACAGAGAGTTATTTTCAGATTAAAAATACAATGCTTCGAGGCTTCCCTGGTGGTCCAGTGGGTAAAGAGTCTGCCTTGCAGTACAAGGGGCACTGATTTGATCCCTGCCCGGGGTAGAGCCCACGTGCCGCGGAGCAGCTGGACCAGTGTGTCTAATTACGAGCCAGTGCTCTGGAGCGCATGCACCCAGAGCCGGAGCTCTGCAATGAGAGAGGCCGCTGCAATGGGAGGACCACACAGGCCAAAGACTTAAAAAAATGGATGAAAAAGCCAATACTTCATTTCCTTGTTGAAACGTCACTCTGAGTAAGCCACGTCACCTGACTCTGGTAGCTTGGAAAATGCTGGGTCAAATGTGGTCAGACTGGGGAGTGTGTTCAGGGTTCAAGTTAAGAGTGAAATTGAAGGCCAACCTACCACATGTCTTAGTGTTTAATTTATATAAAGAATGTACCTCGTAGCTTAGATGGTAAAGAATCTGCTTTCAATAAAGGAGACCCAGGTTTGATACTTGGGTTGGGAGGATTCTCTGGAGAAGAGAATGGCTAACCCACTCTAGTATTCTTAACTGGAGAATTCCATGGACAGAGGAGACTGGTGAGCTACAGTCCATGGAGTCACAAAGTGTTGGACATGACTGAGTGACTAACACTTCAACTTACAATGCAATTGTAAATAAAAGTAAAAAATACGTTTCATTATCTTACCTTGACTCACGTGACTGTCATAATGATAAAGCATAAATCTGTGATTTTCATATGACTGCAAATCAGCAAATTACCAAAGGCAAGGTATTCATTTTTATTGTCCATGTCTGAGTGTCTGTTATGGTCCAGTGATACCTGGATGACTGATAAAATAGGTACAGAAATGTTAAAACAATATGAATTTTTTAATATTTCAAAATGTGCCATAGTCACCATATGCAACTGTTATGAATATCACACTAGTTTACATCTCTGGAATCATGAATTGGAAAGTGAAGAACAGCAAGAAACCCAGTTGCTCAGGACCATGAGAAACAAGACTTTGTGATGGAAGAATGGATATATAGTCATGGCATCTGAGAGGAGGGATTTGATATATTATTTCCTATATTTTCTCTCACCTAAGGACTTCTTCTGTTCAAATACTGCCTCCACTCCAAAGCAGTTTCTCTCTTCAGTGGTTATATGACCCAGATGAAGTCATCTTTTCTAGGACAGAGGGCACAAGGCAGGTGGAAGCATTTCGCTGGAGCCTGAACGAATCTTACTTATCATGTACGTGACTGTAATATGCAGGGCTGATGTGAAGGGCCAAGGGCAGGGGCCCTTTTACTTGCATGTAAAGATAGTACTATACAAAAGTGATTTCTCAAATGTTTTCATAGATGTTGAAAATTCAAAACGGTTTAAGGCATGAACGAAATTCCTCAGAAGGATATTATGGGGTTCCTTGGCAAGCTAGGATGTGGTAAATCTGTGCTCTACACGGTATTATCAAGGTCATTAACATGAAAAATAGAGGTGTGCATTCACTTCTAGCAAAAGAGCTTCAGCAATTTTTTTTCCTTCTAGGGGACATGGTCAAATCTGTTACAGAGGGGCTTCCCCTGGTGGTCCAGTGGGTAAGGACACCGCCTTGCAGTGCAAGGGGCGCGGGTTCAAGCCCTGGCCTGGGAAGATCCCACGTGCCGCGGAGCGGCTGGACTGATGTGTCCAATCACCGAGCCGGAGCTCTGGGGAGCAAAAGCCCAGAGCCGGTGCTCTGCAACAACAGAGGCCACCGCAATGGGAGGCCCACAGGAGCCAAAGAACAAAGACGGATGAAAATAGAGAAATGAAAGACCAATGGAAGTGGCCCGCCTGCTCCCCTCCCTCCCCAACCCGACCTCTGCCCAAAGTAAATAAATAAATAAATCTTTTTAAAAAAAAAAAATCTGTTACAGAGGAAACCAGGTTTGTTGCAGTGTTTTGTTTTCTTACGCGAATCCCTGATCCAATTCAATCTGGCAACTTCTTGATCTTAGCCCCTGCTTTCTTACACTCATGCCACTATGTCTCTGTATCTTTTAACCCCCCCCCCAAAAAAGCCTCTGCCATTACTGGTTTAATTTCAGTTTAATTATAATCATTTTCAAATTCTGATGCATCAAAAGGTTGGTCTTCCCTAAGCGTGCATTCTTTACTCCAGTCTCAGAACACTTTAACACTTTACAGGCTCTGAACAATGACTACCTGTTCTCTGCTGCTAGGTTTCCAGAAACAGGCTTTAGAGAGCTGCCATGTGTTTATCTTTCTTAACACTCCAACAAGAACCCCTCCGTGATTCACAGGCACAGAAAGCCAAAAGCCCTGAATGGTTGTTTATCCTCTCCAGCTGAATGACCCTGCACGTGGCACTCAGCATGGGCAAAAAGAGAACCCGGTTTAGCCTGAACGATCTTACTTATCATGACTGTAATATGAGGCTGATGTGAAGGGCCAAGGGCAGGGCCCTTTACTTGCATGTAAAGCTAGTACTATACAAAAGTGATTTCTCAAATGTTTTCATAGATGTTGAAAATTCAAAACGGTTTAAGGCATGAACGAAATTCCTCAGAAGGATATTATGGGGTTCCTTGGCAAGCTAGGATGTGGTAAATCTGTGCTCTACACGGTATTATCAAGGTCATTAACATGAAAAATAGAGGTGTGCATTCACTTCTAGCAAAAGAGCTTCAGCAATTTTTTTTCCTTCTAGGGGACATGGTCAAATCTGTTACAGAGGGGCTTCCCCTGGTGGTCCAGTGGGTAAGGACACCGCCTTGCAGTGCAAGGGGCGCGGGTTCAAGCCCTGGCCTGGGAAGATCCCACGTGCCGCGGAGCGGCTGGACTGATGTGTCCAATCACCGAGCCGGAGCTCTGGGGAGCAAAAGCCCAGAGCCGGTGCTCTGCAACAACAGAGGCCACCGCAATGGGAGGCCCACAGGAGCCAAAGAACAAAGACGGATGAAAATAGAGAAATGAAAGACCAATGGAAGTGGCCCGCCTGCTCCCCTCCCTCCCCAACCCGACCTCTGCCCAAAGTAAATAAATAAATAAATCTTTTTAAAAAAAAAAAATCTGTTACAGAGGAAACCAGGTTTGTTGCAGTGTTTTGTTTTCTTACGCGAATCCCTGATCCAATTCAATCTGGCAACTTCTTGATCTTAGCCCCTGCTTTCTTACACTCATGCCACTATGTCTCTGTATCTTTTAACCCCCCCCCCAAAAAAGCCTCTGCCATTACTGGTTTAATTTCAGTTTAATTATAATCATTTTCAAATTCTGATGCATCAAAAGGTTGGTCTTCCCTAAGCGTGCATTCTTTACTCCAGTCTCAGAACACTTTAACACTTTACAGGCTCTGAACAATGACTACCTGTTCTCTGCTGCTAGGTTTCCAGAAACAGGCTTTAGAGAGCTGCCATGTGTTTATCTTTCTTAACACTCCAACAAGAACCCCTCCGTGATTCACAGGCACAGAAAGCCAAAAGCCCTGAATGGTTGTTTATCCTCACCAGCTGAATGACCCTGCACGTGGCACTCAGCATGGGCAAAAAAGAGAACCCTGGAGAGGTGCGTCAGGTAGATTTCAGGACAAACAAAAACACCATCTATTCGTGCTTTGCTTTGATCCTTTGGGCCTCCCTGGTGGCTTAGATGATAAACAATGTGGGAGGCCCAGGTTTGATCCCTGGGTCAGGAAGATCCCCTGGAGAAAGGAATGGCTACCCACTCCAGTATTTTTGCCTGCAGAATTACATGGACAAAGACTACAGTCCATGGTTTCACTTCATGGGGTCTCAAAGAGTCAGATACTTTAAGGAAGCTCGGAGTTAACCATGAAGCTCAACCCAGTTTGTCATCTTTGCCCATCCTCATTTGGGGATGAAGGCCAGAGAAACATAAAGACTGTGAGGGGCTTGTCATTTTCAACAGCTTGCAACACACCAATATTCAGTTTTAGAACAGACACTTTGTGGGTTTAGAGTACATGACTGTTGATGGCCTAATTAGATCAACTTGCTATAATAACTAACAATTGTTAATTTCTAATTTTTCAACAGCTAGAGAGAAAGTGAGGCAGTCACTTCTGCACATGTCGAGTTTGAGTTACTTAAAGATTTTCCAATGGAATGTCCAATAGGCAACCTGAAGATAAGAATATAGAAATTTGGAGAAAATTAATGTACAGTCTTTGCAGTTATGGTTATGGAGACTACTGCTCAGGAAAACAGGTGAGAATGGAAATAAGTAATATTATTGGGATAAGTAGGGAAAGACAGCCAACAAAAGGGCCAAAGATGGAACAGTTAGAGGAGAGCAAATCAAGAAGAAACTGGTCTCACAGGTGTCACTTTGTTTAGAGATATCCATTAACTCTGGTCTTACGGAGAGTGTACTGCTCTCATTGCGGAAGTAACTTAATTTTACCTTGTCCTTTCCTCTCAGACATCTGAAGAAGGCTGGAATAGGGTCAGAGATAAATCACAAGGCCTGGTCTGGGTAAGAGTCAGTTAGATACTGAATGGAAATGAAGGAACTCATGGAAACAGATGCATCTCAAAGATTGAATGCAATCAGATCATGTTCACTCTTGTTTATTTTGGTTATGCAATATGCTGCTTATTTCTTTCAAAGCAGTGTGCATAGGAATCCAAAACAAAGTTATAAAGATTATAGCTTTTTACAATTTAAAAAATTATAAATTGTAATCTATGTAGTTAATAGTACTCATAATTCTTAAATGTACTTTTCTGAGTTTGGCAATCTTATGCAATAAATCAAAATTTTCTCCTAGGTGCTAATTCCCTAGTTAGTACACCCAAAAACTTTCCATTACCAAAAAAAAAAGTGTAACTTGAAATTCCTATTGTAATATTGGTATGGTGATTCCTTAATGATCTTTCTTTATAGAATCTTAAAAACTGTAAGGCTCTGAACACCTTAATGCCATAGCACAAAACTTTTAAACATTTTGGGTTGGGTTCAACCAGATTTAGGGGAATACTATTTTCCTAAACTAAACTAAAGGGAAATTAATCTCCTTTGACTGTCAATCAACAACTAAAGTCTTAAGCTTTAATGTATAAGCTGGTCATTGTAGATGGATACAATCCATCATTTTAAAGCCTACAAACATTCAATATTTATTAGTCACCTTAAAACACACATGTAAGGAGAAATAATATTGGAAATAAATGTATTTAAATATGTAAGTTTAAATATTCAGGGGATCTTCACTTCTGTTTTCTTGGGGAATGAAAATTCTGTCAGGTTGTAACGTTTCCATGAGAGAGTGCACATACAGTACTTACCCCAGGGCCTGGCACCAACAGCTACTCAAATGAAAACTATTACTTATTATGACATCATCATTCCAGCATGGTCAATCTCATGATGTTATCATTGTTGTAAACACTGTGAGGTTTTGTTTTTGCTTTCATTTAAAGACAAGTACAATCTAACGACTTGTTTAAAAAGACAAGTCGTATCATTAGTTCATGTAAGTTTAGGAAATGGTAGTTGAAGTTCATCAAACAAAAATCCCCTCCCTCAACAGTACCAGTTTGAGAATGAGTCAAGAAATGTGGAGACTCAGAACTGAAGGAGCGCTCTTTTTAGCTGTTAGGATGACTATTGAGAAGGGTTGCCCCATCTGCTTAGCCTCACCTTGGCCAAACCATCAGGCCCATCCCATTCCCTCCTGGATTAAGAGGGATCTCAGAAAGTGCCAGAGGAAGCCAGCTCTACTTGACAGCTCATTACCCAGACTCATCTAGCTGTCTCTTTCCAGAATGTGAAACAATCTGACATCTTTTCAGCCTAATTATTATTTCTCTTTACTTTTACACTAACCCATACCTCTCTTACCTTCCGTATGCAATAAATCAAAATTTTCTCCTAGGTGCTAATTCCCTAGTTAGTACACCCAAAAACTTTCCATTACCAAAAAAAGTGTAACTTGAAATTCCTATTGTAATATTGGTATGGTGATTCCTTAATGATCTTTCTTTATAGAATCTTAAAAACTGTAAGGCTCTGAACACCTTAATGCCATAGCACAAAACTTTTAAACATTTTGGGTTGGGTTCAACCAGATTTAGGGGAATACTATTTTCCTAAACTAAACTAAAGGGAAATTAATCTCCTTTGACTGTCAATCAACAACTAAAGTCTTAAGCTTTAATGTATAAGCTGGTCATTGTAGATGGATACAATCCATCATTTTAAAGCCTACAAACATTCAATATTTATTAGTCACCTTAAAACACACATGTAAGGAGAAATAATATTGGAAATAAATGTATTTAAATATGTAAGTTTAAATATTCAGGGGATCTTCACTTCTGTTTTCTTGGGGAATGAAAATTCTGTCAGGTTGTAACGTTTCCATGAGAGAGTGCACATACAGTACTTACCCCAGGGCCTGGCACCAACAGCTACTCAAATGAAAACTATTACTTATTATGACATCATCATTCCAGCATGGTCAATCTCATGATGTTATCATTGTTGTAAACACTGTGAGGTTTTGTTTTTGCTTTCATTTAAAGACAAGTACAATCTAACGACTTGTTTAAAAAGACAAGTCGTATCATTAGTTCATGTAAGTTTAGGAAATGGTAGTTGAAGTTCATCAAACAAAAATCCCCTCCCTCAACAGTACCAGTTTGAGAATGAGTCAAGAAATGTGGAGACTCAGAACTGAAGGAGCCTTTTTAGCTGTTAGGATGACTATTGAGAAGGGTTGCCCCATCTGCTTAGCCTCACCTTGGCCAAACCATCAGGCCCATCCCATTCCCTCCTGGATTAAGAGGGATCTCAGAAAGTGCCAGAGGAAGCCAGCTCTACTTGACAGCTCATTACCCAGACTCATCTAGCTGTCTCTTTCCAGAATGTGAAACAATCTGACATCTTTTCAGCCTAATTATTATTTCTCTTTTGGACCTTTTGTACTACTAACTCCATACGCCTCTCTTTATCCTTTCCCTGTTTCATTTCAATTCTAAATGAGATTTTTTCTGATAAAAGTCTGAAAATGCTGAAATGGCTTCAGGGCATGCATTAATTTGGGTCACAAAGATTCTTTGATTATTGCTCTTAACCTCATTTTAATTTTCAGAGTTTTCTTTCCACCTTGAGGTTCTGTCACAAAGTTTGATAAGGGTGGAACAATGCCTAGTGATTTATCCATAACATTTATTGAAAGAGTTTGGGCCATGCTACCTCAGTCTCTTTGTGGGCCTAATGTTTCTAAATGTCCATTAAGTTTGTTGTTCCTCTGTAGTTAAATCGAGACTCTCTTATCTTACCCACTATGTTTTCTTTCTAGACAATCTTATCCTTCCACAGGTTTCAGTTATGATCTATATGCTGATGCCTTTAATATATTTTTTCAGTCTAGTTCTGTATCTAGAACAAAAAGTATACATCTTCAACTATACAGCTGCTCTTGGATAGTCCACAGATACCCACACTTCATCATTTTCCCCTCAAAGCCCAATTAAGTTCAGGATATATTTCTTGAAAGTCCACAGCACAAAAGACACTGGTGTCTTAACATGCCAGGTCCTGGGATAAGTACTGTAGTTTACATGGGTCTTCTCATTAAATTCTTACAACCTTAAATGTAACCTTTTCTTCCATGATTCTTTGCAGTTTTCATCAATCATGTAGATAAGCAAAGTTGATTTTAAGTAACATGGCAATAGTAATCAGTGGCACCTAAATGTCAAGGTTTAGGAAATGGTAGTTGAAGTTCATCAAACAAAAATCCCCTCCCTCAACAGTACCAGTTTGAGAATGAGTCAAGAAATGTGGAGACTCAGAACTGAAGGAGCGCTCTTTTTAGCTGTTAGGATGACTATTGAGAAGGGTTGCCCCATCTGCTTAGCCTCACCTTGGCCAAACCATCAGGCCCATCCCATTCCCTCCTGGATTAAGAGGGATCTCAGAAAGTGCCAGAGGAAGCCAGCTCTACTTGACAGCTCATTACCCAGACTCATCTAGCTGTCTCTTTCCAGAATGTGAAACAATCTGACATCTTTTCAGCCTAATTATTATTTCTCTTTTGGACCTTTTGTACTACTAACTCCATACGCCTCTCTTTATCCTTTCCCTGTTTCATTTCAATTCTAAATGAGATTTTTTTTCTGATAAAAGTCTGAAAATGCTGAAATGGCTTCAGGGCATGCATTAATTTGGGTCACAAAGATTCTTTGATTATTGCTCTTAACCTCATTTTAATTTTCAGAGTTTTCTTTCCACCTTGAGGTTCTGTCACAAAGTTTGATAAGGGTGGAACAATGCCTAGTGATTTATCCATAACATTTATTGAAAGAGTTTGGGCCATGCTACCTCAGTCTCTTTGTGGGCCTAATGTTTCTAAATGTCCATTAAGTTTGTTGTTCCTCTGTAGTTAAATCGAGACTCTCTTATCTTACCCACTATGTTTTCTTTCTAGACAATCTTATCCTTCCACAGGTTTCAGTTATGATCTATATGCTGATGCCTTTAATATATTTTTTCAGTCTAGTTCTGTATCTAGAACAAAAAGTATACATCTTCAACTATACAGCTGCTCTTGGATAGTCCACAGATACCCACACTTCATCATTTTCCCCTCAAAGCCCAATTAAGTTCAGGATATATTTCTTGAAAGTCCACAGCACAAAAGACACTGGTGTCTTAACATGCCAGGTCCTGGGATAAGTACTGTAGTTTACATGGGTCTTCTCATTAAATTCTTACAACCTTAAATGTAACCTTTTCTTCCATGATTCTTTGCAGTTTTCATCAATCATGTAGATAAGCAAAGTTGATTTTAAGTAACATGGCAATAGTAATCAGTGGCACCTAGAAAAATGCCTGTCAATAAGGTTAAGGCAAATGTTCTCAGAATAGCTAGTATATTAACTCAAAAGCAAATGAAAGAAAGGTAAAGAATACAAAACCACATTAAAAGATACCTTAAGGCATCACTTCTCAAAGTGTGGCTCCTTGACCCTAAGCTTCTGAAAACCCTTGCAGGAACTTGCAATATAAAAATTATTTTCATTATAATATTATTATTATTTGCTGTTTACATGATGTTGACATAGTCATAGTGTGAAAGCAACAGGGTGAACATTTCTTGTGCTTTTGAGCGTGACTCCAAGGCCACGGCCTCAAACGCTACAAATGGTGATTTTATCTTCACTGCTATGCAGTTGTGGTTTTTTAAAAATTCAGTTTTTGGTGAAATAATGAAAAGTATAAATGCTATTAAATGCAACCTTTAAGACAATCATCATATTTAAACACTTCTGCTAAAATGCTAAAATATGATGCTTGTCTTGAGGAAAAGCACTTTGTGATCTTTCCAAGTTAGAGCTGAACAAACTGGTTTTCTTCACAGAAACTGATTTTCGTTTAAAAAATGACTTGAAAAAAAAATGACTTGACAAACTATAGTTATTCAGACTTGGGTATTTGTCAGACATTGTCTGAAAAATGAATTGAAGCTATCCTGTTATCTTGGAGAAAACAGCTGACAGTTTTTGAAAGCAATTAGAGTGACAGTGAAAATTAGGATTTTGGTAAACTTAAATCTCTCACTTTGAGTTTGACAGCTTCCCAACATGTTAAGACTTCTGATGAGCCGGGTGGTGATATGAACAAATGTGACACACACACACATATATATACATACACACACAAAGGTGTTTAAAATATTGCAATATATCATCTATATATATAAATAAAATTATAAAATATGTCAATATGAGTAATATCTGCAAAACTTAGTGAACTAATGAAATGTTCCAAGGGATACATGTACAATTCAGCAAAATAAAGGTACAATCAAAATACAGAACAGAGCAGTGGATGTCAGAGTATGAAACCTGTTGATAGGCTTTAAGTTCTACACTGCAACCAACTTTTAAGAAATTACCACTTTTTGACTTCTGATTTAGTGTCAGAGAATAGTCACAACTATCTGCAGAGGCTATTAAAATACTTCACTTTTTCCAACTATATATTTGTGTGAGGAGAGATTTTCTGCATAAACTCTAACCAAAGCAAAGCATCACAGGGGATAAAGATACAAATATGAGTATCCAGCTTCCTTTTATTGATTTAGACCCTAAGGAGACTTGAAAAAATGTAAAAATATCATTGTTCTTACTGATTTTTTAATTTGATTCAGTTTTAGTTTTCCATTAAAGATATGTTACTAATAAGGATGTAATGAACTTCTGATTGTTATTTTAACTGAATCAATCAATAAGCAATTTTGTCATTGTTCAGTTTTAATGTCTAATGTTAATACAAATAATAGCAATAGACATAGTGCACACAAGCAAAAGCTCTTTAGGACTCTCAATAACTTTTAAGATTAGAAAGGGATATTGAGGCCCCAAATGAAAGAACCACTACCTTTCGACTGGAGAAGGAAATAGCAACTCACTCCAGTATTCTTTTTTTTTTTTTTCTTTTTTGGGGCGGGTTGGGGAAGGAGGGGGTGGGCGGGCCACTTCTATTGGTCTTTCATTTCTCTGTTTTCATCCGTCTTTGTTCTTTGGCTCCTGCGGGCCTCCATTGCGGTGGCGCCTGTTGTCGCAGAGCGCCAGCTCTGGGCGCATGTGCTCCAGAGCTCCGGCTTGGCGATTGGACACATCAGTCCAGCCACTCCGCGGCACGTGGGATCTTCCCAGGCCAGGGATCGAACCGGCGCCCCTTGCACTGCAAGGCGGTGTCCTTATCCACTGGACCACCAAGGGAAGCCCTCACTCCAGTATTCTTACCTGGGAAATCCCATGGACAGTGAAGCCTTTCCAGTTACAGTCCATAGAATTAGTTGCAAAAGAATTAGTCACAACTGAACAACTAAACAACACCCTTTATACAGTTAACTCAGGGTGGCTGATGAACGTAGCTGGCAACAAGCAGTGGTGTGGCTCAATCTGAACAATTGGAACCAATTTGAACAAAATGAAGGTAGATGCCTGAGGAGTACTCTTCAGAAATCAAGGCCAGGGCTCACAATTTTGCAAAGTCAGTACAGAATGCCTGATTCTCTCATCCTGCCTGTAATATCCCTTTGATCCCCTCAGGTGACAAAAGAGGATAGGTATGGTACCACTTTCAAGCACACATACCACAAATACATAAACAACCTTCCATGTCTTTTAGGGAAGTCAAAGGATATGCCAGAACTCTTGGCTCTGTTTACACGGGGAGAAGTCTGGTTCTCTCTTGCTGGTAAAAGAATTGTGATTTTGCCAATGCTACCTGGAAGGTGGGGGAGTGGAAATGCCATGTGAAATAATATCACAAGTTTTCACTTCAAAGTTGCAGGAGTGGGAAACTGGGAGAAACACAAATGGAGGCAGCCATCCGAGGTGGTAATGTTTCAGAGCACAGAGAAACAAAACATACTCTCAATGCAGGGATGCCATGCAGTGATCTGCATCATTAGATTATAACCGTCTGGATTACATTTTTAAATAGGCCACTTACTACAGTTACCAGAATGAGTGAAGGCAATCCCTTTGTTTGTATGCTATTTATATTATGTTTAGATGTACTATTTCTTGGAGAAATTTTCAACAGTGATAGCCATCTCTCAAACCCAGTGACTACTTCAGTTTCATATATTAAACCTCGGTCACAATGTTCAAGTGAATCTGCCATAAACTGAAGAAAATAATTCAAGTTCACTCAAGATCAAGTCAAGATGTATTCTATTTAGCCATCTTGTTTTTCAGTTCATGCATATTAACAGGTATGACGTGAGTGTGAATTTACTGAAGCACAAGTCAAAACCTGGCATTTGTGTTGTAATGGTGTGGACTAATAGACTCGCTAAAACTTGTATGGACAGAAACTGATACTTCTTTCTTTCTAAGCACATCAAGTAGTACTGGACATTTTGTTTTGATGTATCTCCTTTCAACCTTTTGCAAAGATATTCCTAGATTATGAATACTTCTGCAAAAGAATTAGTCACAACTGAACAACTAAACAACACCCTTTATACAGTTAACTCAGGGTGGCTGATGAACGTAGCTGGCAACAAGCAGTGGTGTGGCTCAATCTGAACAATTGGAACCAATTTGAACAAAATGAAGGTAGATGCCTGAGGAGTACTCTTCAGAAATCAAGGCCAGGGCTCACAATTTTGCAAAGTCAGTACAGAATGCCTGATTCTCTCATCCTGCCTGTAATATCCCTTTGATCCCCTCAGGTGACAAAAGAGGATAGGTATGGTACCACTTTCAAGCACACATACCACAAATACATAAACAACCTTCCATGTCTTTTAGGGAAGTCAAAGGATATGCCAGAACTCTTGGCTCTGTTTACACGGGGAGAAGTCTGGTTCTCTCTTGCTGGTAAAAGAATTGTGATTTTGCCAATGCTACCTGGAAGGTGGGGGAGTGGAAATGCCATGTGAAATAATATCACAAGTTTTCACTTCAAAGTTGCAGGAGTGGGAAACTGGGAGAAACACAAATGGAGGCAGCCATCCGAGGTGGTAATGTTTCAGAGCACAGAGAAACAAAACATACTCTCAATGCAGGGATGCCATGCAGTGATCTGCATCATTAGATTATAACCGTCTGGATTACATTTTTAAATAGGCCACTTACTACAGTTACCAGAATGAGTGAAGGCAATCCCTTTGTTTGTATGCTATTTATATTATGTTTAGATGTACTATTTCTTGGAGAAATTTTCAACAGTGATAGCCATCTCTCAAACCCAGTGACTACTTCAGTTTCATATATTAAACCTCGGTCACAATGTTCAAGTGAATCTGCCATAAACTGAAGAAAATAATTCAAGTTCACTCAAGATCAAGTCAAGATGTATTCTATTTAGCCATCTTGTTTTTCAGTTCATGCATATTAACAGGTATGACGTGAGTGTGAATTTACTGAAGCACAAGTCAAAACCTGGCATTTGTGTTGTAATGGTGTGGACTAATAGACTCGCTAAAACTTGTATGGACAGAAACTGATACTTCTTTCTTTCTAAGCACATCAAGTAGTACTGGACATTTTGTTTTGATGTATCTCCTTTCAACCTTTTGCAAAGATATTCCTAGATTATGAATAATTCTGCTTCCCTTGAAAGTGAGTGAAAAGTAGGACTGTTTTCTTCAGAATAAGGGTAGGTAGTTATTGTAATAACCAAGAAACATGAGATAGAAAAAAAATATGATCAGATCATTTATCTGGTCATCTCCTGTTTTGTACCCACATCACTATAACAGCAGCCTTAGCAGCATATTCTCACCTGACTGTTAGCTTTCCCACAGGCCTTACTCTTTACAAGTACTTCTGTTTTGCTTTAGATTATTTTTGCTTAGGATTTTAGTGGACTTCCCTTGTGGCTCAGACGGTTAAGAATCCACCTGCAATGGTGGAGACCTGGGATTTATCCTTGGGTTGGGCCAGCTACCAACTCCAGTATTCTTGCCTGGAGAATTTGATAGCTTGCCCATGGGGTCTCAGAGTCAGATACAATGGAGTGACTTTAACATTTTGTTTTTGGTTTAAATACTCCCCTTCCATGTCTACTTTCTGTAGGTCCTAGGTTCCAAGGCTGTTTTGGATATTGGATCATAAGCAGAATATTGCATTTTACAATATAAGGAAACACATTTCTTATTGTTTTACAGCATAATTAAGAACAAAGAAACAAATTTCTAGATCATTTAAATATTTATACTTTCAAAGGTATTAGGTTCCCCTAGATAAAGCATTCACTTTTATTCATATTAATTTTTGAAATAGAGACTAAAATATCTCAAAAAGCTTTCCAAGAATGTTATCTTTTACACTCCACTTAAGCATTCATTGCCAGCAACAAAGCTCACAATGTATACTGTGTAAAAATAGGCTCTGAATGAATGAGATGTATGCATTAGAGCAATTTTATATTATTTAGCCTACATTTGTGTTTTTATCTTTTCTTGCTTTAACTCACTTGCCTGGATCAAAACATGAAAATGTAAAAAGATAGCATAGTGTTTGAATTGGTCAACTGTTGTAATATTGTTCGAATGATAAGTAGCATTTACTTACCTTCTATTTCTGGTTTGACTCTCCCCTGGTAATACTGGACATTAGCAAGACTTCCTTCGTTTCTTCACAAAAGCCTTCTCTACTCTCCTGTTTTTATCAGAACATGTCAATTAGTCTCCTGAAGTTCTAAGACACTGTTGTATCCACTAGCAAAAATCTTCCGCACATTACCAATGCTTCCCTTTTCCTCAGCAGAATAATCCAAGACATGGAAGATGTGGCCGTATGATCCATGGCAACACAGGAGCTTTTGGCTTCAGTGTCTTGAGAAATTCTGATATGAAGAAATGTTTCAAAGAAATTATATTGGTTTCTGGAAGGGACCCAGTTCTAGTGTTTACAAGGCATTAAAATGTTTCCTATCAGTTGCTGTCAATTATTAAGCATCCCCCACATTCAATCCAGGTTTTTGGTTGGACTCTATGATGAAAAATACGAATAAAATACAGTCACTTATCTCAAGATGCTCATTGTCTAGTAAACAGAGACACACTGATGACACGATTCAGTATAGGTTGTGAATATCACACATTCACTCATACACACTGAGACCTGCCAAGCCAGGCACTGTGATCATGATAGCAGACAGGAACTCAGAGGAAAGGCTCTTGGCCCAAGAGGGTTTAGAGATAACTCCTGGAAGAAATAACATTTTTGATGCTATATACAGAAGATAGGGCAAGGGCATTATGGGTAAGTAAAGGGCACAGTCAAAAGAAGAATAGTGAAATACCATGGACAATGCAGAAATCTAATTTCGATCTGAAACTGAAGTAGTTATTGGGTTTGAGAGATTGCTATTGCTGTTGAAAATTTCACCAAGTAATAGTACATCTAAGTGCAGAAATGCTTTTTCTAGAATATTAAATACTAGCGTTAGAGAAATGATGGCTTTGAAGTTCTGTGAAGGAGCAAGAGTTAAGTTGGAAATTATCAAGAAGTATTCACCTTCTCAAGAGTCCCTTGAAAGAAGAGGGGAAGAACTGAAGGCATACTTTCAGCAAAGCACTGCAAATTTATTACACTAACATAATTGCTGTATAAAATTTGGATAAGAACTTCCTATCATGTGGTACAGACAGAAAAAGGAAGTTAGATTTATACCATGGAAATAAACAGGAGGCTAGCTTGACTGAAGACACACATACAAACATACACACACACACACACATAGCAATTTATTTATGTTAGCTGAAAAATATGTACTCAGTAAACAACATATCTAGAGCAACTACCCAAGTCATGATTACCCTGTAATTGAGTGAAAAAACAATTTAACCAACTTAAAGTAGATCTCTGCTCACTTTAGTTCCATATCCACTCCCTAGCTTCTACATCTAAGACCAGAAATGCTTCTGTAGGGACATGAGGGAGAAGATAAATAGATCTTTATATCACCCAGTTTTGCCTGTCCCTTTCTATCTGTCCTTCAAGGGACTGACTGGAGAAAAGTCTGTTCTGTGATGTGAACTGCATACCAACTATTCACTGTTGACCACATCCGCTGGGCAAGACTCGCCGATCCCAAGGAATGTACAAACTCAGGTTCCAAAACACAGGCTGACTGATCATTCTGGCTGTCTAAATTGGGATCTAATTAAATGTTTTAACTGGAAGTCTCTCCTCACTGCAGCAGAACAGAGTCATTTTGAAGCAAACATTTCAATGAAACACTTCTTTGGGAGAATCCAGTTCAATTACAAGAAAGAACTGCTTCTGGTTGGCAGCACAATCTATTCCTGCTTGATCTCTCCTCCCCTCCCCAATGCATATACACAGGCTAAATGCTGAGCTTATCCTAAGAACTATAACTGCACAGAAAAGATGCCATTGTATCTCACAGAGGTCCAAGTCATCTGACACAGTTTGTTCTTACCTAGGATTTCAATCCAATCCACTGGGGCTGGAAATAGATACACATCATTTGCATAAAGGAGCTTTTAGAACAGCACTTAAACATGTTGGGGATTGTTTAAATGTAGTGAAAGTGGGAGGTGAAGTTATTCATTTCATTTCCATTAGTAATTAGATGCTGATTGAAGTATTTCTCCTGCTTAGCAATCCCTGACAGAACTTCAGTGTTCCAAGGCAGCAGAACTCTAATAATTTTTGCTGTATAAAATTTGGATAAGAACTTCCTATCATGTGGTACAGACAGAAAAAGGAAGTTAGATTTATACCATGGAAATAAACAGGAGGCTAGCTTGACTGAAGACACACATACAAACATACACACACACACACACATAGCAATTTATTTATGTTAGCTGAAAAATATGTACTCAGTAAACAACATATCTAGAGCAACTACCCAAGTCATGATTACCCTGTAATTGAGTGAAAAAACAATTTAACCAACTTAAAGTAGATCTCTGCTCACTTTAGTTCCATATCCACTCCCTAGCTTCTACATCTAAGACCAGAAATGCTTCTGTAGGGACATGAGGGAGAAGATAAATAGATCTTTATATCACCCAGTTTTGCCTGTCCCTTTCTATCTGTCCTTCAAGGGACTGACTGGAGAAAAGTCTGTTCTGTGATGTGAACTGCATACCAACTATTCACTGTTGACCACATCCGCTGGGCAAGACTCGCCGATCCCAAGGAATGTACAAACTCAGGTTCCAAAACACAGGCTGACTGATCATTCTGGCTGTCTAAATTGGGATCTAATTAAATGTTTTAACTGGAAGTCTCTCCTCACTGCAGCAGAACAGAGTCATTTTGAAGCAAACATTTCAATGAAACACTTCTTTGGGAGAATCCAGTTCAATTACAAGAAAGAACTGCTTCTGGTTGGCAGCACAATCTATTCCTGCTTGATCTCTCCTCCCCTCCCCAATGCATATACACAGGCTAAATGCTGAGCTTATCCTAAGAACTATAACTGCACAGAAAAGATGCCATTGTATCTCACAGAGGTCCAAGTCATCTGACACAGTTTGTTCTTACCTAGGATTTCAATCCAATCCACTGGGGCTGGAAATAGATACACATCATTTGCATAAAGGAGCTTTTAGAACAGCACTTAAACATGTTGGGGATTGTTTAAATGTAGTGAAAGTGGGAGGTGAAGTTATTCATTTCATTTCCATTAGTAATTAGATGCTGATTGAAGTATTTCTCCTGCTTAGCAATCCCTGACAGAACTTCAGTGTTCCAAGGCAGCAGAACTCTAATTCTCCTTGGATGAGGAGTCTCTATGAACTTACAGACCAAGCCTCTTTAGAGGGGCAGCTAGAATTAGATTAACCTAATTGGATCAAAGGGCTTCTCCGGTGTTGCTAGTGGTAAAGGTCCCATCTGCCAAGGCAGGAGACTTAAGAAATGCAGGTTTGCTTCCTGGGTCAGGAAGGTATGCTGGAGAAGGAAATGGCAACCCACTCCAGTACTCAGGTCTGGAGAATTCCATGGACAGAGGAGCTTGGCAGGCTACAGTCTAAAGGGTCACAAAGAGTTGGACATAACTGAAGTGATTTAGCACATGTAGATCAAGAATAGAGTTCAAACAGAAACCCTGTAGGCCAGGAAGAGGAAGTCGCTAAGTCTCCTAAGTGAGAGGGTTCCTCATAGAAAAGTACTTTAGAAAATAAGGAGCCTTTAATATCATAAAGTCTCATATGTACTACTGGACATCATCACTCAGTTGTTCTGGATGTAAAAATTAGTGTCAAACACGAAAACAACTCGAACAAATGCACAAAGAAAACTTCAAGTTAGGAGTCCAGTCTCAAAATGGAGGTAAAACCGCCACCCGGTGGTCCTCAGCCCAACTCTGGCCATCAACACCACTGCAGTGGGGAGGAGGGTCACCATCCAAGGGAACCAGAGCAGTTGAGAAAGCTGTTTATTGGTGGTCCAAGCTGTGAAACTACAGACGATAGCTTAAGAGAACATTCTGAGAAATGGGACACCCTTACAGATTGTGGGGCGATTAGAGACCCCCAAACAAAATGTTCCAGGGGCTTTGGTTTTGTGACTTACTCATGTGTTGAAGAAGTGGATGCAGCAATGTGTGCTTGCCCACACAAGGCTGATGGGTGTGCAGTGGAACCAAAGAGAGCTGCTTCTAGAGAGGATTCTATAAAGCCTGGTGCCCGTCTAATAGTGAAGAAAATTTTTGTTGGTGTATTAAAGAAGATACAGAAGAATAAAATTTGAGAGACTATTTTGAAAAGTATGGCAAGATTGAAACCAAATTTTCTAAAAAGAGGATTCTTTTTTGAAAGCCTGTTCAGAAGTATTTCTCCTGCTTAGCAATCCCTGACAGAACTTCAGTGTTCCAAGGCAGCAGAACTCTAATTCTCCTTGGATGAGGAGTCTCTATGAACTTACAGACCAAGCCTCTTTAGAGGGGCAGCTAGAATTAGATTAACCTAATTGGATCAAAGGGCTTCTCCGGTGTTGCTAGTGGTAAAGGTCCCATCTGCCAAGGCAGGAGACTTAAGAAATGCAGGTTTGCTTCCTGGGTCAGGAAGGTATGCTGGAGAAGGAAATGGCAACCCACTCCAGTACTCAGGTCTGGAGAATTCCATGGACAGAGGAGCTTGGCAGGCTACAGTCTAAAGGGTCACAAAGAGTTGGACATAACTGAAGTGATTTAGCACATGTAGATCAAGAATAGAGTTCAAACAGAAACCCTGTAGGCCAGGAAGAGGAAGTCGCTAAGTCTCCTAAGTGAGAGGGTTCCTCATAGAAAAGTACTTTAGAAAATAAGGAGCCTTTAATATCATAAAGTCTCATATGTACTACTGGACATCATCACTCAGTTGTTCTGGATGTAAAAATTAGTGTCAAACACGAAAACAACTCGAACAAATGCACAAAGAAAACTTCAAGTTAGGAGTCCAGTCTCAAAATGGAGGTAAAACCGCCACCCGGTGGTCCTCAGCCCAACTCTGGCCATCAACACCACTGCAGTGGGGAGGAGGGTCACCATCCAAGGGAACCAGAGCAGTTGAGAAAGCTGTTTATTGGTGGTCCAAGCTGTGAAACTACAGACGATAGCTTAAGAGAACATTCTGAGAAATGGGACACCCTTACAGATTGTGGGGCGATTAGAGACCCCCAAACAAAATGTTCCAGGGGCTTTGGTTTTGTGACTTACTCATGTGTTGAAGAAGTGGATGCAGCAATGTGTGCTTGCCCACACAAGGCTGATGGGTGTGCAGTGGAACCAAAGAGAGCTGCTTCTAGAGAGGATTCTATAAAGCCTGGTGCCCGTCTAATAGTGAAGAAAATTTTTGTTGGTGTATTAAAGAAGATACAGAAGAATAAAATTTGAGAGACTATTTTGAAAAGTATGGCAAGATTGAAACCATAGAAGTTATGGAAGATAGGCAGAGTGGAAAGAAGAGAGGATTTGCTTTTGTAACTTTTGATGATCATGATACAGTTGATAAAAGTCTTGTTCAGAAATACCACACTATCGATGGGCATGATTGTGCAGTGAAAAAGACCCTTTCTAAACAAGAGATGCAATCTGCTGGATCACGGAGAGGTCATGGAGGTGGATCTGGCAACTTTATAGGTCGCAGAAGAAAACTATGGAGGTGGTGGGGGTAACTTTGGTCGTGGTGGAAACTTTGGTGGAAGAAGAGGCCATGGTGGTGGAGGTGGTGGCAGCAGAGGTAGTTATGGAGGAGGTAATGGTGGATATAATGGATTTGGAGGTGATGATGGCAACTGTGGTGGTGGTCCTGGTTATAGTAGTAGAGGAGGCTATGGTGGTGGTGGACCAGGATATGAAAACCAAGGTGGTGGATATGGTGGCAGTGGTGGAGGATACGATGGTCACCATGAAAGAGGACATTTTGGAAGTGACTATGTTGGTGGTGGAAATTACAGTGGACAACAGCAATCAAATTATGGACCCATGAAGCAGCGCAGTTTTGGTGGAAGAAGCTCAGGCAGTCCCTGTGGTGGTGGTTATGGATCTGGTGGTGGAAGTGGTGGATATGGTAGCAGAAGATTCTAAAAACTCAGAAGAAAAGGGTTACAGTTCTTAGCAGGAGAGCGAGCAAGGAGTTGTCAGGAAAGCTGCAGGTTAGTTTGAGACAGTCATCCCAAACGCGTTAGAGGAACTGTAAAAATCTGCCACAGAAGGAACAATGATCCATAGTCAGAAAAGTTACTGCAGCTTAAACAGGAAACCCTTCTTGTTCAGGACTCTCATAGCCAGTTTGCAAAAGTGCAGCTACTGATTAATGCAATGGAGTGTCAATCAGATGTACATTCTTGAGGTCTTTTATCTGTTGTAGCTTTTTCTTTTCATTAAATCAGGTATATTGTCCTGTAAATTATGGTAGTGGTATCAGGAATAAAAAATTAAGGAATTTTTAACTTTTCAAAAAAAAAAACAAAAAAAACTAACTTCAAGTTGCTCAGTAGCTGCTCTTGTACAAGAATTATCTAGAGTGGAGGCTGCCATTAACACTGAGTGACTTGAATACTTAATATGAGTCAGAAAATATGCACAGTGATAGGGGCTTCCCCTGGTGGTCCAGTGGGTAAGGACACCGCCTTGCAGTGCAAGGGGCGCCGGTTCGAGCCCTGGCCTGGGAAAGATCCCATGTGCCGCGGAGCGGCTGGACTGATGTGTCCAATCACCGAGCCGGAGCTCTGGAGCGCATGCGCCCAGAGCCGGTGCTCTGCAACGACAGACCACCGCGATGGGAGGCCCATAGCAGCCAAAGAACGAAGATGAATGAAAATAGAGAAATGAAAGACCAATAGAAGTGCCCTGCCAACTCCCCTCCCTACCCAACCCGACCCCCGCCCAAAGTAAATAAATAAATAAATCTTTAAAAAAAAAAAAAGAAAATATGCACTGTGATAGTGTACATATATGAAAAAGATGCATGAAATACAGCAGACACATGAAAGGCTTATTGATATAGTCAGGTAAGTTTCATGACAGAGACAGTACAGCATGGCATAAAAGCCATCCTAAGAATATGGGCTTCAGAAAACCAAGAAAAAAATCAGACAATAGAAATAGATAGTCCAGATAATACCAGTTTATATGAAAATGTAAAGGCCAAGAATAGCCAGAAAAAATGTTGCAGTATTCATCAGATATTACGGCATGTTATGAAGCAACAGTAATAAAGTGTAATGATAGATATGAGCAATGAACTAGAACAGAGGGTCCAGGAATAAAGACAGACATATAGTCTCTATGCTTTTGATAAAGATGGCACTGCCAAGCAGAGGGCAATGTACCATCTCTCAGTGAACAATGCTGGGTCATTTGGGTATGCATATGGAAAAAGAAAATAAAATTTAACTCCTACCTCACATCACACATGAAAATCAACTTTAGGTACAATTTTAGATAGAGCTAAATATGAAAGGTAAAACAATAACATTTCCAGAAGAAAACATAAAAAAGTATCTTCATCATTTTCAACAAAGATTTCTTAAATAGGATCATAAAGCACTAGTCTTAAAGGATACAAGTTGCTTAGTTTTTTAGCTCAGTAGCTGCTCTTGTACAAGAATTATCTAGAGTGGAGGCTGCCATTAACACTGAGTGACTTGAATACTTAATATGAGTCAGAAAATATGCACAGTGATAGGGGCTTCCCCTGGTGGTCCAGTGGGTAAGGACACCGCCTTGCAGTGCAAGGGGCGCCGGTTCGAGCCCTGGCCTGGGAAAGATCCCATGTGCCGCGGAGCGGCTGGACTGATGTGTCCAATCACCGAGCCGGAGCTCTGGAGCGCATGCGCCCAGAGCCGGTGCTCTGCAACGACAGACCACCGCGATGGGAGGCCCATAGCAGCCAAAGAACGAAGATGAATGAAAATAGAGAAATGAAAGACCAATAGAAGTGCCCTGCCAACTCCCCTCCCTACCCAACCCGACCCCCGCCCAAAGTAAATAAATAAATAAATCTTTAAAAAAAAAAAAAGAAAATATGCACTGTGATAGTGTACATATATGAAAAAGATGCATGAAATACAGCAGACACATGAAAGGCTTATTGATATAGTCAGGTAAGTTTCATGACAGAGACAGTACAGCATGGCATAAAAGCCATCCTAAGAATATGGGCTTCAGAAAACCAAGAAAAAAATCAGACAATAGAAATAGATAGTCCAGATAATACCAGTTTATATGAAAATGTAAAGGCCAAGAATAGCCAGAAAAAATGTTGCAGTATTCATCAGATATTACGGCATGTTATGAAGCAACAGTAATAAAGTGTAATGATAGATATGAGCAATGAACTAGAACAGAGGGTCCAGGAATAAAGACAGACATATAGTCTCTATGCTTTTGATAAAGATGGCACTGCCAAGCAGAGGGCAATGTACCATCTCTCAGTGAACAATGCTGGGTCATTTGGGTATGCATATGGAAAAAGAAAATAAAATTTAACTCCTACCTCACATCACACATGAAAATCAACTTTAGGTACAATTTTAGATAGAGCTAAATATGAAAGGTAAAACAATAACATTTCCAGAAGAAAACATAAAAAAGTATCTTCATCATTTTCAACAAAGATTTCTTAAATAGGATCATAAAGCACTAGTCTTAAAACAGTTGATAAACTGAATTACATTAAAATTAGAAGTTTCTGTTCTTCAAAAGAATATGAAGAGAGTGCAAAGGTAAATATATGTATATCTGCATCTATATCAACGTCTGTCTAGCTATATATCCCACAAAAAAGTTAATATTGGAATATATAAAAAACTCTTACAAATCATAAAAAAGCAGTGAGTCTACTTTATTACATGAATAGGTACATTACAAAAATGGATATCTGATTACTCAAGAAACACAAAACATATGAATAATTGCTTGCCTCTTCAATCATCAGTGAAATGCAAAAGCACAGTAAGAGCATTGGACAGTCACTTAACTAGGCAAACTTAAAAAGACGGACAATATAAAATGTAGACAAAGTTACAGAACTGATTCTCAAACACTGATAGCAGGAATGTAAACTGGTGAGATCACTTTGAAGGACTCATGGTATTAACAGTAGCCAACAAAACTGGATGGAATATACTCTGTGACCTAAAGACTTTACCACTAGTTATCCATTTTCTCAACAGAAATGCATAACATCATCCCCCGAAATAAAGGTTCAGAGCATCATTACTTGCAACAATCACAGATAGAAACTGTTCAGAATGCTCACTAACAGTAGAATGGTTAAGTATGTTGAGATCCATTCACATAATGAAATTCTTTCCCAGTAGTCATGTATGAATGTGAGAGTTGGACCATAAAGCCTGAGCATTGAAGAACTGACACTTTTGAATTATGGTGCTGGAGAAGGCTCCTAAAAGTACCTTGGACAGCAAGGAGATCAAACCAGTAAATCCTAAAGAAATCCAGCCCCTGAATATCCATGGGAAGGACAGATGCTAAAGCTTAAGCTCTGATACTTTGGCCACCGGATGTGAACAGCCAACTCATTGGAAGACCCTGATGGTGGAAAAGACTGAGGGCAGGAGGAGAAAGGGGTGACAGAGGATGAGATGGTTGGATGGCATCACCAACTTAATGGACATGAGTTTGAGAAAACTCTCAGAGATAGTGAAGGACAAGGAAACCTGGCATGCTGAAGTTCATGGGGTTGTAAAGACTTGGACATGACTTAGTGACTGAACAATAATGAACAACAAATGAAGTACTACACAGTAGTAAGAATGCTTATTTCATAACTACATGCAAACTTAAACAAAAAGAATTTCATAAACAAAAAGAATATTCCACATGATGTCATTTTCACAAAATAAAGTAATAAAAAATTGCTATCGATCAGGATAGTTAATTACCCTTTTGGGGTAAGTAGTGACTAGAAGGTGGCAAAAAGTGGTGCTCTTATGGGTGCTGATGATATTCTGCTTTTTATCCTAGTAGGGGGTATGTAGACCTATTCAGTTGATGAAAATTACTTTTCTGTACACAAGTGCACCATTCTTTATATTCTGTATATTTGATTCAATATAAAGGCTAAAACAAACCTAGAAGAGTCTGGAAGGTAAAGTAAATGAGAGAATCAAGTTTGGCGAAAGTAACGGATGCTTCGTTCTTAATAGATCTTAAATTGTCTTCTTTGGACAGACAAATTTGTGTATTACATACCTAAGAATATTCTTTACTTTTTAAAAAATTAATGTGCTGTTGGTACACCCAATAGCATTGCCTAATCAAACTAATAGAGTGTTAAGTCATACGTGTAATTACTGTATAACTCCATGTATATAAAGTTCAAACAAAGGTAAAAACTAATCTATGGTGTTAAAAGGCAATTTTGGAAAGTATTTTTAGGATGCTGTTAATGTACTATTGATTGGGTGGTAATTATATGTGTTTATTTTATGATGTTCATTAAGCTATGCACTTATGGTTTGTACACTTTTAGTATACTACACATCCATAGAAATGATATTAAAACAAAAAATGTACAATATAGTCTGTAAGAGAGTTGCTTAACAGTATAGTGTCACTATTTAGAACTGAGAAAAAAACCCCATGAAACTGGTAGAAAATAAAGGAAAAAATCTGACCTACCAGAGAGAATACTGCTGGTTTCATTACATTGTATCTATCCAGTGTTATACACTGACACTGAACCAAGTAGTTGATGGTAAAGTTCAGTCCCATTTATAGTTGCAGTATGGCACAGTGCATTTTTCGAAAACTCTCAGAGATAGTGAAGGACAAGGAAACCTGGCATGCTGAAGTTCATGGGGTTGTAAAGACTTGGACATGACTTAGTGACTGAACAATAATGAACAACAAATGAAGTACTACACAGTAGTAAGAATGCTTATTTCATAACTACATGCAAACTTAAACAAAAAGAATTTCATAAACAAAAAGAATATTCCACATGATGTCATTTTCACAAAATAAAGTAATAAAAAATTGCTATCGATCAGGATAGTTAATTACCCTTTTGGGGTAAGTAGTGACTAGAAGGTGGCAAAAAGTGGTGCTCTTATGGGTGCTGATGATATTCTGCTTTTTATCCTAGTAGGGGGTATGTAGACCTATTCAGTTGATGAAAATTACTTTTCTGTACACAAGTGCACCATTCTTTATATTCTGTATATTTGATTCAATATAAAGGCTAAAACAAACCTAGAAGAGTCTGGAAGGTAAAGTAAATGAGAGAATCAAGTTTGGCGAAAGTAACGGATGCTTCGTTCTTAATAGATCTTAAATTGTCTTCTTTGGACAGACAAATTTGTGTATTACATACCTA